>OX637865.1:26237462-26799962 GCA_951802705.1 Netelia virgata
GAGAGAGAGAGAGAAAGGCAGAGGATTTTGCTAGACCTCGAAGATTTGTCGGCAATTAAAATTAATTGCCCTTTGGCACACACCGTGCTTACACCGCTCCTTCGCTCGTTGCATTCTGCAACCCTCGTATCTCGACTTGTGTGTGCCCTGGCTATCTCTCTCTCTCTCTTTCTCTCTCTCTCTCTCTCTCTCTCTCTCTCTCTCTCTCTCTCTCTCTCTCTCTCTCTCTCTCTCTCTATCTCTCTCTCTCTCGCGTCTTCAGCCTTTTCGAAATCGATGGAAACGAGAGGCGGTGCGAGTAGAAGGAATTTTCAAGATGTAAGACCTTGAGACCTATATCGATTCTATATCGATTTTATATCGATGAGAATGGATTTTTCATGAAAAAAGTTTATCCACACAGATCGTTGGGCTTTTCTTGCGTTACATAACGCAAGCACACTTTAACGTTATACCGCCTAGTTTCCCAGGTGAGATATAAGAAAAAGAAAATATATTTATGAATTTTCGCACAAGATTTTCACGTCGAGTTATACTTCAGCCTTCTTCTCCTCTTTTCCTCCCGCTGCTTCTCTTCACCGCGCCATCCGCCCTTTTCCTATTCAGCGAAAATCCATCATCTCCTCTCTCCGTGACCCAGTTTTTCAACGGGAAAAGCTGCAAACGTGGTAGATGGAAGGAAATGGGATGTGTGTGTGTGTGTGTGAGAGAGAGAGAGAGAGAGAGAGAGAGAGAGAGAGAGAAAGAGCGGGAGTTATCCGTGAAAACTTTCCTTACACATCTCACAAGCATTTCGGCGAGCATTCAGGAGAAAACTCTAGATATATACAGTTGTACAAGCAATGAATGCTGTCTGTGTACTCAACGCGTATATATCTCTGTATAAAAATGCTGAATCGCCAAGAGCTAAAAGAATTTTTTTTTTTCACCATAACTCCGCGTATATCCGAAACTGGTTATGCGAGAATCTCAAAAATCTAATTTTGCCTAATGCGTTTCGAAGTAAATGATGAATAAGTAATAAAAATCGAATGAAACGAGAAACGGATGTGCGCGTCAATATGTTACAAAATATCGAAATATATTAACGAGAGCGGAAGGGGGTCGGGGGCGGAGGTGATTCTTTCGATGGCGAATGAGAAAATATAGATACGCGATGATAGGAGAGAGAGAGAGAGAGAGAGAGATTTAGTGAGTATACAAAAATATAAAAAGATAAATATACCTATATAAGTACGTAGGATCTATATATATATAACATCTATATAGGAAAACGGAGCGAGTGAGACGGGAATCTGCTCGATGCGGTCTCTAATTGGAGGCTGTTAACGCATAATTAACGCGTCGTTGTTATCCTCCTATTTCACCCGACCCCTCGGCTCGATGCTGCTGCTGCTGCCAATCCTCAATTTCTGGCTCTCCCCGTGAGCATTCCTACCCCTTGCTGTCCCTCGTCGACCGTTCTCGCCCCATCCCACATACACACAGGTACACACACATGTATATTGACGAGTATACAGCGGAGTTGGAGCAGTGAACGTTTCCTGCACTCCCAACCCACTCCCCTTCAGACTCGTTCCAATCGCCGTCTACACAACCCGTCGATAACGCGCCCACGTCACCAAAACCTCGGTCGGTCTGTCTGTCTGTCTGTCTCTCTATCTCTCTCTCTCTCTCTCTCTCTCCCCCTCTCTCTCGCTCTTCCACTATCCCAAAAATTAAGGGAATCCAGTCAGCGTGAAAATGCATACTCGCTCTCGATTCTCCGCATCCATTGTTCGACGATTCCAACAGGTATTGCCCGCTCGCACTATCATATTCGATCGTAGTATCTTTCCCCCTTGCCTCTCTTCGCATTTTCGCTACTCACTTCTATCTCTCTCTCTTTCTCTCTCTTTCTCTCTCTCTCTCTCTCTCTTCCTCTACCCACTTTAACGCGTAGCTGCAATCCCAATTGTGCACGAACGCAACGTAGCCAACAGCGAACCTCGGGTCTGCACCAACTTGTACGTGTCCTCCATGGTCCCTCGAGAATCTCATTGAATCCGAGAAGTTTCATCGTTAATACTATCATTATTGCTATTATAATTATTACAATACATGGTTATTATTATTATTATTATTATCATCATTACTATTATATGTTTATTATTAAGTATTATTACTATTACCTCACTTCCTAACATCAGCATAAACATATATTTGTCTTGTCATTTTTTTTAATTAATACCTATTAATTCATTTAATCGACATCGTAGGCAACCGTTTAAATCATACTGGAGTAAATGGATCGCACGAGAAACGATTGACACGATATTTAAGGATTTATTGCAGCTAGTCACGAGAGACGAGTAAGTACTACGAGGCTAACGTGGAAAGTCCTCAATTCCTTCGGGCTTGATGTGCGTGCGTACTTTTTTACGGACGACCGAGAATCGTGTATCTCTCTCTCTCTCTCCCACTTTCTATCTGTCTCTTGGCAGCCCCGCAGCCCACACGCGTAAGCTAGTGTGGTGTACCATTACGTAACCGGTTCTAAAGATTGGCGCTAATTGCGCGACAGAGAGTCGTCGTCGTCGTCGGCGACGACGACGACGACGACGACGACGACGACTTGGTGACTTGCAAATGGACTCTTGAGGACGAGGATGACGACGACGACAATAACTGCTATTTCTCTGCTGCTGTTGCTGTGGTTGATGGGGATCCTCGTCTCTCAAATGGAAAAGATCCGAGTCTCCCGCTTGGTTGATTCGTACACGCCCACGTGACGAGAAAAACGAGATGCGAGGATGAGAAAAAGACTTTAGGGGGAAAAAAGCGATCGAGAATGAGATTTTTGTATTCGGACTTCGAAGTTTGAGTCTACTCTCTGTCTCTCTCTCGCTCTCGCTCTCGAAACAGCCGAAGTTCATCTTCTCGCCACCATCTCGGCACTTTGCCATTTGTACGACTTCGCGATCTTGGAATTTAATTTTAAATACTCGCGTGCCCGCGGGCTATACCGACGATCTACCTGACGGCGCTTCAAAGACGAGGCAAACGAGGACGAAGAGAGTCGAGTCGTCTTGTCGCTCTCGTTGACGCGTATCGTCGATGACGAGCAAGCTCGTGTTAGTCTCGAGATAAAGAAGTGTCGTACGAGATGACACGTACCAGACGCAAAGGTGAGACGCTCGGTTGTAAAACAAAGAGAGACCGAGATCCTCTCGCTCGATTTTACATATAACGATAAATCGTTATATTCGAATTCCGGTTTCACCGGTCTTGTTATTGGACGTCACGAAGCCACGACGGACGGAAATAAATTCGGGACGAGAAGAAAGTGAGAGTTCGAGGTGGAAAACCGGTCGAATGAGACGTTAATCGACGACAATGATTTTATGATAATGTCGTCACAAATAATTAACGTCCGCTGATAAACGATTATAATTTTTTTTTAATATAAATAATTAAGATTGTTTCATTCTTTTAAAAATATCTGTATAATTATTTTTTGCGACCATGCAATATTTCTTCAAGTCTTATTCCTCGTTGTTATTTTATTACAAAAGTCATAATCTATATAATTTCATTCAAACAGTGACCACGGTAAAAATTTAGGATATGTGCCAAGGAGATATTTCGGAGATCAGAGAAAGAGAGAGAGAGAGAGAGGGAGAGAGCAAGAAAGAGTGAGAGAAAAATTCGCTGATGCCCGAAACGTGGACGCAAATAGACACGTGTTTACTACCGGTGAGAGGCACGAGAGAGCGCACGAAGTTTGCAGGGAGACCTCGAGATCGCGTAGTTACCCGAGAGAAGAGCTGGAGCATACCGAGTGAGAGGAAGAAGGGGAGGACGGGAGGGGCAAAGACAGAGAGAGAGAGAGAGAGAGAGAGAGAGAGAGAGAGAGAGAGAGAGAGAGAGAGAGAGAGAGAGAGAGAGAAAGGAGTGGGGGTGAATGATAAGCGTAAAAAGGAACTGAGATAAACATGAGAAAGAGGGAGCAGCGAGTATCGTTTTCAGACCAGCTGGAAAGACGATATCCGCAGCGAGGTCTGCTTATTCTCTGCCGCACACTCCACACTACCGCGATCTCGTTTTAATTACCATGTTTCTTTTTTTCGTTTTCTTCATCTCTAATTTTTCATGACCTCTACGGTTATACCGCTTGTTTTTTCTTTCGTTTTTTTTTTTTCTTTGACGGGAATTAAGGATGTCGGTTACTAGTTCGCTGGAACGAAGAGGCTGCGTGAAAAGGGAAAGGAAGAGCACTGTGGTGTCGATCTCGCGTCAGTGTACAAGTCGACACCAGCAGGATTGACAAGGTCGCGTGTGGTTGCTACCATCAACCTGTCGAAAATTTTACCGTCCGGCGTTTAACAGCTATCCCAGTGTCCAATTTTAGTCCACGTAATTCCGGTTTGGCTATAAATTCGGTAACGCCTGCCCCTCTCCGATCGCCTCCCTCGCCCACTCGCTCCTCCCCTCATAAACACAATTTTCCGTAAAACAAATTACAAGCATATTATTGCTAAACATACCACGAATTAAATAAATAATTATTCATCAAATTGTAAAAATATTCAATTATTTTCATCATCTACCCAGAAATTCTCAAATAATTAATTTCTTTTTTTAAATCTTTTTGTTTATTAAGAAAATGATCGATCCACCATATTCTTAACGTCCTGATTACTCGAGGTACTCGAGGTACCTACACGAGGTTTATGCGAGTAGTACAAGGGCCGCCAAGAGGTTAATGACTTGAAAAAAAAAATTAAAAAAAAAAAAACACTAAAAAAAAGAACATTAACGTGCAAATTTGTGAATTTTAACTAAAGTGGCCGCGTAAAAATAAACGACAGTACGAAAATATTGGAAAAATAATAAAAATGTGAAATTCGCGAAATAATCGAAGGCGCGGGTTAATTAGACCGGCGCCACACTATCAGGTTTCGCCGGTCCGGTTTGTGACATACTATAGGTTCGAATGAGAGGTGTCACACGAGTGCGGCATTGCCGGATCTGCCGGACGCCGCCGCAACATGCTGTGGCAGACTTACCGCACCTCATCGCCGGTTAGATACGGGGCAAATCACGTTCACTCTTATACCCGGTGTCACACTATACGGTTATGCCGCATACGTTCCTTTCGTTCAAAATAAAAATGCATACACCAAATTCAAACATTATAAATGAAATTTTTCATTTTTACCCGAGTGTTACCGTCAATCTTTCTTCTGCACTTATAGATCTTCCAAACTGCGTGGTCTGCTTTGAAATACAGGGTTTCAAAACTTGCAATAATTTATCGAATGAATTTCTTGACATTCGATAGTATTTAAAAAAACTTATCCTCAAAATTACCGATGTTTGTGTAACATTTGTCAAATCATCGTCAAAAAATTGTTCCCTCTCCTGTTCACACTTTGGCTGATGTTCGAGCGAAATTGTCCGGTGAAACCGTAACAGTGTGACATGTAGTACCTCTCCGGTTAAATCGCATTTGTTTTCGCCGAATCGGCGAAAACGGATAGTGTGGCGCCGGCCTTGAGGTCACGGGCGAGCTAATTCTCGGGCAACTTTAAAGTAACATTACGCACATAACGTTCTGTAATTCGAGGACGAAAAACGAAAATGTAGCGCGCGAACGAGAATCCTTCGTAGGACTTTGAACGAGAGAAGAAAGCCGTAGCCTGGAGAACGCACATAGGTTCGCAAAACAGAAATTGAACGAATGAGCTCCACTGTCCTCAAGAGCTCAAGGTGAACGAGCTTCAAACTGGCAATGCACTGAACACCGTGGGGACCAGGAGAGTTGAACGAGCAAGGGGAAGAGAGAGAGAGAGAGAGAGAGAGAGAGAGAGAGAGAGAAAGAGACTCTTCGCTCTCTCGAAGGGTCCATCGTCCCTAATGCCGCAGCAACTTCGCCCGTATACCCTCGCGTCTCTCCTCGCTCGATTGCTGCAACTCTCGCTCCGCCTCACTCGCTCTTTCTCTCGCATACACACATACATACACACACACACACACATACGCACGCACACTCGTTCGCTATCCCTCGAGTAATAATACGAGAACCGAGCAAGAGAGCTCTCGCGGATTCCCGCGGCAACGTCCTCGTCCTCCTCGTCATCGTCGTCGTTTTTAACATCCCCCTCTCTCCCCTTCCCATCTCACCATTCGTTATCATCCAGCAGTTTATTTTTACTATAAAACTTTGTTTACGCGTATAATAACAACGGTGATTTATCGCGCGTTATAGATTTAAACCGTGGTACTATGTAGTGACACGAGGGGGATAATAAGAATTGAAAACAAAAAGACGAAAAAGAGAAAGAAACGAATGAAAATAAATAAATAGAGAACGAGGATCGAGTTGCGGAACACATCGGACGTAACGTCTATTCGCGAATCGAACGATTTGGATTCGTCGTTGCTGTCGTCGACTTGCGCAAATTTATAACCAGATCCAAATGTTTATATTTTATAAAATTAAGAAACGTTATTTTCTCAAATACAAAAAAATGTTCAAAAGATAGGAAAATTGATAAAATAATAAACGGTCGATAATCAATAATGACAATAAATCACAGTTACCCTCCCAATCATTTATCTACGTAGAAACGGTCGTTTAAGTGGCTCCGTTTGCGGATTTATTCGTGCCTGAGTTGGTGAATTAGTGGGTGGTAAGTGTCGTTTATAGGTATAAAAAGTAAAGAGTGATAGTCGTCGATGCATAGGCAACGACGAAAATATATATTTGTATAGCTACTGGCATTCAAGATTCTCGGATGGTAAATAGATCGAGGGAAAGAGAGAAAAAAGAAAGAGAGCGAGAAAGAACACGAAGAAGGCGGAGATTGCGAATAGAAACGCGGATATAAATCTTCGAAGAGAAGGCGCGAATCGCGAAACCCTGTGTGCATATAGGTACGCGCGCGCGAGGAAATAAGATTCTCGTATTTCCTTCTCGCGCTGACTCGCGTGGCTCGACGCCCTCAAACCTCTCCACCAACGCCAGCGACGTAGTCGTTGGCGTTGTTTGATGGACGGAATCGTGGCGCCGCGATACTCTTTCCGATCCTTAATCCACGTATAGGTGGCATATGCACAGTCTCACCCACATACGTCTTGCCAACGAGCTCCGGCCAATGATACGCGTATAAGACAAACATTACCGTCTCTTTCTCTTTGAAATAATATCGCGCGTTTATAATAAAAACTGCACAAATTTATAGGAAACCGACGCGAGCTGACGCAGCTCGATGCATTACGTAATACAATTTTGTTTATTTATTCAAGTCCAGTTGGTTCAATTGTATTTAGTGATATTATAATTTATTTTATTTTTATTTATTTATATTTGGTTTATATCATTTTATATTATTTTATTTTATCAGCTCGAATTACAATTAAATCATAAAGAAAAACTTGTATTATTCAATAATCTCTTACGTTCGAAAATTTATAAGCAGGAATAACGACGGGAGGTCTGGGCGTTATTTATGAATCAGCTTGTATAATATGCAGCCGGCGACCTCGCTCCAACTGAAATCCCTCAAAGCTTGCAAAGCGCACGCGCGCGCGCGCACACACCCATACACACGGCAAAGTCGTATACGCGTCGGATTTGTTCGAAAAGATTATCGCGTCACGAAAAGAATTTATTCGAGGTCTTATTCTTTTTCTTTTCACTCGAGCGATCAAAGAAAGCGCGAGAGCCCTCTTATATTTTTATTCCCTCATATATATCTCCGTGCATCTTGGCACTCGCGTCGCTCCCGATCAAGACCGTCTCGATTCAAAGAATCTGTAAAGAGCAGCGCCACGAAAACAAAAAATCACGCGCATCGGCTACCGTCTCTCTGCTTTTGGCCTAACGTAACGAGAAGCGGACACGATAAATATACGGACAATATTGATGATATAACGGTACGGGCCGTGTACCGACGATAAGTAACCCACAGGTTGCAGTTCTCGCTCGTAGCAAAGTCGCAACGACCACTCAATTTTCTGGACTCTTTCCAAATCTCTCTCTCTCTCTCTCTTTCTCTTTCTCACTCTTTAACATACGAACACACACACACACACACACTTTCTCTCTCTCTCTCTCTCTCTCTCTCTCTCTCTCTCTCTCTCTCTCTCTCTCTCTCTCTCTCTCTCTCTCTCATCAATCTAGTTGGTATAAAAAATAAGCAGTCTCACATACCGCGCCATCTCCCACCATGAACGGCGGTTTAGCGCGCGAACACGTTCTCGGGACGTAGGTGGTGGATAACAAAAAAAAAAAAAGAAAAAAGAAGAGAGAAAGAAATCTACGGGAATCGAACGATAATAACACCCGAACCTAGCACACGGTGCGTTCCGCGGTCGTAGGTGCGAGTATTGATCTCTGGCGTGCATCGAGGGGACTTGGGGCTCGGCTCGACCGCGCTTGATGTGGTGCACGGCTTCTGTACAGAGGCCGCGCGATACATGGCCATATAGAGTTCCATGCTCACTCGGGAAACAACGAATTTTCGTACATGGCAGATTTCATCTAATGCATAATTTCATAATTGCATAAATTTCAATTAAAAAAAACATGATATTTTAGGACTAATGATCTTGAAAAGTTCTAAGCCACGTGACGTTTTCCTACCTTTGTCAATTCCATTCTTCTATTTCATCGGGACATTAGCAGCGAGTAAAGGGGATTTTTATGCTCGTGTGAGAATCATTGAGTGGTGCAATGGAAGAGAGAAAGAGGGGGAGAGGCATAGAGAGAAAGAGAGGAGAAGGAAGTCATTGCCAGCCAAACAGCCCGCAGAATACAGCGGATAATAAATATATATCCTTGGGTATACATGGGAAAAGCGAGAGTAAGAGCAGAGTATGAAGAACGCAAGCGCAGAGAAAACGTCGAGAGAGAAAGAGAGCATGCGGCCCCAGGATCCTCGAGAAATACTGTACACGAGGCGCGAGATTTGCTCTCTACCCACCGAGAGTTGAAAGGCTGTGCAGCTGAGCTCTGCAAGGTCAAGGACGATTCGGGCATCGCACGGGAGGGATACAACCACCTACCCGTCGTTTCTCTCTCTCTCTTTCGCCCTTTTACCTCCTCCATTCCGTAAACACACTGTACCATACGCTTTTGCAATCGCGTCTGAAGAACGCGGGGTAAAACGAGAGAAAGAGAAAGAACGCTTATCGCGCGGGGGCGTAAGCGTTATGTAGATGCGATCAAAACTTTAATGATAAAATATTAAGCGCTCGCTAGATGTGTGATAAAAGTTTCGTAATAGTTTGGTCACGGTAACGCCAAAGAGACGATGTAACGAGATACCTTTTTTTGCGAAGTTTTCGGTACCTACGGTAGATAACCCTCATCGTATATATCATCGAATATACTATATCTACGCATATGCACACCCCCCTATGGATAATCCGTATAACCGTTTACACTGAAAACGAGTTGGCCGAAAAGTAATTCCGTTTTTTTTTTCTTTCTAATAGATGTACTATTTCTAGTACATTTTCGTGTATTAAAAACGTAATTAGTTTTTGACCACCAAATCTTTCTCATTTTTTTCCCCGTAGAATGATAATCTATTTTTGAATGTATGGGTTTCCGTGTAAACAAAATTGAGTTAACCTCGAAATAACGTTCAAGACCTTCGTCGAATAAAAAATTAATGATGCAATTTTGCTCCCCTTCTAAATCACTCAACTTATGTATGAAATATTCTTTTTTCCAAATGATTTATTTTTGAAACGTTCAGTTTTGCCAGGTGAACCGCCTCGTCCAGTATATATCGTGAGTTGGTTAAAAAGTAATGGCGTTTTTAATTACACGCACGTACACGTACACGAGTCACCGTGCTCCAAGAAATAATAAAAATATGTGTAGAGGGATAAGAACGATAATGTAGAGACAAATTCACGTAGAAACTAATTATTTAATTAGCATGTTATTTTTGTCGAATAGACTCGATGCAAATGCTAATGTAGAAGTCCGTTCGTCTTGCTAGCTCGAGGTCTTCTCAAAGTCTGTTTGTTAGTCCAGACGCTAACCCTTATTGGTCTTGACCCTTTCTTATACAGTAGCGTCGTCGTTTCTCCGTTCGACACGTAGGCATCGCCAAATAAAAATATATTCGACGTAAACAAAATGCAGGCCGTCGACATTTCGTCGTCCAAGTTTCCACGAAGCCCTGAGCGCCGCGCAAGCGATAAAGTCGGCAACGACGTCTTGATATTGCACGTTTGAGAAAACATTCGCGCAACGCGATTGTGACCGAGCTCGCCGCGACGCGACATACAATACGATTCGTTGCGAATTAACATATGGCTCGAAACGTTAATACCGATATAGAAAAATTGTATCGACAAGTTCCCATCTTCGCTTCGAAATATAAAAAAGAAGCAGAGTTGATCGAGACGCGTCCGTCTTGCTCGAACTTTTCGTGTAATTCCTGGAAACGCCGCGGGCCAGGCCGACGGCGTAGCTACGTTTTCAAAATTATTAACAACGATGACCGCGCGACGACAGCCCTCGGCAAGTAGCGCTGCCACACGGGAATCGTATCGAAGGCTAGACACGAGAAACGGAACACCTGAATATCTCGGAAAAACTAAATCCCGGAGAAAAAAATGTTTGAAATAACAAAAATTAAAGTCATCGAGGGGCTGATACAGCAGTCGCATCCGCTTTCGAGTCGCATCATGTTTTCAAGGTCATTTCAAGGTCAACCGGTTTTTCTTCAAATGGAAACATATATTTTTCATTACAGATTCTTAATCTGGGATTTGAAACGAACAACTCTTGTTTGAAAGAAATTTTCTCTTATTCACTACTTTTTACAACGCCTGCCATCACTTTCCGGCGGACATTCTTCTGCGATGCCATAATTCACTCATCAGTCGTCTTGAAAAATGTATCCAGGTTCAAGGTCAACATTTTCAACACTTGTTAAATCGATTTTCTTGTAATTAAGCTGCATTTCTTCCGTATTATTATTAATAAAATAATTGTGTTTACTTTTAATTGAGATTGTTTTCCTTTAATAAAGTCACAAAATAATCCACGGAGAAAAAAAACGTTTCAAATAAAATGTATTTGCTTAAAGTCGTAGATTAAGAATCTGTAATGAATCTGTAATACATATATATATATTTATTTAGAAAAAAAAAACAAGTTGATCTTGAAACGACCTTGAAACGCATGTGAATCGAAAGCGGATGTAACTGCTGCATCAGCCCCTCCATGGCGTCAAACGAGGCTACTTTGAACAGGTTTTGGTAGTTATTTGTACATAACTTTTTTTTAACATCCTAAATTCCATCTTTTTTTTGCTCCAATCGAACAATGCGTTCTTTGGCTATGAAATGTATAAGGAAGTCGAGCCCCCCCCCCCGCCCCGCCAACGCATTTTTTTTATATATTTTTTAAAAAGTGTCAAAGTAACCCCGGTATGGGCCTTCTTTGACAAGGCATTAAAATGCAATTTATATCGAAGATCCAAAGCGTAATGGGTACTTTTGACATAATTTTAATAACAAATTTAATATTTTATGCATTCTACAGAAAATTAAATGAAAACCAAGGATTTTTTCAAGTTGTTTCAAGTCTGATCAAATTGTCATCTTTAGGAAACATTTAACATACAAATCTCAAGTACCTAGGGTGCTATTATAGGCACTTAATCCGTCATATATTATCGTTATGATCGAAAAACTGAATATTTAGGTAAATTGCAATATACCAAGATTATAATGGCGATATTCGTGTTGCGCGATTTCCTATTCCACGAAATCAAAAATTGGGGGAGGGGGCCCTCCTCGAACCCCCAAAGTTCCAAAAGTAAATAACGAATGTCGACTGTCGGTATCTGCCGAGGGTCAAAATTTGTTTCCTCCAAAAATTCTCGATATATTGCAGTTTACGTAAATAGTCGGCCTTTTTACCGCTGCGAGCTCATTTAACCCGTATTTCGGCGATCTGTCAAAGTAGGCTCAAAAACCGTCAAAGTTACCCTCAATGTCAAAATAGCCCTATTTGACGGTACGTCACAGTGTTTCTGTATTTGTAGCCATCGGAAGACCGCGATATCGCTTTAAGGGTATGTCCCTTTGAATAAGTACCTACCTTTGAATTCAGGAATAATGGTGTAAAACACGAATTAGCGAAAGGTTTATAAAAAAATTCTTTTTTTTAAATGTCGTACTCACTGAGGATCGTACTCACGATTGTACACAACGACAGAATATACGAGTCTATAAAACAGGTTACTCATTTGGTTTGCAAATTTATTCGCTCGACAATTCACAGTCTCGTACGAAAAGATATAAAAATTTACGTATTTAGTCTCAATTTTTGAACTTTTGTGTCATATATCCTTAATTTTGTCTGACAAGGTAGAGAGAGGGACGTTTCTCTCCCGCATGGTAGCTGCGACATATCATCGCGGCCAGAAGCCCCGGGGCCATATCCTGCGGGACATAGTGACCGAGGGTTTGGCCGAGAGCGTGGGCTATGCGCGACAACTATGGCGAAGGACGTCGCACGGCCACAAAGGGAGACGCTAAAAAATTCAATGCATTTCAAATGGGTTGGAGAATCGTCCGGGAGCCCTGCGGCGCTCTCGCTCTCTCTCTACATATATATATATATATCCCTGTCTCTCCGCCTCTCATCCTCTCTCGCCCCTCGCGGCTCAATTTTCGCTCACGCGAACTCGCGACTTCGCCCTGTTTTTTTCCCTCCTCCGTTCTCGTTTCCGATTTGTTCGTTCGTTTCTTCCTTCTTTTTTTGTTTTTGTGTCGTTCCCAGAGAATCTTCGATTAAAAGACGTCACCCGAGTGCCACAACCAGAAACAAATGAATTCGACTCGATCTCCATTTATTCGTCGTATCGAGACCTTTTTTTTGTCGTTCGAAACAATTTTTCAATCAAACGAATCGAACATTTAATAAATGTCGGGCAAATCGTTGTGACGTTCTCGGGGATTTCTCGTATTACAATTCGTATCGATTTTTACCCGCGATAAAATTCGTTTCGTTCCGATAAAAAAAAAGTCTGGCTCTCGTGTGCACGGGAAATATAAAATATACGGAGTGTCCAGCGATCGCGTACACGTCACTTCGTAGGTAGAGTTCTTTGTGTCACTCTCGCGAATAAAATCTGATACTTGGTCAATATAGAAACATCTATTCACGGGGAGCAACGACACACGGGTAAACGCCATCGTCGTTGACCTCTCTGACGATTGGAGCGGCAGGGAAGCGCGGCGGCAACTCGAGAGGTATCCTCGATTCGGTGAGAGAGTCAGCAGGGGCATGAGGAGCAAGGAAACCGAGAGTAGAGCTCGAACCGTACCAGAGAGTTTCGTCGCATGTACACGGAGAGGTACTCGTATATGCGGCACGAGAGAAGGGAGGATCGTAAGGTCAATCGGCGATCGTGACTCGAGACTGCTAAACTCCCCTTTCGTTCGCGAGATATATATATATATATCTGTATGTATGCGCATGAACAACAACAGTTTGCTATTATTACTATACAGACGGTGAGCACGGTATACAAATCTATATATACATGTATAACCCCATGCACAGAGTCGCTAAACTTTGTCCTCGTTTCTACTCCAGCGACGATGAAAACTTGTTCGAATTTATCTCTCGATATGACCGAGCGCGCTCTTTCGACTATCGCTGTATGTTATACTTATCCTTATAAAAATAAACATATCAGCCAATATCGGATTGCACGATCGAAATCGATCGATGAATCGATATTCCCGTTTCAAACAAAATGCTCAAGATCGAATCTTCGGGTTGCGGTTCGAGGTTATCGATATTTATATATCTTTGGACGAATATAAAATTCTCTTGGGGCAAAGATATTCTTCTCGGACATCAAAAGTTCGTATTCTTGGACGGAAATAAAAATTCTTAATACAAGAATAATTGATAATCAATGGAATATGCATCGTCCAAGAATATACTATCGAGGCTGAAAATATACTTGCCCCAAAACATATTAGTTTTTTTCGAATCGAAAGGGTAATTTTGACGACGATGCATCATGACGTTGTTGTCGAGTGGATCGCTTGCGCGGCGTTGAGTTTCGAGGAACTTCTCAGGTGAAGGAATGTCGACGGTCGGTGCTTCGTTTACGTTGACTAGATTTTTGGAGATATCTACGTAACGAGCGGAGAAACGACGTCACTCTGGAAGAAAGGGCCAAGAACTAAGAATTAGAGTCCGGTCGAAGGACATTTGTTGAGAAAGCATCGAGATAATGAGATGAACGAACTTTTAGCGTTTGCAGGGAATCTCTTTAACAAAACGATTATTACAATTAAACGATTAGGTTCTACGTCAATTTGCCATTGTATATTATTTTTACCTCCTACAGGAGTATACAGGGCGACAGGCAACTATCAGGACATATAAAATATCCAGGTAATAATTCGTAAAGCTTAAAAGTTTAAACAATGTCATCAAAAGCCCTGCGGTTGAGTGATACAAACATTATTTTCCCTACCGACGTCGATTCATCGTTCGTTTATTAACAGTTATTTAGTCAACATCTACAAGAGAAAGCAACGATCTGTGAAAAAAAACGAAGTCCTGGGCGAGACTCGAACCCTCGATCCCGGCATTTATAGATAGGGCGTTCGATTGCATTGTTATGCTTATGGCGCAAATTTGTAAACTTTGCGCATTAATAATCACATTTTTTTAAGTTTTCCGTGTACCAACGTCAACTACCTGGGTATTTTATGAGTCCTGATAATTGCTTAACAACCTGTATATAGAAGAAAATTGAAAGAAAAGCATAATCCTTGGGGTAAGAATAGTTTCAAATTTGACCGAAACGTTCTTGGCCGGAAATAAAAATTCTGAATTCACGAATAATCGATATTTTGCCGGATATGCCTCGTGCTAACATATACGATCGAGTCTGAGATCATCCGTGTCCCAAAAACATTTTCCATTTTGTTCTTTTTTTCAGAATTATATTCTTGGGAAAAGAGTAGGTATTCTCAGATTTCACCGCGATATTCTTGGTCGGAAATAAAAATACCTAATTCAAGAATATGTGAATATTCTCTTACGCGTGTATTCTCGTTTCAAAGCCGAGGTAGGGAGGATGTTTTATGCCTGGAGCGCGTATATCTTTTACCAAGGATGAGTATAAATTTTGCTCTCTTGGTGGAGGGATAAATAAACATGGGGATGTTGGAGCGAGGGTAATTTTTTTTTCGAGTTCATATCGCTGCTCTCTCTCTCTCTCTCTCTCTCTCTCTCTCTCTCTCTCTCTCTCTCTCTCTCTCTCTCTCTCTCTCTCTCTCTCTCTCTCTCCGACACCCGAGCCTACTTTCCGAAAACCTATGTGCAACCTCCCTCGCCCTCGAAATCGACGATTCGTTTCGCTCGCTATCGAGAACTAGACGCGCGTGCAAAAGTCGCTTGCGAGTTCGCCCTCTCTCTCTTTCTCTCTTTCTCTCTTTCTCTCTCGCCTTACTTCCGAGTGATCTCCCGGCGTAATCGATTCCACGCTCGGATTCCTGTACACCCTCCCTTTCTCAACCGGCCCGTTCATGGAAGCATACAGAGGGAAAGTCTCGTCGGTGTGAAAATGCACTCTTCTCGCGCCCTCCCCCATCACCCTCTCTTCTTCCCTCGAGAATACTCCGCGCTGTATATCGACATAACGATTTTCCTTGGGAAATCGGAATAGCATCCTTTTACCCCCGCCCTCTTCCCTCCTCGCCACTCTCCTCCATTCAACCCTCACTATTTCCAGAGCCAGAGAGCAAGAGGGATGAAGACGGAACTCTCTCCTTTCCCTGTAGAATTTCCGGAGTCGCGTCTCGAATTTGAAATAACCAAGTACGTTTCACTACTTGCACATATAGTTATATGTAAAGACGAGTTGGAAGCTAGACGCTTTTCAAATACGCTAAGAACGTACGTCTACATCGTTCGAGTTGAAGAAGAAAAAAACACGTTTTTAGATAGAAAATAATCGCGGATATGACGATTTATTTTTTAATTTTTATACCAATAATTCTAATTACCGACCTCGTACTTTTGTTCAAATTGTTCGTCTCTCTAAGAATCGAGCCGATGTCTCTCTAAAATTTCACGCGTCGAATGGATACACCGAATAGCATTTACGGGCTGTTTTTGCTGTAAAAAATAAACAACGAAAAACACCGAAAACGTCGAAGAACGAAATTAACGAAAAAAAAAAAAGAAAAACGACCGTTTAAACAAATTATCGACACCTGTCGCGAATAAATCCAAATTAAAACGCTTAAAGTTCCTCGAGTATTTAAAAATAATCGTACAATTCGTTATTCCCGGTCTCGTCTCTCTTCGCGCGAATAAAAAAAACAGATCCACTTGGAGGAAACTGATACATAAATACGTAAAAACAAAACATTTTTTTTTTAAATCAGACAAATAGAATTAACGTTCCGTTAAACGTATATATCTCTCTCGCCTCAATGTTTTTTTCCAAGTCTCACTCTCTCGCTCTCTCTCTCTCTCGCTCTCTGACAATGCAAAGGCTGATATCGGGAGCTCGAATCTCTCTCGGAACGCGGCGGAAATGAATTCGCGTAAACGCCCGCATATACTCGCACGCATGTGTGTGTGTGTGTGTCTGTATGTGTGTGTGCGTGCGTGTGTGTGTGCGTGCGCGCGCGAATAAATATATGCCGTATGTAGATGCATACATCTATATGTATGGGCACGTATTCGTCATGGCGGAACTCGAGCTCTTGCAGCGTTCCCGATCGCGTTCGATCTACCTGGGCTTAAAAGTTACGACGCACACATATATATATATCCATATATATATATATATACATATATATATATATATATATATATATATATATATATATATATATATATATATATATTTTTTTTTTTTTCATGTACGAGAACACTTTGCGAATACGCTCGATTCTACGTATATAGCGGAGGGAGTACAGTGTGCTCCGTGGAGCGGAGCGATCAAGAGAGACGAACAGTGGTGGGGGGAGAGAGAGGCGGGGGGCATGAGCTCGGTCCGCGTGACCTTGCAACCCAATCACGCTATTACGGTTCGTCGCATAAAAGCGCGTAGGTATAACCCACTCTGCGAGCTCTTTCATACCCCGCCCTTCTCTCGCCGTGTCACCAGTCACGTCCAGAGACGCAGAAGTCACGTAAAGATCGTTCTTTTTTTTTCTCAGGTCGAATTTTATGAATAAATAAATGAAAACGAGTTTTCGAAATATAAATTTTTTTGTTGTAAAAACATCATTTCGTCGATGATAAAATAATTGATTATTACTATTTTCGAGGCATCGAGAACGATTCGAGAGAAAGACAGAGAGACAGAGAGAGAGAGAGAGAGAGAGAGAGAGAGAGAGCGAGAGAGAGAGAGAGAGAGAGAGAACGAGGGTTTTATTATTATTTTTAGGCACAAACGATGGTTGGTAATTATTTGGATAAAAAATGATTTCGGATCGAGCGTATCCCCGAGGCGAATGACGTTATCGCAGTACATAATGCACGCAGTTTCTCGCATTGGCAACTTTACACCGGACGGAAACGAATGCAAATTTGTTCGCCATTCTCGACGCGCCGGCGCTGTTGCTACTGTTTTACCGCATTATATGTTTATATATCAAACACACAGCGGTCACGTTGTTTGTATGGCAATTAATTAAAATTCCAGCTATTATCGCCATTCGAGGTGTTATCTCGCCATGGAGCCGTCCTATCTCTCTCTCTCTCTCTCTCTCGAACTCGAACTCGAACTCCCTGCCGTCCCACCGCTCTGACCCTTTTCGATTCGTCCGAACGCGTCCGGCTATTCCGTTATTCTCGGGTGCGCAACAAATTTGCAACGGAGCGGAGGAGACCGGTGTACGTCGCGTTATTGGCAATAATATACAACGTCTAATGCCATTTCGGAACTTTTATTTTGCGCATACCCCCTCGCGTCCGAAACAATATTTTCTATCATTTTTCTTACTGAATATTATATATATTTTTGTTAACCCCTTCCCGTACTAATTAGCGCGACGAAATCCGGACCAAAGCGGCACGGGTTAACGCGTAATATATCCATTTGTATCACGTAAAACAAATATATGTACAGACGTGGTAAGAACTGAGCCACGATTGGTACTGGCGAAACATCGTTTGACGAGTCTGACTCGTTATGTTTACGTTTGGCTCGACTTTTAGTCGACGAGTCCTACTTGTGATATTCACGTTAGGGACCAAATTTTCATCACGAGACAGCCTCGTGAAAATACGGGAAGGTGTTAATTGTCAAAACGGCAATGAAACGTGCTTTTCACAATAATTTTATCGAGAAATTATGAATGAACGAGGTTATTAATATTCATGATAATACGACGGATTACTTTAAACCTTTCAGGCCCAAATTAAATTTCTTTGTGTTTGAGTTTGCAATGTAGGATATAGTGCTGCCATCTGTTGATTAATAGCAGTACATTTGTATTATGATGCCGAATGGCATCACTGGGCCGGAAAGGGTGAAACATTATGCATGTAAAGCATTAGAGAGAGAGACAGAGAGAGAGAGGACGAGAGAGAGAGAGAGAGAGCGAGAGAGGGAGAGAGAGAGAGAGAGAGAGAGAGAGAGAGAGAGAGAGAGAAGCGGTAGAAATATTTGTGAATGAAAAACGGAGGAAGTGAACGCAAAAGTGGAACGTCCGCTTCGCGACACGAGCATCTCACTCGAAGCGGCACCGGGCGAATGTTTCACGTGTCGGGTACGAATGGAAGTTGGAGGGTGGAATTTGATGGGCCTGACTCGACTCGGCAATGTACACACGCGTCCAGGCCTTTCCTTACTTCTCGCCTCGATACACTCGACACAAACAGACAGACAGAGAGAGAGAGAGAGAGAGAGAGAGAGAGAGAGAGAGAGAGAGAGAGAGAGAGAGAGAGAGAGAGAGAGAGAGAGAGAGAGAGAGAGAGAGAGAGAGAGAGAGAGAGAGAGAGAGAGAGAGAGAGAGAGAGAGAGAGAGAACCGTAATAGCCTTTTCCTCTATTAAATTCTCCCGCATATCCTGTGAGGACGAAACTGAGAACAAAAGATCGAAAAGATCGCGCGAGCCGGCGTACGAGAAAAAAAAGTATTGGCTCGAACGTTGCTCGTATTTATGTCTATCGTTAAAAATAGCGTGTATAGTCCATTTTTTTATATAAAAATTACGTCGCGGAAAAACAATTGACATTTCACCTCGTCTTTAACGAAATTGGACGTAAGACGAATCATCGGACCTTTATTTACAATCTATTTTCGCGATGGATATTTGCGCAATCCTCTAATCTCTGAATTCGAGGACCTGTCGCATGTCGCTGATAAGATTCGCGCGAACGACCTTGCACTTGACCTCGAACACCTCGCTCCGCCTATTAGCAACGAAGATTCTCGCTCGAATTATCAGCGGACGATAGGAAATAATCTTTTCGTTAGATTTTTTATTACGCGAACAATTTGTTGGCACTCGTTAAAAAAGAATTTGATCGAAAAATGAATAAATCGATTTCGTTGCGAAATTGATTTTGAGAAATTATTCTTCATCGATTAAAGAATGGATTTAAAACGACGAATTTTAGTATTTTCGACGACGATTGTTTAAAACGATTATGTCCGAAGAATTTGTTAATATAGGTTTCTTTTTTGTTTGACGATCGAGCAGCGTTCGTGCTCTAAAACGAGATAGCAACATAAACGTTTTCTGCGGTTTTGCCGAGAAATATGTGGCGCTTTTAACGGAGGCTCGGAGCAAAAGCGATTCGCGCTCGAAACCGAGCGAGCGTTTTATACGTGGATATACACGCTGTAAAGAAGAAGAGAGCGACCACCGTGGCATTAGCGTAGCTGCGCACTCAACGGACACAAGGACTACACACGTAAAACGATACATGTGTAATATGGGGAGTTCTAGTCCAAATTGATAAAAGTTCGGAACACGCTCTACCTCGAATCGTGTCACAACATTTGTTTAAGTGGCAGTGATAGAGACGAGGTGCGCTTTGAAAATTGTATCAGCAATCGTAAGAGCACTAAACAACCGATCGGATTAAAAATTGGCAGGTGCGCAGAGAATTGTGGCAAAAAATGGCTCTTCGCATTTTTCGTATTCTGAAATTTTGACAATATTGTTGCAGGCGATGAGCGATTCGAAAACGCCGTCCGTACTTTCTTCGGCACTGAGCGTTAAATTTTTGAGGGTATCAAGAGAACGATGGCAAAATTTTGGGAAAAAAATACCAAGAGCCATTTTTTGTCATAATTGTCTGTGCACCTGCTAACTTTTAATCCGATCGGTTGTTTAGTGCTCGTATGATTGCTGATAAAATTTGCCTCTTAAGGCCAGACACCACTGTGACGGTCAGAAAAAAAAGCTTTTTTTCGTGAATTTTTTTAATTCACCTAATGGTTTTTTGGGCTCAATTAAAGATATGTTATTCCACATACATTGAAGTAGATTCATGTAAATTTGTATTGAAAAATAAACCAATGATTGAAGTACTATTAATTTTTCTCGAAAGCACGTTTTCAAAATGGTGCGGACGATAACTCGAGTGATAATAATCGGATACTTAGTAAAGTTTTTGCACGAAATTTTTTGTAAATATAATAGCTATCGCTGAGCGTAGCCGTTTTTTTTTTTTTTATAATTACTATTTTTTAAGGCATCTTGAATGAAAATATTTTAGGTAAAAATTTCGAAACGTGGCCATATTTTGAAAAATAAACAAAAGCAAGAACAGCTACGTCCAACGATAACTATTACAATCACAAAGAATTTCGTGCGAAAATTTTACATATCCGACTATTATTGTTCAAGTTATCGTCCACACCAGTGCGAAAAACGTGCTTTCGCAGAAAAATGTTTGTACTTCGGCTATTCTTTTTTTTTTTCAATAAAAATTTACTCGATAATTTATTACTTTCAATAAAAATTTACTAAAAATCACGAAAGAAAGCTTATTTTTCTGACCGTCACAGTGAGGTCCTGCCTTAAGCTCGTCACAACCTCGACGGTGACGCGGTCATTACTTGAATTTTTATTCGTAAACAAACAAAAATCTGTCCGAGTATATTTGGAATTGTAATAATGTTCTTCAGTATTTCATGAGCGACGAGAAAAAAAGAAGAAAAAAACAATCTTCCGCCTTTTAGGATGGTAACGATCGTATAGAAAATTAGTACCTAAGCGAGTCCCAGCGGATGAAACTCGCGACGATGTCTCAGTTTGAACTAGAACGACCCATGTAGGTACATGAAATACACATGGCTACGTATGCGAAGAGGAAATGAGGGAATAAATAAAATAAATAAAAGGAGCAATCAACAGGCGCGGAGGGAGTGGCGAACGCGCTCGTTGCTCGGAGCGACTTCTGGTTCTACGCTGCGCGTGCTCATTATTTCGCGGAGAGCGGAGACCCTGTGGGAATATGGATAAAGGACCGCGAGAATAGCTTCGTGCTACCTCTGATATTACTCCGCGTTTGCTTAACCATACGAGAGATGTTCAAACAATTCTCCTCATTGTTTTTAATCCTCAATTTGCGATAACATAATATTTTCTCGCAATTCCAGAAGTTTGGAATTCCGACGTCACGTAACAAAATAAAATCGTTAATTTCCATGTCGTTAATAATACAAAATGACAATTTTTATTCGACCATGTTACCAAATTTAATTGGGAGACTGAATTATTTATGAAAATTTGTCGTAATTCGTGAACGTTGGTAAACAAAATAATTTTTAAGAAAAAACAAGGAGACGACGGGATAAAATACGTTGATCGAGCGAAAAGTTTAAAAAAACATTATTAAAATTTTTGTTAACGAACGAAAATTCGAGCGAGACTTTTGCCAATCTGCGTTCGTTGCTTTTCCGCACTGTTTCACTGCTCCGTGCAGAGGCCGCGATACGAACAGAGAGGATAAAGTCTCGTGCGTGTTCGTTCGGCACAGGGAGAGATCCGAGTATGTACTTCGGTAGACAGAAATAGACACGGCTATCGTATAGAAGAGAGAAGCGCGCGATCCGTGCTACGCGTTGCAAAAAGCTTCTCGCCGACGATAATGCCGCGCACCGCACCCGTATAATGTCGCGAAACGCGACGAGGCTCCTCTGCGCGCGTTCGTGTGCCGCGCGACTCGCTCCTCTTCACGAACCGCTCTTGCTGCATCGAAGTTGCATCCGCCGTTATATAACCCTAACCGCTGTTACTCGTCTCGCTTCTGGTTTCCATCTGACTTTTCGCCCGTTTGGCGCGCGTTCCCAGCCATATCGTTCCCTGCCGTAATTTTTGGACGATCGTTCCAATCAATTTTACCGTCAAATAATTGCCAACGTTAATTTCTTACAAAAGATCGAAAACATCGATGCTACAAAAATATTTGCCAGATTGCGTTTTCGATCTATGACGATAAAAAATTAACGTTGTTCAACATTTACGGTTGTTTGACAAAAATGATAATTTTTGTTTTTGCCTCGAATGAAAATATCTTTATTTTATTTTCGGTTATTTTTAACAGTGTGAGAAAATATCGCGAGACTCACCGATTCTTCTCCAGCTCGTTGTGGGTCGTCCTGAAAGAGAGAAAGGCAAACTATAGTTCATTTGGCACGAAGCGCGGTACGAACGATTGCGAAATAAAATATGTCGTCGCGTTGGGTTTTGCGCCATATTTTATTTTTAAACACGAATTCGTTATCAAATTTCTTTTTTTTTATACAAAAGCATTACTCAGCGGTCACTTTATTTTCTTTTTCTTTTCTTTATTCAAAAAAGAAAACATAATTTCGAAAGTGTTCAGAAGATAGGGGTCATTCGGCGAATTAACGCCAATTCTCATTTCATTGTATTAACGAGAGCATACGTATAGTTAAATAATTGGAAAGTTGAAATACGCGCGCGTACATCAGTTTGCGAAAGTAACGGCCGACATTGTTCGCGACGAAATACCGATTTCTATTACAAATATATCTCTAACGCGTTGTACGTATACGTATAAGTAATGTATTGTACACACATTATGCGATATTGATACATTATGGGTTTAATCATGGATAAGTGAGCACCCGGCTTTCAATGTATCATATAAAAAGTCCATGATAAACATCAACACGAATAAAATCAGTTAAAATTAAAGAGGTTTCCGGTGACGATCTTGTATTTAGTTCAAAATTCAGTATTTTTTACAGTTGATAGATTTTTCAAGCCGCTCTCGGGCCCCTGGGACCAGATGATTTTCTTTGCGGGATGACGAGGATTTTGCTCCAAATTTTTTCCGAAACGAGATATCGTTGTTGACATTGCCGAGATCTTTTTTATCGAGGATGAAACCGGGCTTTATATCCACATTTCGCAAAGCAAATTGTTAACGTTGCATTTTTATTGAAAATAATAAATATGGGCATAAAGATTGATCGATCGATTACAAAAAAAAAACGTCTCTGCACTGTTTTTCCCGCGTCGACGATACGTTCCGCGATGCATATATTTGAAAATCATTTGGACCAAAACTTCGAACCCGTACTACATCGTCGAAGAAAAATATATCGATTTTTATAATGGTTTTTAAAAAAATGGCGTTGCAAAACTGTAAAACAAACTCGAATGTAAATAAAATCCAAGATGGCTAACGGGAATCTCTTAAATGCCATCCGTTTTTGCCCGTATACACAGTAACGAGAAGAGAACACGCCTTTTTTCTTCGCTGTCTCTCTTCGCACGATTTTTTTACTTTATTTCACAAGTGTTAAACAACGCCGTCTTTTTTTCCCATCTCTCGCTCTCGTCGCGCCAATATCACCGCGAAATCGCGCGACGCCTCGAAGCTAGAACAACAAAAGAAGAAAAAGAATCTCGAAGGCCACGTCGTAGCCTCCCCGTGAAAGACGCGACGAGGAAACGCGATAATCGAGTGACATGATAAAAGAAGAAACAAAACAATGATAGAAACAAAAAGACGAAACGGGAATGACGCGTAAAACTTGAGAATATACTTTTTTTAGATTAAATTAAATGTTCGATGACAATGAAAAACAAAAGGATTAATTGCCACGATTAATTGGTCCAAATTAAAACAAAAACGCGATGACATTAGCAAGAAATAATGATTTTGTTTCACGCTGGAAATACGAACGATGATAATGATAACAGGTCCGGTGTTTGTTTTTTTGTTGTTGTTTCAGTCCAAGGGAAAGGATCGTGAGTCGGAATATATTTCGTGCTGCCGATTAGGGAAGTTCTCGTCAATGGGGCGCCGCGTGAAACCCGTTGGGCGAAAGCGAGCCGAATGCATAATAAATATTCCCAGAGGAGGGAGTGACTTGAATTTCACCGAGACACCCCGATAAGGATTTATATACTGACGAAGGTTCGTTGAACTTTGTTCGAAAATTTTCGGAACGATCGGCACACGATACAAATAAATCAATAATAATAATAATAATAAAAACATGTAATAACCCTTTGACCTATGAGTTTTAATGAAGATTTCATTTGAAAAAAGGCAAATCGGGCAAAGAGTTTGTGACGGGAAATAATTTTAGTCAACTTTTCCTCGACGTCACCAGTCTGCGATCAACTGATAATAATTTGGCAACAGCGGATCGACAAGGGCCGAGCGATAATTAGGCAACATCGCCCGGTTCGTCTATATAAGGGACGAACCATTGCCTCCCAGCAGCGTTCTCGTCTGTAAGCCGTTCGCGTAAGACGAATATATCGTCTCTCTAAACGTCATTGTAAGACGCAGATTCCGTCTTTGTCTAAAGCGGCCGCGCATATTGACAAAGAAATTAGTCGGACTTCTCCTACGTATGTAAAGGGGAAGCGTCTGTTAACCGAATACGTAGCAAACAAAACTGTGTACGCGCTATACCAGAGTGTAACTTGTCTAAACAAATTTTGTATCGTGTAAACCATCGTCAGAGTCGGAGTCTATTCGAATCAGAAAATAAGTAAGTAAAGTGAGAGTTCATATATCTATCTGGCACTCTTTTCTTCTATTCCTTGGTCCTCCAACGTCCCTCCCTGAGCTTTCTCAGCTTGAGAACTAACATAAAATAAAATTGAAAGAATAAAGTACGTCTAAATATCCGGTTGTCAATTCCCCTCAAATTGACTGGCGCCCAACGAAAATCATATAAATAAAAATAATTGCCAAGAGCCCTACCAGCCGGTGGACCACGGCCGCGGTAGGTGCGGGAATTTTTCTTTGTAAAAAAAGTCCCGTCTCAAGTTAATAAAGAAAATCATAAACCTATTCAAGGAAAATTTCCAAAAAGAAACGATAAAGAACGAATTTGAATTTCGAGATCAACGATGGTTAAATCCTATAATTAATATTTTGTTTTTTGAATCGACCAACCTGCTGCCCTGAGATTTTTTCGTCTTTGGCCTTTTGGTGACCGCCCGCAGATCATCAGGTATCGGCATTGTCGAAGCGTAGCCATGTTCAGCTTCTGAAACAAATTAAACGGGATCAAACATTCGCGCTCTTGCCAATCATATTTTCTCTCTTTCCAAAGTTGCTCGATCAATTCCGAGCGCGATCGCGATAAAAATGTCACGACGCGCAACGTTGTCAATTGTCCGAAATACATATAAGTAAGTATTCGTCTCGCGGAACCCGGGACTTATCCGGTCGGTAGGAGCCGAGGGTGTTAAAAAATAAGCGATAGAATCCCGAAGATTCTTTATACCATCTGTGGCTAATAAACGACTGTCGAGACGTTCGGCACGTACGAGCGAGATAATCCAATGGAATCCTTCGCGGAACGTGACTTCGTGTAAATCAATAAAAATTCTTCTCGTATTTCGTCCAATTCAATCGGGTCAATTCAGTCGGTGTGTATGTGTGAGTTTATTTTATTTTATTTTTTTCCGAGAAGTGATCCGAGACGATGTGATACAGAGACACGTATCGTGTATATATATGAGAAGGAAAAAAACGTACAACTTGATCGTTTTACGTCTCGAGTGCAAGGCGACAAGAGCATTTCCAGATGCGAGCCGCTCTCTTGGTGAGCGAAGATCGTAAAGCCGAGCGAGGAAAGAGAAAGAGAGAAAAGAAACAACAACGAAATTACGAACGAAGTAAGGGAGGAGAAACGAGGGGAACGAAGCAGAAAGTAAACTAGCGTTCGCCCGAGAACATCGACGAATATTACGTGACGCGGCGAGGTTGAGCCACGAAATAAAACTCGCAGTCGCGTGAAATGCAGCATGGCGTAAATTTGAGAAAATAAAAAGATCAACGAACAAATTTGAAAAAAAACGTAAATACAAAAAAAAAATATTTATTCGTACTTTTGTAGAATTATACGTTTTTAAATATAAATGTAAAGAGAATAATAATATGTAGTACGATTGTTTACGTAGAATTATTTATCGATCGATCCCCGAAATATGATAAGATTTTTTAAAGATTTTTATTCGTAACGAAATTAAATTCTCCTTTTTTCCACAGTGAATGCAGCTTTTTTTTCTCGGTACATTAAAAATAAAATTTGCGAGTAAATTCGCTGATAAGTCGGGAGAGAATATGCGAAAACGAGAAAAACAATAACACGCGATAATGGACAATCGGAGACACGAGTGCAGCTGGCGGAGAGAGATAGAGTGGACGAAGAAGAATCGAAAGAGCTGGTGGTCGTACGCGACGAGAGAGAGGGAGAGAGAGAGAGAGACGTCGTTGTGCATATCTGTGCTGGTCACGCGCCTCGGTCGCTCAACGAGTATGTTGTATTAGCGCAGCAGGCAGGCTCTTCTGACGCAAAGTCTGCTGCTAACCGTACCACGTAAAATATCCCCACCCCGTGACCTTAACGTTCTAAACACAACGACACACCGATAACAAAACAAATTCATAAAAATAATAATAAGGGAATTATCTTTTTTGTTTCTTTTTTTTTTGCGATATTAAATTATTGTTTGCAACGAAATTCATAATTATTTGGAAAAAAAAAAAAACAAAAAACAAAAAAGAAATCATTGCAATTTTACCACAAAATAATTATTCCGGATCGTTGTTTATATTGAATGTTTTTTACGATGTTTTTTTTTATCGTCGCTTGGGACTGCACTGTGTACGTGCAGGTACACGAAAGCTTAAGCTCCGTAGGTTGCCGTAGTATCAGTACTTATGCGATAAAGAGTGAGAGAACGAGCGAGCGAACGAGACAGGGGCGGGGGGGGGGGGGGGCGAGAGGGCGACTATAGTCGCGGTAAGTGGGGTGATAAAATGAGATCATCGTTCGTTCGAGGCGGAGAGGAGTCCGGTATCTGCATCGCGGTGAACTGCATATGCAGCGACGCGAACGTGCCCACGTATACGCCGAAACGATACGTTCCACGAGTCTCTTTCAGTCTTCTCTGTTAAACTATCGGTGTATACCTACGTACATGCTCTTTCTGTGTCTCTGTGTCTCTCTCTCTCTCTCTCTCTCTCTCTCTGTACGCACTCGGTGTATTAAACCGAGCAACTGAACAGTGGTCGGGAGGAGCGCAGCGTTTGTTCGTCGTGCTCGTATTACGAGAGAACACGAAGTTACGGCGATTGGCCATCTAGCGGTGAGATAACGAAGCGGAGGACACGAGAATTAGCCGATAAATATAGTCATTGGCCTTATCTGGCTCCAATCACTTTTAACTTGAAACAATTATTTGCTCGAATTAGAATCATCGAAGAAAATATTTAACGATCATTATGAAATTATGATTATTTTAAATTCGTCGTAATTATCGAGTAAATTGCGGCTGATACGAATATGCCAATGACTATGCGTACGTTGATGTTAAATCGGCCAATCACTGAACAATCTCTCCTCGAGACTCCGCGAACACGACTATAGACATCCTCGGCGTTAACGAGGCTGCTCTCACGGTACGGTTTATTTCACGTAGGCAAGGATAAAGAGAGAAAAATAAAATGAAAACAAAATTACGAAAAAAAACACAAATAACAAAATAAAGGAGTCACGGACATTGCTGGAGGCTCTGGTTGTGGGGGACCGAGGGGTAGAACGAGTCGAGTCACGACGACGACGACGACGACGGTATTACTCTGCTCTACCGAACTCTCCTCTCCATACTCCATTTACCAACACTCTCCCGGCCTCTCTCGATCGGTTCGCACGCCGAATTTTCAACGGAGATTTTCGTTGCGATCGGCGATACGCTCTACAAATTTTTTATTTTGCATCGAAATGAAGCATAATCGAGCTTGAAAATAATGTACAATACAATATTAATTTAACGCCAGTGTCGCGTTGACTTGGAAAAAAAATCGAAAAATATCTTTAAAAAATATTTCTCGATCTAAAATTATCGTTGAAAAACAATATTTGATGGTTGTTTTTTTTCGTCGAATAAAAGGACACAAAAAAATGGGGAATAAGAATTTTCAGGCTCGTCTGACAGCTACAAATAGAAGAAGAAACGTGGCAGCGGCAAGAGTGAGAGACGATCGTTACGTTAGTCCGTCGGGGATGAGCGCGGAAAATGGGCGAAGCCGAGAACGAGAAACGAAGCAAAGAGTTTCCGCGCGCGCCGTAACGCTTATATCCTCGCCTCGCACACGTCGCTCTGTTTACGCAAGCGAAGAAGCGCCGTGGCTCGTACCCGCTGCATCTGGCACAACGACGAGCGAAACGGAGAGAGAGAGAGAGAGAGAGAGAGAGAAAGAGAGAAACGAGGAGACCGAGACACTCCGTGCGGGAGCACAGATCCAAGATAGCCGTCGTCGTCGTCGTCGTCGTCGTCGTCGTCGTCGTCGTTTTGACGTCCGAGAACCGAAAGACGAACGAGCGTCATCGCGAAAAGGAAACAAATAAAAAAAAGCGACAGACGAGACGAAAAACAAAAAGAACGTAGCGAAAACACGAGGTGGACTGTGGAACGATGGAAAACGTGAGCGCGGACTTTATAATTATAGTTCATAACCCCATTATATCCCGCCGCAAGCCTATTTTTCATACGAGATAAAACTTGCGCCTAGGCATCGTGAAATCTCGACGCGCTCTCTTCGAAAACTGAAAAATAATGACTTATCGTTCGGCTCGAAACTTTCGAAAATGAATATCGTGTAATTTATGAAACGTGAAACGACTCGTTTCTCAATAATTTTATCAAACGAAACACGTTCGTTGTAAAACGGAAATTAATTTTGTTTTTTCGAATAAAATCTCGTAACAAAAAAAATTATTTGTCCAATTGTATTTTCTAAAAATGAAAAGAACAAAAAGAAAAAAACAAAATTAATAACGATCGGACTTGGAAATAAAACATTGAAAGAAAAAAAAAAGAAAAAGAGAAACAAAATTGCGAAGGAAACAGAAAAAGATGGATTATTTTCCGTCTGTCGAAGCCGGGGTGTAGTAAAACAGCGAGGTAGGCGCGTAGCCCTGCCGGCTGCGCACCCTCGCCGGCTAAGCCTATGCTCGTTGGACATTCTCCCTCTGTACGACTCGTATGCAATTGTGAAACGTGTAGAGATCGCGGGAGTGGGACACGAAAACGGCGAGCGATGTCGTGCGCTCGATCGCAGTTCGGACAGCCCACTCTTCAGTAATTCAGTATTTACTCAACATACGCGACGGTCGTTCGTACGATTTAAAGAAACAACATATATAGAGTAGTTTCGGGTATTATGGCCTAGTTGGCCAATATGGCCTGCTGCTATTTCTCCGAAAATAAACAATATTAGCGTTAAAAAGACCTGCCACGTTTTTGCAACCCGACCCCTCACCACCGCAGTGAATTTGTGCGGCGCGACGAGATCAACGCGTGTTTTGTACAAGCAGCGATCCAAAATTGCGTATTTCGATGTTATTTTTTGGAAAGTTTGAGCCATTACAGTTACTCGAATTGTAAATTTTCGTATATTATTCCTGCACAGTTTTGTAGGCAAACCCTTAATCTATAGTCTGGTGACAAATTGTTCACTAGCTTGTAGATGAGATCTTCCTGGTCAAAAACGTTCCTACGTTCCTATGTTGTAAGCTATATGGGCTTACCAAGAAAGCTCAAGAGTGGAAACTGACATTTTTGTCTGTGAATTTTATTCCGCAAAATAACGTTCGTTTTATTGTTTGTATTGTTTGATCTGGTGAGCAATATGGCTCACGGCATTTACGACCAATATGTCCCTAGGCCATAATACCAAACCATGTTTACATTTCAACGATTGCTCAATTTTACTAAAACTTCTATTTTCGGTTATTCTTTGAAGTTATATTGCCTTGTGGCAGGAGATCCATATAGGATTTTCAAAAAAATCAATTTTTTACTATTTTACAAAATGTTAGTATAACATCTTAAGAATACGTCAGCAAAATTATTAAACTTTATTCAAAGTATTTCTCATGTTAGAACGTATAAACGCGTCACTCCTATACTGAGCGTTTGCGCGCTGTCAGAACTTTAAACGCATTTTTCTCAAACTATGTTTTTCAAATCGGTGGGACAGATAACTCAAAAAGTTTTTTATCAATCACGCTGAACTTTTGCACACATCTTGTCTATACCATTATTTTCTATGTGAACCTATTTGTTTTGAAAATTAAAAAAACAAAAAATTTTCGGGATAAAAACCATTGGAAAATGGGGTAAAAATTGCAAGGTTTTTTTTATAAAGTGTCTCAATAAGCGATCTTTTTTTCGTCATTTTTTCATTTTTCTCAGGTTTATAGACAAATTATAACAACAATAAGCAATCAGAAAAAGAAAATTTCCGACCAATACAACACGAGCTAAAAGCTCCACCAATAAACAACTCACGCTGCGATATTCCCAGAAGACTGGACAATAGGTCGGCCACTTTGCATTAAAAAAAAAAAAAAAAAAAAAACTATTTCTCACAGTAGTTAAAAATATAAATAAACAATATACCGAATTGTAAAAGCATCGAAGAAGTTATTCGTTTTAAAAAATTCATAACAATCGACTAAAATTCACGCGTCTATATGGGTCCCCTGCCTTAAGCTTCTAATTATTGATTACTAATAAGTTTAACGACTGACATAACCAATAAAGACTCCTTGATCTCGTATACTTCGAGTTTTATTGCCAAAAAGGCTTATGGTGTGCCATAAAACTCGAAACTACCCTATATATAGGTAAAAATAAAATTTAAAAAAAAGAAACGATACTCACCACGTTCCCTTCGTTCAATGTACTCAGCAGCCTGCAGTAGGGCAGCAATGCTCATATTTCCAAATTTCGGCCTTATTTTTCACGTCTTGATATCACACGCACTCACACACACATACACACGCACAAACATGCACAGGCACGCATGCACGCAGCGGGCGACTCCCGGGAAATCCCGCTTGCGGTTAACGCACACGCACGCACGCACGCACGCACGCACACGCACGCACACACGTTGCGAATCCACCCTTCCGTCGCGCCTCTGGCGATAAACCGCACTTGCCGTCGGACACTTTGGTAACGGCGTATTTTATTTTTATTTTTACATATGTTTATATATATACATATATATATACATATACATATATATATAAATTTTGTTTTGTTTCGTACGCGCACACGTTCACACTCCCCCGATTATCTCACCTACACTAGAATGTTGCACTGATTCATTTTAAAAATTCTATTCTTTTCTTATCTTCGTACGATACTTGTTTTTTTTTGTTCTTTTTCTTTGTTTTTCGTTAAATCGCCGAGACGTATTTTTGTGTTTGTTTCTTTCGTACGATCCCTCTCGTCCGGGGGTTTACGTGGCACTGTCGTAACGAGGCAACGAACCGTTAACGCTGCTCGCGGTCTAATCGAGGACTCGAGTGTACAGTCAGCTTGGCTCGGTTTTGCCTTGCCCGGTCTGTCTTTCTCTCTCCCTCTCTCTCTCTCTCTCTCTCTCTCTCTCTCTCTCTCTCTCTCTCCCTCGCTCTTTTTACTCCCCCTCTCTCACTCTCTCTCTCTCTCTCTCACGCACTCGCGCTCCCTCCCTCTCTCTCGACCTCGCTCTCTCACTCGTGCTCGTGGCTTACGTTCTGACAGACAGCCCGAGCTCTCTCGCCGATTGCACGGTCACCAAGGTCCGTCTCGTTGCTGCTCACCCGCTTGCTCGCTGCTTTCCGTCGCGCGACTCGACTCGTTCCCTCTCTTTCCTTTCTAGCTTTCTTGCATTCGCTGACTGTGTCTTTTTATGTATATGTGATCGTCGCGCGCGCGTCTCTCCGTGTCTGCGTGTGTCTCCGATGCCGCGAGAGCAGCCTTTCCGCGAGTACACTCTATATTCGTTTACAAATTCTTTGCCTTTCCTCCCGATTTCTTTGTTCCGCCTCCTCCTCCTCCTCGACCTCCTACTCCTCTCGAGGTTTATCTCGATCACTACTACGAACAGCGACGCCTCGCTCTTTTTCCACTCCTCGATCTTGCGTTGTTATTTTTCTTTTTATTATTATTTTATTTTATTTTTTTATTTTGTTATCGTTATTATTTCTTTCCGTTATTTTTTCGCGGATTGTGCCAGATCTGCGCCTCGTGCCTTTATTCGTCTTTCCGTTTTTTACGCCCTTTCCCTTTTCTATGTTTTGCGCTTTATGTATCGTCAAAAGCTCGTTTACATTTCCATCACTCGCGCTTATCCATCCTTCTTCGTGTTCGTTTTTTTTATGCGTCTGTATATATATATAGGCAGATTTTGTTTCTTCTCTCACGTTCACTGTTGCAGACGAGTCACAGTGATGTGTTTTCATGCGGTGTGTATATTCTAGTTGGTATTCTACGGATTCAAGAGAAACAATGCCGCATTACATACCGCTCGAATACAACCTTATTGTCTAACACATATATAAGGTTGTATAGGAGAATATAATACGGCGTATATAGCCTCCGCGTTACGCTACTAAACACCGAACGAACATCGAGAGCACGAGCGCGTAAAAAAAATGTTACGCGAGATTCTCTTTGTATATTTCTAATAACGAGAAGCTGAGATAACGAAAAAAAAAATAAGAAAAATAAGAAAAGAAAATTAAAAAAAAAATAAGCGATCGACGCTGATATAAAATACAATAGAGTACGCGAAAAGGAGTCTCCGATATTTTTTGCGCGTGTTTTTCGATCTAAAGTCCCTTAACGATATATCCACAAAGTTTCGTAAGTTTTATTTTTCCCCTTCTTTCGATTATCCTCCCGCTCTTTTTGTTTGTTTTATTTTCGTTATCGTAACACGGAAGCTACGCACGCTCGGAGACGCTACCACTCTTGTTGTACCCGCTGCCCGAACGAGAGAAAATTTCTGGTACGGTGTTTTTTTTTAAATTTCCCTCTACTCTTTTCTCTCTCGCTCTCGCTCTGGCTACCGTATTTCCCGCCTATCGTGCAAATAGTCTCGTGCATAACCCACGTATATATATTTATATACGTTTGTGTAGTATGTGTGTATCTGTGTATAACTATATAAGCATACAGCGAACCGAGTGTCCTAACCTATCGATATAAACGTCAAACGTCCGTCGGCCTGTCCTCGTTGCCGCGTGTTATTCTTTCGCTTCGTTTACGTCAAACGAACGCAGCACGAGCCATTTGCCACGATGCATTGCTATGCTACATCTACCATACTCTTTTGCTCTTTCTCCGTTTCTCTTTCTCTCTCTCACTCACTCGCGGCCTCTTTCTCTCCTCGGCGTTTCACGACGCGCTCCTACCACCGCCACTACCACACTACTATAATCCTGCTATTGTTGTTCGATGCAGCCCCGAGCTCGGCTTCGGGGTCAATGATTCTTCGCCGTAGCACGCTGTACGTACACTCGCATACAGCCTTACAGTCACGTACAATCGAGAAGATGACGTTTTTTCCACCTCTGTTTCTACTTTATTACGAGAATCCGAGAAAGAGCGAGCGAGCGAGAGAGAGAGAGAGAGTAAAAAAGAAAAATAGAGACAAAGCTCCGTGGGTAACACGACTCTCGCGATCTTGTGACCACGCCGCAGTGCGGGGACGAGGTGAAACAGAAAAAAGAAAACAAAAAAAACTCCCCGGATAACAGCGACGGTCACGTGACTTACGTCAGACGAACTTTATTATTATTATTATTAATTAATTATTACTATTTAGTATGACGTACGACAGTGTACGGAACACACGTAATATCACCTCGTCGAACACTTGTACTTTACCTACAACTGATATTTGCGCATTATCGAAGCGAAAAAACCTGCGAAGCGCGTTACGCTCGGTTTAAAGTCCCGTCAGCCCGCCCACAAGACGCAGCCGACGATAATAAAAACTCGAGTAATGTTCTTGACACGGGAGAGGCCCGTTTCGCGTAAACGTAATGTTTTTTTTCAACTCGATCGCGTTTTATACGTTGCTGTTTTATATACGTACCACTTGTACTAAAGAACCGAATAAAATATGCGCGCCCTCTCGTCACCGAGTGACCTCACTGTGCGCGCTGTTAGACCGCACGACCAAGTTTTGTTGTATTACGCTTTCGCGAGAACCTTCGACGTCCGACTGTTTCCACCGCGAGTTAGGAATATGACGCTCCCGCGTTATACGCGACGGGCGTACATACGTGTATACACGTTATAACGAAGAGTGGGAGAGAGAAGGAGTGTGAGCCAGAGAGAGAGAGAGAGAACGAGAGCGTGTGCCTCGGAGTGCGCGCGTCCGTTCGTGCGTTGTTGCTACCTACGATGAACAGGCTCGAAACTCTCTCTCCGTCGCGAGTTCGTACTAGACTCCTGCTTATATATATATATAATACATGTGTATATGCTAGCGGAGCAACACGATAGCGAGAAAAAAACGTGCGAATAACGAGAGAGAGAGAGAGAGAGAGAGAGAGAGAGAGAGAGAGAGAGAGAGAGAGAGAGAGAGAGAGAGAGAGAGAGAGAGAGAGAGAGAGAGAGAGAGAGAGAGAGAGAGAGAGAGAGAGAGAGAGAGAGAGAGAGAGAGAGAGAGAGAGAGAGAGAGAGAGAGAGAGAGAGAGAGAGAGAGAGAGAGAGAAACAGACGTATGTACGACCCGAGATTCGAAAATGATACGATTATTTTCCTTGCACTCAATTTCTATTGTTTTATCAATTTTAATTGACCGGCCTCCTATATCTGACTGTAAATTAACGATGAAGACTTGGCGTTTTGTTAGTTCGTTCGAGATTTTTGTTTTCAAATGGGGGTTTTGTCGTGTCAATTACAAATGTCAAATCGTACTCTAAGTATTACAGGTTGATCAGCACGTTCGCGGGTATCACAGAATTATACAGTAGCCTATGAAAAAAAAAGAACAAAAGAACAAAGTAGTACGAAAGAAAAGAATAGAAGAGCAGGAAAAAGCACTCCGCTTTTGTACGAGCACTGTTTTTACGCACGAGGTACAGTAAGATGAAAACGATGATGTTGGTGCAATTTACATGAACCGACCGACGACGAGCCGACGGAGCCGACGAGCCGACGACGACGACGAGCCGACGAACGAGCGCGACAGCCTTGCACCTCCTCACTTCGCGAATACTCTCACGCATTTATCGATGTCAAACGTTCTGCACCGTAGAAGCACCAGGCGTCCTGTCTTACGACTAACCCGATTGGACGACTCCTGCGCCAGTGCACTGCACCGACCAATGAGGACTATCGAGTCAGGAAGACCGTGCTCCCCGCCGCTAGCATCGCCGGTGTCACGTGAATCGCATGCCCGAAAACAAAACAAACAGCTGGCTCCAACGTTGCCTCACACGTTCTTTTGCCCTTCGTTTCTTTCTCGCTCGTATACTTTACCACCATGCGATGCTTGTCCGCTCGTGCTCCACGCTCTCCCTCGTGTGTTCTATATCCTGCAGCTTTTGCTTTCAAGGCCTGACAATATTTATTCCTTTCGAACGAACTTCTCCATCTGTCGTTTTATTATCGCGCGCGCAGGAACGTTATTCAAATCGCTCGATGCATGGCAATAAAGCTACTACTGGTAAAGTAACAACGATCGTTTCATTTTTAAGAATGTTAGAAAATATATTTACACTCATGTTTCTTGACTCGTGTAAATTATACAAGGCGTTCTTAGTTTTTTAAGAACTGCGCCAATTGCTGATTTTGTCTATTCGTAATGTACTTAGTAACGACAATCGAGTATGAAACGCTCCGCCTCCTCTCAGCCCTTTGTCAAATCGCCACTTGAAGCAGATCCCTAGAGCGAACTGTATCCTACCATCACTCCTTTTCCCATCCACCGTTTCAAACATAACCGCGAACAAAAATTCCATCGATCTATTTAATAATATATATTTATTATCTGATATCGTCTCGCTGGTAATTAATCTTCACAACCTGCGTACTAATCACTTATTACGGGCATTTTATTTCATCAAAGCATTTTATGTTTTAATCGTGACTTGGAAAATCTTAGGTGAAAATTTCGACATAAGGTGGGGGGAGGATCGCAATATGTTTCTCTGGCTTTCAGAGTAGTCATTCGTGCGATAGTCGAGACTTGGTATTTGAGAAAGAGAAAACGCGAATGTAAGAGACCTTTGACGGCCATTTTCCATGGACAAAGGGTTAATAGAGCGCAATATCACCTTTTTCTTCCTTCAGCAAGCTCAACGATACCCGAGAAGATAACGTTACCTTGGGATTAGCTATCTTTCTCACGCTCATGGTAAGTGAGCTGGTACATCCTTTCACAAATTGCGCTTGTACGAGACGGTCAGAACATTGAGAAGAAACGATCGTCAACAATTGTTCCGGATCGTGTGGCATCGAGGCGTTTCATTCAAGGTGAGTCCAATTTTCACTCGAAACATCTCAACAAAATCGTGACGATGCTTCAACCCACTGCCATCGTAAAAATCATGTTAACAAAGTATACGTATATTAACTCGATGATATATTAATTACATATGGCTAACTGGCACGATATTCAATATTCCAAGTGAATTATTTATGACAATGTGCAATGCTCGTAGTAAATGTAGACGCGCCATCATTGTCGGAACCAAATGATCACGACCTTCCTGCAAAAGATATATTTTTTTATTTTTGCACAAACAAAAGTTGCTTTGAGGAATAAGAAGCGTAATAGACACAACATTTACCGTTAATATTCGTATACGTCGATAGTAAACGCTGAACTTTTGACTCAAATGTGATAAGAAGAGACAAAGCGTTTGTAGACCTATTTCCAAACTGGACTCGGTTCGTATGCACTCCTCAATCATTTCGGGATATGCGAGAATGAAGTTGTAGACAAGTTCCCATTCCTCCTGTAACATTATTTTTAGATTAGTCAGCAGTTAAAAGAAAATAAAATAGTCTTGACTTAACGTGTCGCCACACCTCCTGATTTAGCTGACTAAACTCCGCGTTATTAATGTCCGATAAACTTGGATAGTTGCCAAGACATTCTTCTTCTTTGAATCTCTCCAAAATAGCGCTTATTCTTGCCACATTGTATAGCACGAACGAGCCACCTGAAACATGAAATAATTTTTTTTAAATCGGAATTGACGATTTAATCAATAATTTCAAGAGCTATAATAAAAACCTTTTGAACTTGATGTGACCCTGTCAGAATCTTGGCTCGTCTGGATAAAAACAGGTCTACTCGATTTGACGGAGAGCAGCTCGAAAGCTATAATCGCTTCGGCGATATGTTGCAAATTTTGCCGGTCGGTTAATTGCGAGAGTTTCCCTTCGGCCAAACGAACAAGTTCTTCCCGCTTCCCATTAACGTACTTCTCCCAAGTTAGGTGCGTTTCTTTGCTATTGGAATCTTGATTCTTTACAACCCCGCACACACAGCGCTGGTAGCCTTCTTCCACGTGTCCCTGTGATTTTGTGGTTAACAAACATCGATAATCCGCATCTCTCTCAACAGCTTTGAATCCTCTTAGGACGAGTATTCGTTGTGATACTTCCTGGATTAGTCTCAATCTCGCAGTTGTCAAGTCCGAGTCTCTGTCCTCGTTAATTTTCAAACAAACACTCTTCCCATTTGCCTCGCACTTTCCATAGTCAATTCCACATATCAAAGCTTTCTTTATCGTATATTCGATTATATCTTTTCTATTGAGAAATAGGCATACTCGGTCCTTTTGCAAGCAACACTTTTGAATCCGCATAGGCCAGACTTCACTCGCGCTAACCAACGACTGCGCAGCCTGCAATGGAACCAAATGTATAATGGCTACACAAGATTCGAGGTTATGTTAACAATTGCACGATTGACAAGACTGATGTATGTTTAACAAAATTGCTTGCCTTTTTCAAAATATCCTCTTTCGACAAACCCGTGGTAACTACATGCTTTCGATGCAAATAATATTCCAAAATATTTGTACAATTTTCCACATGACTTTCTTGAGGTATTAAACCTCTCCATGCGAGCAGGTTAGCCGGGAAAAAGATTTCACCATTTATCGCCAAGTTCTCATTGTTTATCTTGATTATAATCGATCGTTTGATCACTTTGCCTAGAAGTTCACGTTGCACTTGATTCAAGAGAGCTCTTTTTTTTAAGTTTGTTGTTTCTTCCATGTTGTATAGCGGAGAATTTGACACAACTAACCCGAAGAAATGCAAGCGTGGCTGCAATCAGCTGTCAAAGGTTCTTAAGCTTCTCCCCTCTCTCTTCGATCCTTACAGAAAAAATGATGATACAAAATTGTCGCAATTTTCTGTACCACCGTACGAGGAATTTACAAAATCTTGCACCTGGTTTGAAATTCGACACAGCGAAATAATAGATAATTGTCAATTTATTCAAAGACGAGGTATATTGTGCAAACGACTTAATTGATCTTTTGTAGGAATACGATTCCTGATAGTATTTTTGATTCTACAGAATTAAACATTATATATCTTACAAAGTTGTCACAAAAAAATACTCATCCGCCTCTAAGCTAATACCAATATTCTCAGAATAATTGATTAGCTTTACAATTACATATAGAACATATCCAGATCCGTACATGCTCCACTGAAAAGTGAATTTCACATGGAATGATTATACTTAACGTATGCTATAGCCGCTAGTTCTTTGCAAAACTCTTCCATAATGATGACACTCTCGTACAGAACATTTTCCTTCAGTCTGAAAAAACGTTGTGAACTTGAGCAATCTGATAAATCACACAGCTCGATAATTTTGTTTTCTCCTTCGAATACTCACGTCTCTTGGGAGCAATCTTCCAGTAATTTTTTTCTCGTATCCTTCAAGATCTGTTTGTAATTCGTTTCCTTCGGTACTTCACTCGCGAGCTGCTTGACGACTTTTTGTAAACAGGTAAACAGGCTCTTCAAGCCTGGGCCGAGGGGCAGCAGAGGATTTAGGAGATACTCGTGCAGATACGGATGTGGAAGAAGGGCCAGTCTGGATATGACGACGGTCAATTGTAAATTTATCTCGTATTTTTGGCTTGGAATGTTCGTAACTTTATCGAATAACATCGACAAGAATGGTCCCATGTAAAATCTGTTGGAGCAGTGATCCGCTTCGGGTCTGGAATCGTAACTTGCAGAATCGTCCACAGTCACGGCTTCCAGTGGCCAAGCTAAAAGAGCGCAATCTCTTCGTACTTTTGCGTATTGTTTCTCCCAGTCTGCCATGTATCTTTCATAATGATTAACTCCCGAGTCGGACTGCAATTGACGAGGCATCAACGAGAGGAAGCTGGAACATAGAGTCGGATAATCTATTTTCCTTTCTGAACAATCTTAACCCATAAAACCGAATAAAATGATTTATGAACTAATAATCCTCACCAATTTATAATTCTATGAATGTTACTCGGTGCCAAAGTTCTACTGTGACTCTGATCTTGGGAAAAATCAAGAGATCCTTTTTTCTCGCGTTCTCTCTCATCCTCCTCGTCGCTCCATGAGCCAATAGCACTATCCGCAGCGCTATTGTCGTAGTATCCCCTTGAGGTCAGGTATATAAGAACTAAACAATGAAGTACATGCTCGTTTCGTTTATCCAAGATCTCTTCGAACAGTTTCAAAGTCTCCAGAGTCAAGTCGTCACTGTCGGTGTAGCAGTTTTCTATGAGCGTGTGTAAGACAGAAGTGCCGCAAACATCTCCAATATCCGAGTCATTCCGATCTCCCACGAGCCATTGACTGATCTCTGAAAGATTTCTCAATGGTCAAAGATTTTACAATCGTCGATTTACAAGAAAAATTAAATTTACCCGTGCACAGCAGCGGCGACGTTATCTTCTTCAGGCTCTCCGTCACGAGAGCTGTAATCAATACTACGTGATGATCGGCCAACGACGGCGTTATTACTTTCTCGAAAAAGCCTTTTCGTATGTTTTTCGCTAAAGCATGAGCAACCGCAGGATGCGCCTCCTTGATCAACTGATCGCAATAATCCAGCCATGCAAAGTATGCTGCTACTTGTCGACAGCCTGGAAATTTTTTCTCGTTCGTCCACAGTGGTGAATCGAGACCCCAGGTTACTTCGATATCGTCGATCTCGTTCGGATCAACGTGAGCCGGAATGGATTTGAATAAGTTATCTAATCGTTCCGTTACGACTTTTGGCAACTCGCTTCTAGCCATCGAGAGAGCGAAGGATGGATCTTCCAAAGCTGCTAAAGCCATTAATCCCTCGCAAGCTCTTACCCTCACCATATTGTCCTATAAAGAGAAAACATTTTGTTTTAAAAAGAAATCTTTGGTTCGCAAGTTGTCCGTATCCATGTAAAAATATCTCATAAATACATTTAAACGTGGCTATAGTCTGATAGACGCCTATCTGGCTGTATACATATACAGGATTGCGTAGCTATCGTGTTTCTGATCGACAAATATATTATTGCAAAAATGTCCCAAGGATGAATAATTTAAATTGAGCTCGTTTTATATCAATTTAGGAGATTTTTCTTCACGGATACGAGAAAAAAAAGCAGAAACATACGGCACTGTTGAGGTAGCTTATTAAGGCATCCAATAGAAGACTGCTCGATCTTTCGGATTTTGGTGAATCAGACAAAAGACTCTGTGGCCTGTCGTTCAATTCGCTCATGCAAACCTGCATTCTGTAATCAGCGTTTATACGCAAATCTTCCAGTCCTTCCAATTTTGCATCTACTTCATAATCAGAAGATTTTATCTGATCTGATTCTTTCTCGCAATGTTCATCGTAATCTTGCGAATCGTTGACACCGTCTGCCGAAATTGTACTATATTGATCTTGAGGTTTTTGCGACAAAGGGCTCGAGCCGTGAGACAAGCTCTCGGTGTCTTTGGACGAGGTCGATTCGTCGGATCTTCTCAACATCTCACGTCTCTGCTTCGTCACTTTTCCCTGGTGCTTTCCCGAATTTCTTCGTCCCTCGTTCGTTCTCTCGGACGATGATTGATCCGAGCACATCGAACGATATTTCTGACGATCGTTTGGGAACAGATTGGGATTTATGAGCGTAATTGCCTGAGTGTTGAGAGGTTCGAAAAGTGGATTGGAGTTGTTGCGCTTTCTCGTCGGTACATAAGTCACCGATTGTACGTCCATTCTTTCGTTATCGCCTCGTGCCAAGTGTGGCTCGACTCTCACCTCACTGGAGTCGTTTACTATGTTCGTTAAATGAGGATATTTGCAAACAAGAAAAGATAGCGTCAGCAAAAATTGTATTTCCTCAGCCTCGATGGGCGAAGCGTGATGCCCATTGCACTGAGATATCAATCTGTGAACCGGTGTGTGAACTGGTGCATGATGCAACAACGGATGTTTCGATCTGGCTAGAAATTTCTTTAAAAAGGAGAGGCAAACGAGCTTCATCCCGGGCGGTGTTTCCACGATAGCAAGCGTAATGAGCCAATCGAGAAGTCCATGCTGGAGCAAATACTCCAAACACGGTCCCGTCTCAACAACATTTTTCTCTTCCTCTAATAAAATGTCCAGTAGACGATCCAAGTGACGTGGTATGCCGGTGTTTTCAATGGCTACTTTGCAATCCGTTTCGTGACTAGCATAAAAATTCATAAGTTGTTTCCAGTGATAAGTGAAATCCTGCAACGGCGTTGCCGGCGGGGCTATCTGTAAATGGAAAAACTCGGACTGCAGGCAAGAGTCTCTCTACGCTATAATGCAATTGTTATTGCTGGCAGAATGATCATGAACTTAAACGCTAATAAGGATGGGTTTGTACAGAAACTACACAATTACAGTTGAATAAATCACAAGGTTTATTCTCGTCGTCAGGATATGGTGTATATACACATCAGAAAATAAAAGAACACACGATGATTAACGGACCAGAAATCAAAATAAATAAAACACTGAAAAATAATTTAAAAAAATTAAAAAGAAACAATACGTGTGGAGACGGAAAGCGATGGATAAACAATGACGCGATAATAGCAGGTGCAACTTGAAGGCTTAGCTGATGAATATATGCCAGGATCCACACTGAAAAACGTTTCGGCAAAGTGAAAATATACATCAATTGCAACAGGGAATGGATGAGAAACTTCGTTTTCCAGCAACCAAAAATAAGCTCGCTCGTAACTATTTAAACGATAATCGTTGACATTTAAATACTCACCACGTCGATAGTATTTTTCAAGGCTACCTGAAAGCCACTAATCATCTTCGCGAGAGACGAAAACGCTCAAGCAATTTATGTAACCTTTCTTTTATCATGCGACGATGGCACGCGTGTATTTGAACGATTTTTCGACGTGCTCCATCAGATCCACCGAGTTTTATTTTTCTCTCTATTGCTTTCCTTCTCTTGCTACCGCATACGTGCACCGATTATTCTTGTGTTACAAAACGTCAGTACGTATGGCATTCTTGTGTCAAATTGACCAACTTTGACAGGTAGAGCGCACTATTGAAACATAGACGCTTATGTGTGTGCCGTCGGTGATATTTTAAGCGGCGGAGTCTAGAGAGCTGCGATCTAGCGTCCAAAGTCGGAAGCTCGCTCTACTTACGCCCTATATATTAGTATGTGCTATAGATTATATTTTGCGCCACGATTGTCCGGCAATTGGCGCCGTGCAGTGTCCAAAGTTAGAAGCTTCCGATATTTACGTGACATTTGTGTAAACATACACATTATCAGAGTTAGTTCGTATTAGTTGAACTAGCTATGTATGTGGTTCACGTGAATGCGTTGATCAATAAAGCGCCTTTAGTAACTGTGCCATGCTGAAACGTTTCCCCGAGAAAATGGGAAAATCACCCGTACGCTGTATAATGCAGCTTATGCATTTTTCAGTCTTTTTTTTCAAGAGGTTAGACACATTTTATTGTTCAAATTCGGGGAACTTTACACAACAGCGATACAATTTATTTCACATTCGTCTCGCACGTCAACACGAAACATGGTCTATACTCTTTTTCAATTTTGTGTCACTTATATCAAGTTTGATGAATTTACTAGCCTCGAATACAGTTGCTTCTCTTGGAAAAAATCGACACTTTATGTATCGTTTAAAAAATACGTATGTTTTCAGTGAATCATATATATACAATATATATCTATATATATCTATATATATATTCGAATTGGGAACAGGAACGTTGGTTTAAAAAACGATAGATTATGCCGATAGTTGAGGAATTTCTTGTACTCACCAGTTTAGACGTTCGCAACCGGCGCAGCATTCTTACATTGGGAAAAAAGTCCAATCGCTAGGAAATCAGGTGTGCTTTGCGATGTATGGAAAAGTGTGTGCGACATATACATATATATATATATATATATATATATATATATATATATATATATATATATATATATGCACACAGCTATATGCATACATCCATGTGTGTATAGGTATACGTATATATTATGTATACCACCCACACACAACATATATATATATATATATATACATAGATATACACATGCATGTGTATATAAAGACGTTTGTTGCGCAATAACAATACGTCGTATACTCGAAGCCGAAAGTATACGTAGTATTAAATTTTATGACTCGTGCCGCCTTATCACATTGGCAATAATAGTATACATATATAAATGTATATATGTATAGAGTACCGACTCATTTTGGGTGACCGTCATAATAATTTTTATAAAATTTGCTCTCGCTCTATAAACTGCCACCAGTTTTTCTTTTCTTTTTTCTATCGCTCGCGGTGAAAGTTGACGACCATACACGAAGGTAGCAAACGATTCGCTTCTGCCCGAGGCATATCGTGGCTATGGAAAGAAATTGTTCTCGTTGCTTTTTCAAGATTTTCAAACGTGATTCATTTTTTTTTTTTTTTTTCTTTTATTTCAATATAATGGCTCGATCATTCCGCGAGCCAATTTGCGACACATTCATCCACTGGTATCACACATTTAACACTCACGAATAGCAGCACTCTTCTTTTTCTTTTGTAATTTCTCTCATCGAAAAAGATATTTAAAAAAAATCCCGTTCCTTCGGCTACCGATTGGCCAACATTTATCGGGCCACTCTCGTGTCAACGACTGAGGTCGTAAACTTTTGTTGTCGGGCCTTTGCACTTTCTTCATCGACATCGTCCCGAGCGTCTGCACTCTCTCTCTCTCTCTCTCTCTCTCTCTCTCTCTCTCTCTCGCTCTTTCTTTCCTTCTTTTTGTTTTCTTTGAATCTTTCTCGTCGGCTTCGACTTCGTACTTTCGTCGTTGGGTCCAAACCAAGCCTAAATTCTATAAATATATTGCCGTGACTACAGTGATGAACAACGCACCGAGAATCAAGTTGAATTCTAGATCTAATTCGTAATCAGGGCTTTATTTTCATCTCGAATCGAGGGGAACAAAAATTGAGAATTCGAGGCCCGACGCACGACGTTACGCTTCTCGCTCGAATAATAATATTAATAGTAATAATAATAATAATAATAATAATAATAATAATAACGATATAATTTATAATTTCTTTTTTGCTCTCGTCGATGTCTTCTTCACTCGCGAAGGATATGCCCCGTTTTAATATTACATAAATATTTACCCTACCATCACTCGCCAGACGCTCGCGCTTTTTCCTTTCTCCTTCGCCAAGCTTTTATCGTTATGACTCGTATGCGTGTGTGTATGTGTAGGTGTATTTTTTTTTAAACCTTTAAAATCTTTCAAGCACGTCTCCAACCGAATTCTATCTTTTGAACGCAATATTTCACTACGATAATATAACAATTGTAACAACGATACATTTTCATTCGAAACGAGGAGGTACCGGACTCTTATAAAAGGAATTAAGTAACGATCGCATCTTATTCCTTCTCTATCGCATCGTTAAGTGCACATGCCCGTTTAACATACAGTAATTTTGTTTCATTGAATTTGTTCTGTTTCTATCATTGTTTTTTCTTTTTCTTCGTACAGTTCCTCTGTAGTGCCCTCAAGATCGATGAATCTTCAATTTCGCGTCTCGTTACATTCCTCTCGTTAACAGTGGTGGCAGCAGCAACGTTTTTGACATTTTATTTAATCACGTATTTTTCAATTTCTCCGTTGTTTTTTTATTTTGAATTTCTGTTTTTATTTTCTTCCGTTGAAAATTGTAGCGTACACGAATCTCGTTCGGATTAGTTTTCTGGCGAGGATCTTGTCCGCGATTGTGCCGTGATGAGGGGAAACGGAAACGAGCTTCGTGGATTTTTCCGTTTCTCTTGGGATCGATCACTCCCCTCTTGTGAGCGAGATCGCGGCCATTAAAACAAAAGAAAAACAAGAAGGAAAATGAATTGGCGCGAGCTGTTTAATAATACTATCCATCGCTCGATTTTGCGCGTTCGCGTGGCGATTAAATTTGGGTGATCGAAAGACTCGTCGAAGAAACGAGATCGAGTGCGACGATCACGACGCGTTACGAATCGAGCGTACCACAGCTAATGAGCCTCGAGGGGGGTGGAGCGGGGCCGCCGGGGACTTGATCTCTCACTCTCATCAGCCACAACGATCTAGGCTACGTTTCTTTTGTGCTCTATTTACAGAAATATGTCAATTGTATATTTGTTTTCGTTTCTTTTTTGTTTTCTCATCGTTTCTTTTCCTCTTGCTTTCCGTAACTTTGTATAATTTAATATATATTTAATATGAACGGCACCACCGCACGTCTTCACCGCTTTTGCGCTGCTACAGCCGCTACCAGCGCCGCACCGCGGCCACTTCCGTCCTCCGAAAGCATCAGGTCAAACTGAAAAGTCAATTTACAGACGTTAGATCGATTATCTTAGATCGTCCGACCACGATTTTTCGTCGTTATCGTCAATACGGTGTAACTTATCTCAGATTTTCGTCACGTTGCCATAGCACTCGTGTTTTCTTCCCAGTCGAATTTTGAATTTATTCTCGATTCGAATGATTCGAGAAAATAAAATTTCTACCTATGGCTTACCTTGTGGTTTTGTAGTTGGGCGATTTTCTCGGTCATGAGATCGTGGAAGTGAGGGTGGAATCTATACACCGATCCGTCGATACCGACTGTGACATTGTCCTCCCCAATTTTATTTAGAAGCGTAGCGATTCCCGCGCTCGCCAAGTGAGCCGCCCTCCTCGACACGACCGAGCAAACGTACCTGACGTTCTCGCACTCCTGATCGGCGGCATTGTGGATTCCCAATTCCGACAGTACTTCGCGACAATTCGTGTACTTGCCCTTAGGATCGCTGTAAATAATATTTTAATGAAAATTTTGTTAAAAATCGAATATCAGACTGAAATTTGACTCTCGATATTCGTAGGTCGAACACAATTTACGGACGAATTTCGTACTAACTTTTCAATCTCCGAGACGTATTTCGTGAAGAATTTTTCCTTTTTCTTAAGCTCGACGGGACATTTGCCGTTGAACAAAAGACCGGCGTCGACGAGTTTCTCGAGTACGAGCCTCGCCAATTCGCCCATGTACATTCCCGATATCATTTTCTCGAAAATTTGTTTCTTCGGATTGACCGAGTCATCGTCGATCGCTCGATCGTACTCGGTCACGATGAAATCGAGAGTACCAGCCTCGCCGAACGCGCCCCATTCGGTGTTTATCAACATGTTTTCCTTCGTTTCCACATAATTGCCGGCAATCGCGCACTCGACTTTCTTCGTCTTTTCCACGTAGCAGGCATTACTACCGGTTCCTAGGTGAATCAAGTAACGGTATTAACGGTAAAGGAGGTGGCCGAATACCCAAAGTTCGCTCCATAAATAATTTATACAATATCTTACCGACGATGAGACCGATACGGCAGCCTCGATTTTTCCAGGCGCACGACATCAGTGTACCGGTTGTGTCGTTTAGAATGGCACAAACGTCGATTTTAACATCCTGAAAACAACAATTACATTGTAATTGAGTTTTTTCGCGCGTTTACGATTTATTTGCAACGTTAGTTTTATTTTTTTTTTTATTTTCACAGACTCACTTGTCGCTTCTCGATAGCTTTTTCCAAAAGCGCCACAACGTCCTCACCAACGACACCGCTGCAATTGAAACCCTTGGTCCACCTGACCAATTCACCCTGCGTCAGACCCGTCTGAGTTAGCGGAAAACTGAAGGTAAAGCCCAGAGGTAGAATTTCATCTTGCAGTTTGAGGTCCTTGACGAATAACGCGAGACACTGGGCTATGTGATCGAACAGCTGAGTTCCCGAACCGAGCATGAGGCTTTGCGGTATCGCGTAGATTTTACTCTTCATGTCGAAATTTTGATGATCGAGGGTTATGAGTAGAACGCGGAAATTTGTGCCGCCGAGATCCAGAGCTAGGAAATTTCCTTTTTCTGAAAAACAACAATCGCTAAATTGATCGATCGGTTTTTATTTTATCAACTTTCTTCCGACGATAACAAATCCATTCATTTTTTGTTCTTTCGATTCGTTCAAACGGATAGTTCTTTGTATTGTTATGTTTTTTGCGATTCTCACCCGTCCCGTTGGGAAGATTCTGTACGTAGGTCGTGAAACATTTGACGATCGCGTCGTCGTGACTTTCCTTCGACAGTCCCCGATCGATCTCGTTGTCGAGCCTTTGCATGACCAGCCTGAGTTGCTCGTTCGACAGGACGAGATCCTTGCAAGCATCTTTGATCTATAACGAGGAAAGATAACGAAGATCCTTGAATTTTGAGCGCCGATGGTATTCGGTAGGTGAAAGTTGAAGGAAGTAGAAAACAAAAATGGCGATGGGCGATTCGAAGAAAAAAAGTCTCGCCACGACGACTTCGAGCGTCCTCGTTCGGTTCGACCTTTCCATTCGCAGCTCACCCGCTATCGAGACGACGGAATGACCAGATAGTACGATTACGTTTCGCCAACGGAGCAGCTCTGCAACAATGTGCTCGTTCGTACTCTGTAGGTGTAAGTACACCTGCTACTACTTCGTCGAGAAAAACTGTTGCGTAATGACGCACAACGGAACATGAACGAGCTTATATATTCTAGTCTTATATCTCGCTTACGACGAAACTTCCAAGTCACGAATAACGAGTCGCGATAGCTCGCACAGTCGTAAAATTCAACGTCCTCCGTACCTACATAGAAATTCTGCGAGTCGCAAATTCTGAACCGAGACTTTTTCGCAAAATAAATAATATTCCCCAGAGAAAATTTTGCGATCGAAACGGGAAATATACGAAGAAATTTTCTTTCTAATTCAATATGTGTAGAAATTAATTACGACGGTGTTGACAAAAATTGAGGTATATTTGTCGATGAATTTTATTGTCGACCTTACGAATATATCTACGATCGTAAAGACATATATAAGTATCGTTCGATACTTATAGTACCGTGTAGGTACTGTTTATATTTGACTCAACGACGAGTCCTGGATGGAACAGTCGTGTTTATCAGTGTCGTATCACTGCCTGACAAACAAACGGAAGATCCAGGGGGACTTATGCTCGCTGGCGTAGAGTTGTTAATCATTGAACAATTTTTAACAATCCGACGTTTGTTGATTTATCGAAAACTCGACAAATGGGACGTTTATGACGAAACCTGTTTCGAATATTTGAGAGTTACCGATCTCCTGGCGCGCTATTTTTTTGCTGATAATGGAAGATGCAAATCGAGGATATATGCGGCACGAATAAAGCGCGGAGAGCTATTCGAGTGTTACGCAAAGTGAACGATCACTCTCGCGCTGCTGCCGCGGTTGCATAATTTACGCGTTCTATCGCGCATATTTTCTTCTCACGACACTTTGACAATTGATGAACAACTTTTATGACCGAAGATTAAAAATCCTTCGTCGTAAACGTTTCGACGCTGTGCGTTATTAAGTTGGAAATGTCGCGCCTTATCTATATACTTCGCTGACTCGGTTTTAATTAACTCGATAATAGGTATACGGTAACGTTGGTCGTGTGAAAAATGAAAGATTTTGTTATCACTTGCAACACCGTCGACGGAACAGCAATACCGCAGCGCACCCAAGATTATTATTTGCGTATTTCCATATCTAAATATGCCTTTGTAATCAAATATTTATATTTATTACGAAAATATTACCGCGCATTCCGAAAAATAATCATATTTTATTATAGGCAACGAATGAGTAAAAAAAAAATTATTATTTTATCCGAATAATCAACGACGATTCGAAACGATTATTCCGTAATTCTTGATCATACAATACGTCAAACAATTATCGATCTTATGGACAAAAGTATAATTATTTTTCTTTCCTCGATCCATAATTTCCTCGTCGACGAAAAATCATTAAGAAATATTATTTTTATTCCGCTGTCCGGACTATAACAGTCGCGACATGTTTCTTTCCTCGTGGTTGACTAATTGGCGATAAAGAAAAAAAACGAGTATAAGAACGAGATACGCGTCGTATGAATTCTCGGAACATTCGGACATCGAGACGATTTCGATGAATCAATGAATCATCGAGGCGAGGCGTGTTGCGCGATCGTCGCGTTTACGAACCAAGCTGCGATAACATTTATCAAACGAGGCTTTCTTTCGCCATGACCTCGTAGGCTTCGATGACTTTTAATTAACGTCGGAATATAGGCACATCTTAATATAGAAAAAAGTAGATATCAATCACGACGAAACAGGATCGAACGTATTTTGTCCACTTTGGTGTAACACTCTTCGATACGATTTATATTTGCGGTTGAAACTAATAAATAGACATCCGATTACGATGCAGGAACGAATTTGCAAATCGAATGGAAAAACACGTGCCATGGCCGACACGTCGTGCGCTGGGAGAGCGCCTAATCGACAATCGCTTCCGCGCTCGCGTACCTATCTATATCCGCTACTACGTAGGAGATAGATGTATTATACCGATTATGCAAACTGTTAGCTCGCTATTTAGGTCGGAGAACGCTCTATTCGCAGAGAACCTCGGGTCGACTCGGTCGATAATGTCTCTCTCTCTCTCTCTCTCTCTCTCTCTCTCTCTCTCTCTCTCTCTCTCTCTCTCTCTCTCTCTCTCTCTCTCTCTCTCTCTTTCTCTCTCAAGCTTCGTCTCGAACCAATTCCTAGTGCGACCTTCCTCGGCTACTGAAAACAATTTTACTACTAATTAAAAAAGCCCTTCTGCCTTTATCAAAATGTTCTTTAAAAATAATTAATAATAATTTTTTTAAAATTAGCACAACTATTAATTTCGATCGATCGAGAAAAAAAGGATAACTCGAAATTTCGCGAGATTAAATGGTCATTATTGATAATAAATTTAATTATTCAAGCGAATTAATTAAACGTTACCCTATCGACGTTACGGACAAAAAATATTTTCAAAAATATATCTTTTTGGTCCTCGTAAGACCAAAAGGAGGATGGGACAAAATGCAGAATACAAATCGTTGCGTTGGCTGACGCAGTTGAGACTGATAATGCTTATCAACGATCGCCCGATAATCGCCATTGTTCACGATTCGACGAATCCATTATTTTTCCTATAAAAAAATGGCAACTCGCTCGCAAAATTCTCATCGAACATCGTCGCATCGACGCTATGTTACCTCGTCCGAATAATTTTCCCTTCGCCATTTCGTTTCCCGAAGAAGTTACACCGCGTCAAATTTCCCGCCAAGGGATTCGTCCTACGTGCCAAACTTCCCGTTTCCCTTTCCCGAGTCGGGTCTCATAAGAGGGAACGTAGTGGTGGGCATCGATCCGGCCTGACGTCATCGAGCCCCGCGACACACCCGAGGCACGGACCAATGCCGAGGCCGGTGTGGCATATGAATGGAATCGAGAGCTAGAAGCGAGGTTTTCGCCAGCTCCTTTCGATCTCCGCAGAGACGAAGCATACAGTCATTGGCCAACCCCGCCGGTTACAGCCGGCCTCTGACCAGAGATAAACGACCGCGCGGATGTAAAAAGATACGAATATTTCTCCGGGACACTTCTTTCGTTTTTCTACGACGTCGATCGTTGTATCTTTACGCGCTTTCGGTACGACTGGTTAGTAGTTCGTAATGAACTACTTTGAGTAGAAATAGGCACTCGTTGGCCAATGACTAAACTTGCCAATCGCTTCGGCGGCTAATCACTGTATTTTTCACCCATCCCTCGTTTCAATGATGCCGGAAGTAAAATATACCAAACTCAAATCACTATACCGATAAACATTCACACGTACGGTATTGGAACCTCGCGAGCTTCCCCCGGTTCACAAATACCACGAAGAAAAAAAGACGTGCTCTCGAAGGGAACGGTTTTCCTCCGATTCTCGCCGCGTTGGTCGCTCCGACGTTCCCTAACACGTGGAGAGACGAGAGGTCGCGAGAGTGAACGGGCATTGAAAAAGTACATACGATAACAAAAAGCAGAGAAAGGAACTAGTCCGAATGTGTTCACCGTCCAACCGAGAGAGACCCTCGCATAAATTTGAGACCTCTTATCGAAATATTTTCCGCCTCGTCACGATGAATAATCGTAGTACGTAATTTTTCGTACAATCTTTGATCGGATGTGACTTTCGAGTGGTGTGTGAAATTTTCTTCTCTCAACGCATGAAAATTGTATGATTAGAACGATTGATTCTCGTTGGTTATAATCGATAGAGGATTATTTTGATAGAAATTTCATTCGATATAACTTCTCGTGGAATTTTTATTCATCGTTTGTGTTCGAGATCGTTACGCGAATTCTGTCGTTCTCATCGATCGAAGAAAAACCAAAAATGGGGACGAATCATAATTTGTTACGGATAGGTAGTCCTGCGACTGCGAAAGTGTCGATATAGTCATCGCCGCGTCATAGAAACGCGCACCGCAAAGTTCCTCCGGTTTTCGAAAGAAAATTCGAAAGAAATTCGAAAGAAAATTAAATTCTTGATATTCTTTGGTAAACTGGGCGATGTATAAATACGTATAGAACTATGTTTAAATACGTATGGTGTTTCGACAAAACCTCGACAGTTCGATAATTCTAACGCAACGGAATTTTCGTTGCGTTTTTTTCCAGTCGTTTACTTTTTTTTTACATTGTCGCGAAACACGATCCATGAATGCATCTCCACGCAGAATCTTTGACGAGACTGTAGCTACGCGAGTCGAATCGTGGCACCGAGCGTACGCAACGGACTTTCGTAGAATGCACGTGGAATGTTCAACACGCGTCTATTAAAACCGAGAATAAACGATAAAAAGCTTAATCGTTCACCAAACGCTAACGATTTTGTTTCCACTTCTACAGTTTTCATTTTTCATTGTAGGTATATTTGAAATTTTGTTTGGCTCGAAAATTAAGCGAGAATGATGCTATATCTGTTATTTTTATTTTTTTTTAATTTCTTCAACGCTTCTTCGATTTCAAGTGCGGAAGTTTTTCCAAAATTTTGCTCTTCGTATCGACAGTTCTCTAACTCAGAATTTAACATTTTTAATTCAAGTACGGTGGAAAAGCTTCTTCTGTTGAAATAATTTAAATTTTACGAAAAAGAAAAACAAAATTCTAGCGTAAAATGAAAAACTAACGTTTAGATTTTGTCAGCCTCGTAAAATCGAACCTCAATAAATGAACTTTTGGCGCGCACCTGTACAGTGATTACAGAAAAAAAGTAGACGGTTCGCTCGGCTCTTATCGCTAATGCGATTATTCAATTAGCAACATAGATTGAGTGACGGAACGAAGACGGAGCATCGATGCTAATTAGTATTTCTTTAGCGAATTTCGCAGAATCGACCTTGTGCCTACGTTTAATTTCACCCAAGTGTTTATTGCCTCTAGTGTTATAACTTTTAAAACGGTGGAAAAAGTTATCCCGGCGGTCCGAATTAATAAATAATTCGTTAATTATATTTCTCTACTATTCATTTGTTAATCAATTGAAAATCTATGAAATTCTGAAAAGAAAATCCGCGTTTTTCGTTGAACGAACAACTTGGTTATTTTAATCAAGTTCTACTGTACAGTTCCTATATAGTTTTCTCTCTCTCTCTCTATCTCTCTGCCGTCTGCTGCGAAAACCGATGCCCTCGTGAGCCACGCTCGCGTGCCCGATCGATCACCGCTCTCTCGAGTCCAACCTCGTGTAGAAAATGCTCTCCATTATTAAACGCTTCCTTGTGTCAAAAGAATGTTCGATGGCGCGCGTGCGTGTAAATCGTCCTCGAGCCCGCGAGGGTCCTTCACCTCCTTTCGCATCGAAAACTTACGGGTACACCGGTCGAGAGAGCAAAAAGAATAATAGCTACCCGATAACGACTCGTCGAAAGAAACAAAAAAAAAGAAAGAGAGAAAAGATACATTCAAAGGACGAAGCAAAGATACGAATCGTCCGATTCGTATCCTGCGGCGATGCTCGCGCCGCCTTCGCGAAGCGTTAACGGGGTATCCGCCGACTTTTTCACCATCTCCGTCTCGTTGTCGCGCGCAACGACAAAAATTAATAAAATAGAGAAAGAGCGACAAGAGATAATTCGTCGTTTCGAAGCCGCTTCCACGTTTTTACCACCTAGTAGCATATTCTTCTCACCTCCGGCTTCACCAGATCCTCCGTTCGCATTGGCGTAGTCTTCATTTCGCCGATTTTAGATTTCGATCTTTTCAACCTTCTTGCCTCTTCAAAGTCCAAATCCAACACCGTTACGAATACTTTGTATCATGGACCGTCGCGCTCTTCGACTTTTTGATTCTAGATCAAACGTTTCCTTATCAACACCGATAAGCTTCGACCATAAGCGTATATATATATATATTGGCCGACTTTTCGGCTTCCGGGTGTCTGGCTTTATTCGACTCAACCGTTTTCCCGGTAGATATGTACGGCTACATACATCCACGACGGGAGCCTTGAAAAAAATAAATAGCCGATCGACGTGTATCGAATCGCGCGATACGCTGTCCGTTATCGCCTATGTTTACCGATACGGCGAAATTCACCGGTTTCCACGCTCGCACGCTTTTACTCCTCCGCTGTCCAAATCCTCGTGCGCGTGACGTAACCAACGACAATTTACAAATTCGTGATTTGATCGTAAAACGTTTGAATCTCGTTTTTTTTTCTCTCTTTTCTTTTTCCACTTCTGTTTCTTCTCTTTTTCTCTCCCTGTCGGTCTCGATCGATCGATGCGACGACGATGTGCTTTTTTGCCCACGGTTGGTAGATACGCTGATAGCCACGCTTACGTGTGTCGTTCTATATCGATTTCTATATATGTATATATATATATATATATATATATATATATATATATATATATATAGATATAGATTCGAGTTTACACAAATACACGCACACACTTCACTGGTCTCTCTTTCTCTCACTCTTTGTCCTGTATTATTGTCTCGCGTACAGTTCGCTGTTGCACCAATGTGAGTTCACGGGTCTCTGGGTGCGAGACCTGCGAGCCCACCGAGTTTTATATCACTACTGGCGTCGGTGCGGTGCAAGAGGCCGCGGTCTCCACGCGCGGCGCTTTCGTGCCTCCACCGGTTGCCGTGGTGGGGGAAATCACCCGCCCGCCCGTCGCACCACCACCAACGCTCTCTCTCTCTCTCTCTCTCTCTCTCTCTCTCTCTCTCTTTCCATCGAACTCTACTCGCGTGTTTATACGGAGTCGAGGAACGCATGCAGGATTCACTGTACACGTATACGCGAGATTCGAACGTAGGTATAGATATACACTCGGTGTTTGCCCCTACGACGCTTTGCCTCCCACCATCGACCATTGCGCGAACGCGAGATGGCGCCGTCGTGAGATAACGTCGACGAGCCTGGAGGCTCGTCGCGGTTTCAAGGTCGAATAAGGTCATCGGATTTGGCCGTACGACCCTTCTGTTCCCGTAACGATCCCGCGGGAAATCTTGCGAAATCGACCAACTTTCGTCACGCAACTTGCGTCAGATTTTCGGAAATGTGACTTTTTCTTTTTTTTTCTTTTTCGTTGAAATTGCGATCGTTATCAATCGTATCGTATCGTCTTGTTATTTTTATCAAGGCTGGACAGATCGTGGCCGGGCTATTTTTCAATCGTTGCGAAATTTTGGCGGCCTTTTTTTGGTAAAGATGAAAACAGAAATTATTTGGGTCAAACAGCGTTGTTTTTTGTGTTATTGAAAATTGCGTTCGAAGACCTCGCGATATTTAAAAAATTTTCATCGTCTTTACCAAAAATTAATCATAGGTAGGTTCTTTTTACTTTTTTATCAACTTGCGTTTTCGGCCGCGAGATTACAAATTTTTGCGTCATCCTAGATTTTTCACGTTACAGTCGTTAATCTTTGTTTAACGTTTTGGAAAACACGTGATAGCCCGAAGGTCGAAACGAGAAAATAAAATTTCCACTTTTATTGAAACATCGCGCAACGCTCGACAATTCGAGAACTGACGCAAGAACCCCGATCCGTTTGTTAAATGTGAGAACAGCGCGGGGGGGTTTCGAGGACGAGCCCCGACGAACGATTGGTTAATGTCGAGGGGCTCGTCCACGCGGTCGATCCTTCCAGAGCGACGTCGCGAGACCGTGCCAGCGATCAGAACAAAACAAACTCGAAACAAGCTTTTACTACTGAAAATATTATAGATATTGCGGTTAGCGTCACGTCTCTCTCACCCTCCTTTTTAAAAATTCTTGTCTCTCTTCCGTTATTTATTCTCTCGACCTTTGACCGTAGTCTGAAAAAAATCAAGAGGCTCGTCGCGCCCCGTCTCACAATTATCGCTCTCGCTCTTCTCGTCCCGCTCGATTCAGTTTAATCGCCGATTTTTTTCGACAATTGGAAAGACCCGACACTTTGATGATTTCAAGATCATTATCTCATTGCATTTGACCCGCCGTGATTCCTCACTGATCACAACGATTCGCACAAACTTTCTGAGAAAGGTGAACTTTTATTCGAAAATAAAATATAAAATTATTTACACGATAGATAATATTTATTCGTTCGCTCGCGTGCGAGAGAAATTAAGACTTCTAGGGCATAGCTCCCCGCCGATTATCGATGTTTCGCCAAGATGCGCGCGACCTCTCGCCTTTCATCGTTTCTCTTGGCCTTATCGACGATCCGTTCTACTCTCCTTAATCGAAACGATTATTCGTATCTCTTTTTTAATATTCCGCGCCGAGTCAACGTCGCGTCTCTCCGATACCCGAGAATTTTTGTCCATAACACGATTCGTCGCTTCTCGCTTCGTCCCGAGGACACATTTTCTTATCAATTATAACGATAGCCAAACGATAATATTGATGCGTCGTATATCCAATGAAAATATTTTCGTCCCTTTAATGTAACGGTCCCACATTCCTTTCTCACCGCTCTCATCTACTCCATCCACTATAACTAAATCAGTTCTCTTCGGACTTCCACAGCATTTAAACCTCTTTTGCTTCTCTAATAAAACACAAAGTTTTCATCATTTAAAGAATTAAACCATTTGTTGATTATCCGCTTACCATCCCGTCACATTGACAAACAAAACGCGCATACACACTCACATACACACAAAAATATAAATATCTTTTGATTAATTATGTTATTCAATATCGTTCTGATCACGGTTCGTAGAATGATCACAATGAAAAATTAAATTTCACGAATTCGTGTTGCTTTAATCATAATGAAATAATAATTACAACAAAACTTATAAATTCGTTTGGTTCATCGAGGTCTTGAAATTACTTGCAAAGTGACGGACTAACAAATAAGTTCACGTAATCGGAATTCGATAAATATTTGTGCTCGATGTCGATATAACGTCGCGTGTGATCTTTGGATCCGGACAGCGCACTCGATCTTTGAGTGAGAAAGAGGTGGGCACACGTCCTCCTTTTTTCTTTATACCTTTCATTGCTCACGGACGATGGTCCGAGCCCAGAAATAAACTCTCGCTCGGTTCCAAAGACGTGCTTGAACTCACGTGAGTTTACTCACGCGCCTCCGAACCGCGTACGTGACGTTCGTTCGTTTATTATTACGTGCGCATGTACGTACGAAACGCGTTTAAAACCGTTCCACGAAATCCGTGCAAACTGCTCAATGTGTTAACCGCCTATATCTACGTCTGCTCTCTAGGAAGATGTATCTGAATGAAAGGCCGAGGCTAGAAAAGGTGGGAAACGGAGAAAGATATCGGACGAAGGAATGAAACGATTGTGCACGAAAGTTCGCTGAATCGATTGTGCTCTTTTTAATATACTTATTGCCTAATCGGTTATTATTTCGTATCGTGAACATTTTACGGTAGAACGTAATTGGGCAACGTTTGAATTATGGAGAAACGTCGTTCCTAGGTTCGTCGGAATTGAACGAAAATTTATTACTAAAATAAAAAAATAAGTGAAAAATGTAATTCGAAACGGATAAATATTTTTTTTTATCAATTGACCGTTTGGATTTGAAATGTCTAACTTGCCTCTATTCGATTCTTAACGATGTCAAAAAGTAATAATCATAATATTTTATGAATACTTTACGATCTACAGAGCAATCGGGCAATGATAACGAGAGAGGAAGGTCTCTAAACCCATCATCTATTTGGTGATAGGTCTAGCGACGCGTGTGTGATCCGTGAAATAGTGATCTAACGAGAGGCAGCGTACGCAAAGTTTTAATCGCTATACCAGCAAACCACCGTAAAGGGGCGTCTTATCGTTATCAAAGGCCGGAATTCTTGGTCCACTTTATTATACGTAATCTGGCGTACGTAATTAAAGAAAGAAATAAGAAAAGGAAGAAAATTTTAACATACATTTTGTAAATGAACGCATCTTAATCAACATATGGTGTATGATATATGTACGTTGATTAAAATGCTTTCGAGTTAATTAAACGAAAAGCGAGCTCCTTGACCCTCTCACGAGTCAGTGATATGATATAATAAACACGAGGGAGTCTGCTCTAATCGTGTAATTATTTCAATAATGTTCCGGATGACTCACGTGCGAAAAAAATAGTGCCAGGATTATGACCCCCCATTTCTGACCGTAAACGATCATAAACACAAAATTCGATCATGATTAAATACAATTTATTTCAACCGAACAAAATGTATTTCACTAAATATTGATTTGATTTCAATCCAACGAAATATATTTGACTAAATATTCATTTTGTTTCAATCGAATGAAATATATTTGACTAATCGCGAATACAAATTTTATTTGCACGAAACACGCGGTATGAAAATTAGTCAAATTTTGTTCTTTTTTCGCATACGATAAACGATTGCGCGAGAATGCATAATCGTTGAGTCAGGCCAATTAAAAATTTGTTGTGCTATTGCCACTTGAGCGAAGGCCGGGTGGCTCATAGCTCGGGAATGAGTGCTCTGGAACAAAATGCGATAGAAAGGAGAGAAAATATGAAAACCCTCGTGCGATAGATTACTTGAAAATCGAAAGTGAAGGATTGTTTACTGAAATAAGGCGTAACAGAAAATCAAATTTGATTAGGTCGATAACGTCTCGTCAACCCTTTTCGACGTCGAGTTCTACAATATCCTTATCGGTGCAGATTGAAAGTTTTCAATATCAATCGTTAAACCATTCGAATATGTAAAAACCGCAGTTTAATGAAAAAATCGATACGTTTCTTATGATAATCGATTTACTTTCTTTTCGTTTTTAGAGCTTCATAAAATCGATTGAGTACTCATGAGATTTATAATAAACTAATTTGTCTCATATAATGCTGATTTTTGTGAGGCTAAGCTTGACAATACTCTGATCATGGCAACGTAGGGTGTCTTCCATTGTCCGATAGCTCGATGATAAAGCGACAACACGAGTGACAAAATTCTCGTTCTATGACGGTTGTACGGATTATGTGATAGCGACATTGTCAAGCGTACTAAGCTGACTACACTAGTCACAACAAATTTTGTTTTGACTTACTCGGTACCAGATAAACCTCGTTTAATTAATCAGACAACTCTCTCCGGGACGATTGCTCGCCGTTGTATTCACGCCGGTATCGGGACTGCGTGTCTGACGCAACATTCAACTAATTCTGCGTCATGGTGTACGCGTATAAATCGCACGACAAACGGCCACGGACTCGACATATTTATCATCGTTATTATTATTTATCTCAACATTGTTGATAATATTACTCATCGCGCGTACATATCTCGCGTATCAAAAGTATATTCGACAAGAAGAATTTCCATTTAAAAAAAGTGCTATCCGATTAAATTAGATTTCGATTAAATTAGAGGAATAGAACAAACTTCTTCGATCCTTTTCTTTTTGATTCAAGCACGAAACACTAGTCCGATAAGGACGTTACGAACAATCAAAAGTCAACGACGCGATCGCTCGTCGGTCAATGACTTCAGGGTTAAGCTCGTACGACGATTCTGAGACAATAATTATTTTTATAATACGTTATAACGGACGTGGGCGGATTCCAACGTCGATCATTATCAGTGCGTAGCGCGAGCGTCGTACGATCTTGTCGTGGCCTCGCGAAATAAAGGGAGAAAAATAGAAACAAGGAATACAAAAAAAAAGAAACGTTCTTTTTCCATCGACGATTAAACGAACGTGTATCGTAGCACGTGGTTTTCTTGCGGGACTCTCGCAAGAGGGACGGGGGCCAAGCTCTCTCGTCAGAACTGCGACGGACGACGCTGTAAACCCGATGATGCACCGGTTGGTTGCAACATACGACGGACCCACACACATCGGTTTAACTCGATCGTCGTATCGGGTTACGCGTAAGTTCTACCATCGTCGCAAAGATCTATACGGTTTAACCACGGCTTTTGCGACGGTTGCGCCCGTTGCGTAATGTCGCAAGCGCGAATATAGACGTGACGGTATTAGGCCGGGCAAACCAGAGGATCGGGACTCAAACCTGAAATTTTAGTTTCTACAGATTTAAATTTGGAGGGTATACGTAATTTTTCATTTTAAACAAGTTTTTCGTCTTAGTAATTTTCGAGAAAATTGTGCGTTTGCGAGAAAAAAATTAAAAACTAAAAAGAAGGGGGGGGGGAGATGTTTTTCACCTCCCACGGTGAAATTTTTTTCGATGTTTCGATTTTTCGAAAAATTCAGCTGCACGGTGTTAGATAATTTAATTTGGCACAAGAAAGTCCGCGATATCACTAGTCTATCTGTAAAAGGAGGGTGGTGAAAATTGTTCAAAGTTTTTTTTGCGGTGCGCGGTTTTTTTGACAAGTCGCGTCTCATTAAATCATTTATAGCAAATCAAATAACTTGACAATCATTTTTTTAACACGGTAGTTATCTGTAGAATCATTTGTCTTATAATTGTAGTGAAAAATAAAAAATTCTATGATTATTTATACCCGTTGTATCATAGTTTCAATATTTGAAACGTCTTTTTTTGGGTGTTCCCACGAACAAAAAAATGTTTACCCTAAACATTTTAAAAACCTAGTTTATAACGAAAAATAAAGTTCCTTGAAAGCCTCTCGTCACTATCACCGTTTACGCGGTACTAATTATTTTAACACGCGACGCGAGAGACAACATTTATAAGCCCGCGCCGCTGTATAGACAGAGAGAAAGACTATCGCCTGCCTCTCTGTCTTACTCACAACGCATAGCGATCCTTCGCTGGCTCAGTTGAGACGCTCACGGACACACTCGCACACATTGATGCTCCGCGCTGTGTCACACAGCGAAGCTCGTCGCTATAGCAACCGCGGCGTTCCTCGAGTCCAATAGATGCGACAGAGAGAGAAGTATTGGGCATCAGTGATGTGCGTGACAAAGAGGTACTTACCCAACGCTATTGAGACTGTTAGGCTGCGTCGTACGTGATAGTACGAGAGCCCACGACCAAAATTTTGGATCATAGCATTTCGGCCAAAACTGTATAAAATCGATAGCTGTGATTAGATAAAACGAAAAAAAAAAAAATTTTGTTTGCGTCTGTGTAGCGTCTGACCTGACTGCATTTTAAAAAATGTCAACAAAATTTACCGACCTGTATCATAGTAATACGTCTGATTTTCGAAATATAGTTGAATGATAGATCTAAAATACCGAAAAAACGTTTTTTCAGACGCCAGTAGTGTATCGCCTACCCAGGAGACCATTTGAAAAAATTCAAAATGAGACAACAAAAATTATAGCAGCCCGTCTGAAAATCTTTTTTACACGTCAATTTGGATTAGTTGATGCGAAAAAATCAGTTTTCAGAAGAAAATGTGGGCATCTTATGTTTTGAGACCATTTTGAAAATCTGCCTGAAAATTGTTCGACATGATGAAATAAGTTATCCAGATGTAGAAAAAATTGATATCAGGCAAATTTAGTGTAGCATCTTGCCTATCAGACAAATTTAGATAGCCAGAAATCGTTAAAAAATCAGATTGCGACGTATAAGTCTATTTAAGGTACTCCTATCGCTACAGCGTTTCCGTTAGGTTTCACTGAAAATTTGCAGAAACGCTCTTTGATGTCATAGGTACATGTGTGTAAAACTGCAGGGGCCTTTATCGACTCAAACATCAAGATATTTATTCTTGAAAATCGTCATTTTTCGTAACCTTACAATAAGAGCCAGTGCTAAATATCGCAATATTATACAATGAGTATCTTGATTTTTTGGTCGATGAAGACTGTTGAAATTTTTCACACATTTTTATATGACATCAAAGAAGCTTCAATTAGTTTTTTATAACAATCTTATGCAAACAAGTTTCATGATTTTGTTTATTATATAACACATAAACTTTACGTAGGATCAATTTGAATTTTGAGTATGTTGTTCTTTAGTCGATTTGCAACAACTTTTCTTAATGGACTTAAACGCTCAGTCCACTTGGAATGTGAGAAAAAACGGGAATAAAATTTTAATTCCTCTCCCAACTATAGGACTACCTTAAGGGGTCACGTACAGTTAGGACTTCGAAAAAAAGGGGTTTTTTGCGAATTTTTTTTGGGGACACATTTAAATAATTAATCGTAAATCTTTTTCCATACAAAAGACATATATTTTAAGTAAATAATACAATTTTTTCATTGCAAAATATGCAGAAATTTTTCCATAACCGCACGTAACGTAGGGGTCCCAAAAAAAAGGTCCTCCGCGGTGATCAGTGCAGCTCGTCACCGGATCGTCCGAAATCAAAATAAAAGTAGGGATCATTAGTTAATGACATAATGCTCCGGTTGATCGAAGGATTTGAAAATTTTATGATTTTTCACAAAATGGTGGATGTTGGAAGTCAAAGTTGTGTTTTCGACCCAAATTTTGCTCACATTTTCAGCTATAAAAAAAAAAAATAATCGCATAGAAAAATCCTTCGTTCATCCGGAGGACAATTATGTCTAGAAAAAGTGAGCAAAATTTCAAGTCGATCGGTAAAGCCGTTTCCGAGGTACAGTGATCACCGTGTTCGAAAACATAGTTTCGAGAAAAACGCATTCAAAGTTTTCAGTACGATTTACATGCAGAAGAAAAATTTCCGTTCAAAGTTACATATCTCCATACCCAACAGTCGGATTCGTCTAAAATTTTCACAGAATACTTTTCAAATGTGCTACTTTTAGAAAATGTAAAAAAAATTGATTTTTTGAAAATTCTAACTGTACGTGACCCCTTAAGCCAACGAAGAAGTTGCAACCGTCAAATTCTTAGATAATAATTAATAAAGCGCTTACCCGAAACTGTCGAACTAAAGTCGAAGGACTTTTTTAATAACATGAACAAAAGGAAACTGGGATAAAGTTTGAAAAATACTGTTTAGTAAAAAAATGACAAAATATGAGCGTTTTCAATTGTTCATAATTACGTTTCGGAATTATAGGCGACATTGAAAATGTCTGAAAACAGTATTGTAGTGATCCTGGCAGGCATACTAAATGTGTAAACAAAATTAGCCGGGTTGCTATGATACAGGTCGGCTAAATTTGTTGACATTTTTGAAAATACGCTCAGGCCAGATGCTTCGCGCAAAGCGTCTGAAAACAATTTTTTTCGTAATGAAATGTCAAAAACTATGTACATTATCAATATCAGACGTATTGTGATAATACCGACTGCCTTTTTTTTGACATAGCAGAAACGGGCTCCTATCTAATTGCTACACGTTTGACCGTTAATACCCGACTAAGTTGGGTTCTAAATCATCTAATCTAATGATTTTATACGGTTTTGGCCGTAAAACGATGATGCATCGTTTTGGTTGTGGGCTCTCGCGCTATGAGCGAACTGAACGCAAACGCGACGCGACGTAATTTCGCGCGAAAAGGTCTAACACACGCATCAGCTGTTGACGCTTCGCTTGTTTGTTCGCGCACTGCCGTAAATTTTAATTTTCAGCCGATAAAAATCTCCAAACAGTAGAAAAACTTAGAAAAATCGTTGTTTATACTTGTAGCTTATTCAACTCCGAATTGTATTAATATAAATATTATCGTAATGCGCATATGCGCTGTGAGTTAGACAGAGATGCGATATAATCTTTCTCTGTCGATACAGCGGCGCGGGCTTAAAAATGTTGTCTCTCGCGTCGCGTGTTAAATAATTAGTACCGCGTAAACGGTGATTGTGACGAGAAACTTTCGAGGAACTTTATTTTTCGTTATAAAGTAGGTTTTTTAAATATTTAAGGTAACAATTTTTTTGTTCGTGGGAACACCCAAAAAGGCCGTTTCAAATATTGAAAGTGTGATACAATAGGTATACATAATCATAGAATTTTTTATTTTTCACTACAATTATAAAACAAACGATTTTACAGATAACTACCGTATTAAAAAAATTATTTTCAAGTTATTTGATTTGCAATACATTTTTTAATGAGACGCGAGTTGGCAAAAAAAACCGCGCGCCGCACAAAAAACTTTGAACAATTTTCACCACCCTCCTTTTACAGATAGACTAGTGATATCGTGGACTTTATTGTGCCAAATTAAATTGTCTAACACCGTGCAGTTGAATTTTTCGGAAAATCGAAAAATTACAGCCGTGGGAGGTGAAAAACCACTCCCGACCCCTTTTTTTTAGTTTTTAATTTGTGTCTCGCGAACGCACAATTTTCTCGAAAATTACTAAGATGAGAAACTTGTTTAAAATAAAAAATTACGCATACCCTCCAAATTTCAATCTGTAGAAACGAAAATTTGAGGTTTGAGTCCCGATCGTCTGGTTTGTCCGATCTATCCGCGTCTATCTCGCTCGAGCGAGGACAAACATCCACAGACATTTATCGTCGACTACACGATGGAGTTTATAGGCCTCCTTTAAATTTCTCAAAATGCCTCTCGCATTTAACGAGTGGCTGACAACGATTTATAGTCTTGTGAATTTGACTTTTAAGCCATTTGTTGTAAAGGACTTTTCGTTTTTCGATCGCAAATTTGTCCGATCGTCGAATCGTTTTATATAAGTTTAAGGCGATTTCGCTTTTTCTTACGAAAAAAATGTTCATTTTATTTTTGTAAGAACGAAGTTTTTGGCTAATTGGAGCAAAGGTCTTAGAAGGCGTGTAGGTATCAAGTATGTATTTGAAAAAGATTGGCAAAAGCAAGTTGAAGATGCTTCCCCATTTGGCATCGGCCTACTCTCTCTCTCCCTCCTCGTCGTTAATCGTGGTAACGGAGGAAGGGTCGATGCTTTTAGGGCACTCGTGACAGGGTTCTATTCTAGGGAAGAAACTGAAAGCCGCATCTCTTTACATTCTTTCAACGACAATTCCAAGAGTGCCTAGGCACCTAGTGTCTCACCCAGCTTCTCTTTCTAGCTCGTTCTTCGTCAAAATGCCAGACATTTTTTTCGCGCTTTTTCGACCTCGTGGTCCACGACCTTCGATCAAAATAGACGGAAATACGTTCGAACTGTGTCTGTCGAGTAATAAAAATACATTTATTTAACTCGTTCGAATTTCATTTCCGCAACAAATTCGTACGATTCAAATGAAATTTATTTTATAAATAGGCATATTTAATCTTTGAATTTAAAAATACATTCTATCGAAACGAGATTTCATTTGGATTGAGCAACGAACGAACCGCAACGAAATTTCATAAAAATTTAACAAATCGTTGATACGTTGTCAAATCACGAACATCGTTGTTGCAATCATGATTAACGATCATATTTCTTAATCGAAGTATTTTTTCGATTGATTTATAATAAGCGATCACCGTTACATGACTTCGATATTGCAGTCGTTGGGCCGACGTTGCGTTGAACAGTCGGATTGACGAATGTCAGTGGCGCCAGTCTAACATAAGAACGATGTTGACACGTGACTTTCCATCGAGGAAATATAAAAGGTATTATCGGTTGACGGTGAATCGCACCTTTTCCTGCGTATTTATGTACATGTCTTTGAATCACGCGGTTTCAGTTTCTTCGCCTGCACGTACACCGTATATCACTGTACTTTTGTTGCGAGGCTCCTCTGTTTACGCCTTCTCGCGATAACGACGAACACTCGAGTGGTTTTTCGCCCCCCCCCCTACCTCTCTCTCTCGCTCCCTCCCTCTATCCTCCTCTTACCCTCCTCTCCACTCTGCACTCTTTTTCTATTCTTTCTTCCTCGCACGTTTACTTTTCAGAATAGTTCAAGGCCGAGGAGTAATTATACGCGCACCGACAGTCGCAGTGAAAACAGAATTGTGACGAGAGGAAAACACGACGGTAAAAGGAGAAAAATTATAGTGAAACGTAAGAAATCGCCAACAAAAGTGCCAACGACGCGACTCCGCTCGCGCGTTGTTTCCTCTTCTCGACCTCGCATTATTCCTCCTCGGTTATTGTTACGAATTTTGATATCGATAACGATCGATCCGGCGATCGATGGAGTATCGTTTCATCGATCATTCGATCGAACGATGTTTTGTTTTCGTAGGTTCGAGAGTTTTTCTTATCGTCTTTGAATTAATTTATGTGATAATTGTTGGCGAGTAAACGAATGTTATTTTTTTTGTTCGCTTTTTCAATAGAGTTCCATTCGAACGTCTCACGTTCGAGACTGGATCACGAAACTGTATCATTCGGACCGAAGGCTCATCGATTTTAATCCGGATGAAGCGGGTTTGGAATTCGAGGAAACCAGGTGGTGGCTGGAATGTAAATTGGTTCGTACGATCGTACGACGCTGTTGTTGGTCGATCAGCCTAGAATTTACCATCGTTATCGAGTTTATCGACATTTTTATTTATTCGGACGACGCTTGATTTTTTGTTTTTCAAATGAAAACGAATCCGACGCGCTTTCGGTTCTCGTATAAAAAAAAACCGCAAGTCGAGCGAGATCCGTCGGGTAAAAGATCGGTCGTTCGATCCGATTTCAAATTGATCGTCGTTCGCGAAACAGCGTGACTTTGGCAACCTTTCAAGAAAAGGTTGACGCTTCGAGATAGAAAACAAAAAATAATAGCACACGCACTATAGAAAAATATGGGCGTTCGGTTCGTTGAGCCCGCGGCAAACTTGTTCGAATAACAGTGGAGCGATGTTCTAATTATAGAATGATCCAAGTTCCGTGTGCCGTAAGTTTATATCTTGACGGCAACACTTCGCACACGTGCTCGCTTCTCGCGTGACGCGAATGTTTTAATTCGCCACAGGTGACGGTTGATAACGACGCATGTCTTTTCCACGAGAGAGACAGAGAGATCTTTCGAAATGCATTTGTTACGAATTAATTACGTATTAACTCTTCGAAAATAAAAAAAATTCATCAATGAGAATCTCGAGCGCGTAATTTTTTGTTTACAACACCCAATCGAAATTGTCGTGATTGAGATTAACGATCGATAAATAATTGCTACGAAACTCACTAGTTGCTCGGCGTTCGGGCTCTTCATTTCCTCCTATTCTCCTTGATTATGTATTTTCCAAATGATTATTATTTAATCACGGCACGCTCGCGGTCTCGCGATCGGGCCTTTCGCGAAAAATTCAATCACGAAATTCACGTCTGTCGAACAATATCCGTTTGTATTGTTGAGTTAATAAGAAATTCTTATAGATCGTGGCGCGTTAAAATTTTCAACGTGGTACCCCGAACCGAGAGGATTCGCGACTGGCCCAAATGTCCGTTCGCTCGTCGCGTAGTTTGCCTACTTACTCGTAACGCTCGAGACGACTGAGGGGATTGTAAGAGACAAGGAAACGAGTAATATATTCTGCTGCTATTCGCGAAAGTGGCCAATCCGGTTCGCGAGAGCCAACTGCGACGTCAATAATTCGGCCAATCGTTAACATTCGTCTGTCGTTCTTTCTTTTTTTCCTCCATCTTTCTCGCCCCCTCTTTCTTTCTCTCTCTCTCTCTCTCTCTCTCTCTCTCTCTCTCTCTCTCTCTCATATATTCGTACTGAACCCAATCGAATATCGCCACTATGACTATCGATCCCTTATCAACGCGCTTCTCCAACACACTTTCATTTCTCACTTGAATCTTCGCTCTATGAACGTTTCTACATAAATACATGTCTATCCGCTTTTTCGTCACAAATAACAATCATTCTCTTTTCCTTCCGATCGTTTGTTGGTTTTTCTATCGTACGATTAGTCGAACTCTTGAAATACGGTTACTTCGTCGTACGGCTCGTTCGCTCCGTTCGTCGATTCCATTCCGTTTGACGGTTATTTCGACGAATGTACCCGCCGGCGGACATGCTATCAAAAGCAGTGAGGTGAAAGGGTGTAAAATTTCGGGAAATGTATCTATAAACGTGTATTGGGCGATCAATGCTAACTCGGCCAAATTTTGACCTTGTCCCTCTTAGATTTGACTCCTGATTTTTCTTATCATCATTCTAACGCTGAACGGTAGAAAAACAACATTATATTTTGTTGGCTCCCTTGGTGAACAAAATTGACGATGAAAAATGAATTAAACGTGGAAAATTCGAGAAAAATAAAAAATAGCTTCTTCTACTCCAGGGGACGATCAAAAAATATGTCTTTAGAAATTCGAAATAAAAATATAGATGTTGCGTCCTTTTTTTTTGCTGTGTAATCGTTTAGATATTTTTCTTAGACCAAATGAGAACGAATCAAGATTTATTTGACATCAATTTGGAATAGAACGCCCGATACTCGAACGAACACACTCACACCATAAAGACCCAGACGCAACAGCGAAATGAGGAGGTGGCAGCACACGTCGAGAAGAGAATGACGTGACTTCTATCTCTCGCTTTCCCTTTTACTTTGCCTTCACCTACACGGAAACAGGCGCACGCGCGACTCGTTAGGTCAATACCAAGTCTCTCGCGGGCTCCTATAATGCCTAGACTCGAGCCCGATGTCCACGGTAAAAGAGCGACCATGGTTCTATAAATATCATGCGTCGATGTAAGAAACATACCGATTTCGTTGAGACAATCACGTCGAGTTATTGATCGCGACCCATTGATCGGCTAATTTGATACGTTAAAATCTTGGAAAAAAATTCGTTCATCGCGTCGTAACTATTTATTTTCGCGACCGAACGAAATTATCGAAAATTCAAGAGATAAGAGCTGATTAAGTAATCCGGGGTGTCATAACAAACAAAAAAACCAATAAAGGAAACGTCTGTAGCATTATCGCACTTCGAGTCAGAATTATCGTAACTACGTTATAATTCCAGATAATAATGCTCCGTCTCGCATTAAAAATGATAAAATAGAAAATATAAGTCAGTGGATTATTGCCTTGGGTGATACCGGAGGTGCGCACATCTCGACTTTGTTTCGCCTTCCGCAGCATGGTCTTCGCACGAAAATTGTCAACGGCTAGGAAAAAGAAAGAAACGAACGAAAATACGTAAACGCGATATCTCACGTCGAACCTTTCACTATTGTAATTTATGTGATGGTCATATATAGATATATATAACGTGAACACTGTGAACGTAGTTAACGCGTTATAACGAGAAGAATTTTCCGATCGACAATCGGATCGCTGACATCTAACCTCGACCTTTATCGCGCCAATATTCATGCGATTCGATTATAGTAACGCATCGTACGCGTTTCTCGCGCAAATCATATTGTGGAAGGGAGAAAACATTGTGAACGAAGAGGTAGGGACGATCGAAAATTACCAGATTCTCGCCGGGGGAATGGCCGTGTTCCATCTTTGCGAGAGCCGAACGACCCTGATCTTGAACATATCGCGCAATGAACTTTGCCACGATGAATAAAATCAACTCACACTTTTATTTCGTTAACGTGGGTTTCAGCGCGTTCGCGCGATACATAACACGCGCAAACTTCACGATTATCGATTCCACCGAGTCGTCTCTCACCCCGCCGTGTCGCGTTCGCACGATAACCACACCGGAAGCAACCTATCGTTATAATAAATTAACGATCGCTTATCGTCATATAATTTTCGTCCTGGGTTGCACGAATTACTTTGGCGCCAGGCCTCGTCCATAATCGAGAGTTTATATAATTTCAGTTTATTTTTCCATCGACTCGCTGCAAAAATACCTTTCTTTTTACTGACATTCACTCGATGGCATAAATGTCAGAATCGTCGAAATTTTTGGACGAGAATGCTCAAAATTGCCGATCGAATTAATCGCACACACAAAATTCACTCGAAGCGATCGGACATGGAAGTCATGGAATTTTTTAATGGAAATTTTTTAACAGGAGTTTTGTATCAAACGAGCATCTACGATTTCTTTAATAACGTAATCGGCGACGAATGAAAATGTAAAGTTGCAATTGTCGTGATTTCGCGCGTACGAAGACAGAACGAAATCATCGATTAGATACGAAATTGGTCTTGGACTTTGATCGAGTCGGCATGGAATGACGCCTGAGTATTTTGTAATTTAAATTTGCATCTGTAAATAGAACGCCCAGTGATATATACGTTGCTTGTGTGTGTGTTAACTACCTGTGGCGTCACGGTCAATGGAGCATCGAGGGAATCTTCCTCGTCGTCGGTATTACCGGATTGAGATTTTTCCTTCTTCCTGTAACACTTGCAGATCTTTCCCAACAAGGATATATTCTTCGTTTTCATGATAAAAATCCGACGCTTATCGTATCGCTTTGCGTGGTCCGCTCTCGACGTATTCGCGCACGCCACACTCTTTACGATCGCCCCGGCTTACGTACGTCTATTTATTTATCGATCGAGCTCGCGGCTCTTTATCGTCCGTGAACGACGACACGACTCTTCCGGAGTCAACGACGAATTCAGCATCCCACCACGCACGCATCTTCTTTATAGGGAGTATCGCGTTGGCGATGCCGCCCCGGCTGATCGTCGCGCGGGTGCACGCCATACTTCACGGTCACGAGTGCGCCTGACCATTTCGCTCAGGTCGAATGCAACGCACGGCAGCCCTCGATCCCGTTCGACGCCGAATCTTGTACAGATCCTCTCGATATCTCGCTAAATTATATCGCAAACCAGTATAGGAACGAGAGATTTGAGAATATTATTATCATGAAACTGTTCCACCTACCCTGCAAGTCATTAAAGTTCTACGATTTCGTATGCGAATCGTTTTAAATTCGGAAAAAAATCAATGAATTATTTAATAATTCGGAAATTTGCCGAATCTATATCCAGACACATCGAATCGCGGATGTTTTATTTTCGTTTTGCCTTGGTATCATCTCTTGTCGCGGTGATTCCCCGGGTATTATGAGAATGATGCGAGTGTCTCCAGGATTTAAAACGTCGCATCGTCGTAAAGATATGGATTCGCGGCTTGGTCTTGTACTTTATTACATTATTGATGTTGTTTCGCGGATAAGCTAGAAGGATCATAATATATATGATACGGTCTTGACGATTATTAGGACTTACACGGCCTTGAGGATATCATAAACATTTTTATGTCGAATGACGCCTCGAAAAGAACGTTCTAAAAATCCCCGCGTCCAAGTGCTTCTCCGTCTCCTTAATCCTTTTAATACTGATCTTCCTTTCCACGTGATAATTTATCTCGCGTCAAATACATTTTTTTTACCACGATGACCTAAAATTGTAAAATACTGTGTAAATATCTCCGTGGAGAAATTTGAATATTTTATTTATTTATTTTATTACATTTTGCGCACTCGTAATTACTCGAATTCTCTCACGATGATACATATCTGTATATTGTACGTATATACATATATATATATATATTAATGTCGTAAGTAATACGATCGCTCACTATTAACGAGGCTCGTTTCTTGGTTTCCAGACTCCCGTCTTCGTAATATCACGTACACGTAATACTCCTTGACCGCGGCAATTTGAAACTCAAAGAAATACAGAGTTCAGATGACGCGTCGCGCGGGCCAGCGAGTTCGTCACGAGTATGACTACTTTTTTTTTCTCGACTCTTCTCTTCCACTCGGATCGGAGTATCATCGATCCCATCGTGTTTTAATCGCCCCGCGTTTTAATACGTTTAAGAATTGTCGAGTGTCGAGGAAGATACGAACATTGCCAGAGCGCGCTCATTCGCGTACGAGATTTTTTTTTGTTTTCTCTTTGTATTTCGAATTTTCGTCAATAAATCCGTTTGGGAATGAGGGTTTTATCGCGTGTACGCGCATCGTGTATCGCGAAATCGATAATAAACCGCAGGAACATGATCTACCCGCCGATACTGGCTTATTTGCGAGAACAAAAACTCTCACTCCGTAGCGTCGCGTCGCTTTGGAAACTTTTTTCGAATCGTAAATAGCTTTTGCATTGGCAACGTCCCGTCGACGATAACACACGGGATGCGATCGATCATTGCAGCTGTATCTCATTTCCTATTATTATATGGACCAATAAAAGAGTCGTACTGCGCACTCGGCGCGAGATAAGCCACAATAAGCCCGCCTATCCTCGTCCGTATTGTTATAAATTGTTTGAGAATCATTCTTCTTTTATCAATTCTTTTCTCTTCCTGTCGTCGTGGAATTCCCCTCATTCTGCTCTCCGATGATTAAACTTTCATAGAAAAAGCGTTATCGAAGCCAGACGAAGTTTTAAAGAAAAACAAATATGCCGTTCGCGTTATGTACATTACCGTCGAAGATACGGTTGAAACATCGCGAAGAAAAATTATTTATTTCGTGCGAGTCATTCTGTCAGAAAGAGCGGCTAACGTCAACAAATCTTGACTTTTTTATAACGAAATTTGGTCTCATTTTCGTCGAGAATTCGGCGTGTTTTTACAAATTTTCTAGAAATTTTCTAAGCTTGAATATTGATTCTTGAATAATCGCTGAACAATATGCTAGTGATATATTGGAAAACCCGTTTTTGTTTTCAATATTTCAGTAAGCCAAGTATTGAAAATCGGTGATTCACGGTCAATAATCAAATTCACGATCTACGTGAAATTGTGTGCGTAAAATATTCTCGCGATGTCACGACGAATGTTCTATTTAAAAATTAAGTCTGTAATTAATTTATTTAGTTATCGTTGTATTTTTGGTCCCAAATTCATCTCGTTTAACGATCATATCGAATGGGAGTTTTATCCCTCGCCCGCTCAGCCTCGTCTCTCGATCAACCTGCAGGCATGCGCCAGAATCCTTGATCGATCGCCCATTGTTAATGTAATCTTCAAGAACTTTGGCTGTGGGACCGTTCGACGCGATCGGAACGCGTCGCGAGTGATTATTGCCAAGAGTTATACATCTTTGTATCTCTCTTTCTCCCCGTTTCCTTTTCATTGGTGATACGACCTTGCACATTACGTGAATCCGATATTCATTTTTTTCCTTTATCGTCGATCCTCTTGTTTCATTGCGTTTCCCTTTTATTTAATTTCTCGTAGCGAAAGAACGAATAAAAATAGCACCTCGTATTTTATCGCGTTACAAGATCTATCGTACTGGTCGATTTACTCCCACGAGTTTACTACACAACTCGTACGCGATGAATGGCTCTTGAATGAAATCTCTCACTGCGACATCGTCTCGTTCGCTCGATTCCATTCACTATCGTTCCAACTGTATGCCACTTGCTCATATGTTCCTCGAGGCTCTGTATTAACTCTTATATTGTAATTATTCCAACTCGTCTCGCGACTTATAATAAGCACGATGTTACGGTGAAAAACTGATCATGCGTGTATTAATAATAGTGCGATGATATAACGAAATTCGTAAACGGACGAAACAAAGGACAAACCGACTTACAGGCTTCGCTATGTGCTCCCATTTCTCCCCAAGATAGTCCCACGTTTCTTCGGCCATTGCGCCTCTCACTTTTCTTACAGCTTTGTTTCTAATTCCTTTTCTCTAATTGACCTTTTTTTTACCGTAGTAATTACGTGCCGATTGTGTTGGGATTTTGTCGAAACGCACGTATACGACGCGTCGACGACACGACCGTTCGGACTTGCAGCCTGTCGACTAAAGGCACTTTCGCTTACATCACAAAACGTCCGCCAAAGTCTTGTACACATATCGTCTTCTCTCGTCGTCCCGAAATATATAACTCGAGTGTGTGTCGGATATTTTTGGAGTGCGAGGTTTTGCGCCCCTCGCTCGTCTACCTTACGGTACGACTCTGAATGTTGCTAATCAGTTCTCGGTGCTCTCTATTCTCGCTCATTGCTCTCTTCAGTCATTTTCATTCTTTCTCACTCCCTCTAGCTTGCAAGAATCGATATTGTTTACCATGCGTCGAATCTCAGGCGTCTCTTATGCTGTTGGTGGAGTTTGATAATAATAATGACAAAAGCTCAACGTAATTGGGGTAAAAATAGGTTTTCCTGTACATGAATTCGTCACTGTACGTTTCCCACTGTCACATGTGCTCAGCAATGAACTCTTGCTTTCACATGTCATGAACGGTGCATCGATATATACAGACACCCGTGAAAGAAATTAGTAGGGCAGCCATAACAAAAATCGGGGCTCATGAGGGTTTAAATATGGATTCCCTACTAGGGATTTCCACAACACAAGCGGACTAGGCCCCGACAGGAAAATAACAGGGTTGGATTATTTATTCAAAAAAGGTCGTAGCGAGGTAAATGATAAGGGCCCAAACGGGATTCATCAAGGCAGCAGTTATTACAGAGCACACAATATTTGCAAAGTTATTTAAAAAAATTTCTAGTTCGGTAAAACACTAGGTTATACAAAAATTCTAAGTTAAGTTATATAATTAATTTTATTTACGGTATATAAAATTGTATATGACTGTATATGAGTACTTTTATTTTATGTTGAAATACATAATAATTGTACATATATATCTTTATATGGCTTCATGTATGATTAGATATAGACATAGTTTTCTTTGGTTTTACTCGCGTATGGAAGCAGGTAAATCAAAAGATTGTTTATTAAAAGTTAACAAATTATGTATATAGATATATAGAAAGAGACGACATAGATATAAGCCATAAGTACGACAGAAAAATGAGCGTGTAGCTTCGCTCACGGCCGGCAGGTGGCGCATGGCCGCGCGCTTTCTCGCAAGCGTACCGGTCGCCCACCGGTATTATAAAGACGTGAGCAGGATTGAGAAAATCGTAACTCGTCTCCCGATTGCGCTGGCAAGCACATTATTATGTAAGATGTTGAGTAGTGCTTATCTACCAACGTATATATACGTTGTAGATATTGTATATGTTTGTATACGTTTATATAGAAATATATACAATTCTATCGGGCCAATTTTTGTATACAATATATATATGTTTATATATATATATTCATATTTATTCGGGAAAATTGTGTTCATTATTGCAAAACATCTCGCTTGATACGTATCCACTAATAAAGCTGGCAATTATAGGGCAGTAATACGGTTGCTTCATGGCTTCGTTTCTATTCTGGCAGGGTTCTGTTGAGGCAACCAGCCGGGCCCTGATTAATAGCCCTGTTTAGGCCCTCATCGACAAAGTGTGACCGGCTCGCAAGGGACCTGATCGGGTGCCATGTTAGGCCCCTTATAGACCGAGGGAAAAATAATCGGGACCTAGTCTAAGCCCTGGCTGAATTCTTTCAAGGGCATTTACATACCCCTTCTTTTTACATAATTCATCTGTTCCGGTTACTCGCAACTACCTATATGAATATGCTTTCGAATTTTTGCCTTCACCAGTTCTTTGTTTAGTTTATAAAGGTAGTTTATTTTGCAGATTTATCTGTATACATTGCGACGTAATAAACAACCTTAACTTGAACCATATTATATTTCTGCTTGGCTTGTCATCTCGCGGTGCGTCTAACCAAATGACTCTTTTCACAAATATAATTTATTTTCGCTTTTTCTGCATGCTTTTTTGGTATATAGTATTTCATACCCTCATTGTTATAAAGAAGCTATGGTAGACAAAGTATATTTTATAAAGAAAAACCATGGCCACTATAATTTGGTTCTATGGGCCTTTCATGGGGGGAATGGGATGGGATAGATTGGGAGTGGTTGTTAACTGTATCCTAAATTTACAATATTTACACTACCTATGTACATGTGGAAGGGTGGTAGACCTGCGGTTCTCGTGCTAGCAGACCTGCGATTTTGTTCGTTTTTTATTCACGTTGTCTATGGCGAGCTCTGTTGACATCTCTCAGTTGTTGCTGCTATTGCAACTTTTTTGATCTGGCTCTCCTTCTCAGCTCGTCCATGTGTTTGGCCTCACCCTGTGCCACCAGTATCCTCTGCATCGTCTGTCAAGGCTATCGCAATCGGTCTTTGGCAAAGCCGTGGAGTAGTCCAACTATCTCTTGGGTTATTATCCGTGTTGATATACACTGGTTTTCTTGCTCAATATCTTTTTATATGATAGATTATTCGGACTTTATATTCGTCTTGGGTACATCCCATTTGATCCATATTTCTGAAGATTTCTGGGGGGGGGGGGGAGTAATTATTCTTCGCCATCCTTAAAGTTGTTGGTTCATCATTTTCTCTTAGCTCGTTGAGTAGATCGTTACTTATATGATACGCCGTGCTATAATAGGTCTTAGTCACCCTGAGATAGAAGTTATTGAATCTGGATGTGTTAGCTGCGTCGTATATCTCTTTGTTGTTGATACGTCTTGTGTACCATGACTCGGTCGTGCGGTACCTGCCCAGGCACGCTTTCAGACACGATCTTTCAAAGCTGCGGTAGTGTTCATACCTGATGGTCCTAAGTTACACCAGATTGGGGATGCATATGATATTATTGATCGCACTAAATGTTAGTACCAGATAATTTTTACTTTAAGTTCTACATAAGTATGTTTCCATTATAGAAGATCCTATGTTGCAATGCGAAAAGAATGCGTTGCCCTTTTCTTTGATGGTCGTTGGGTTAGTTCGGGTCGGGCCTAGCTACCAACGCTGCCGGGGAAGCACGGCTATCAATTATTTTATTGCCAATATGTGGCATGGGTCTAAAGGCTGAAAAATAGGAAATTCCCGTAGATTTGGGACCTCGAGCACATTTTTTATTTTACTTCGTTCTTGTTCTTTCTTATGATCAAAGGAGATTTACAAATTTACGTTTGGGGATGAGAGCTGCTGGCCACATGAGCGCTGTATAAAACACATTTTGTAAAATTCTCAGTCCTCCTCCGTTTTTTAATGTTTGTAATTATTTGAGAGAAGGGGCATGTGTCCTTTTTCGCAGATCTAAGGACATTTTGTGGCAGATTCGTAAGGAACTCCGAAGCGTGAACATTTCCGTACTTCGATATAATCCAAATAAAGATAGTCATAGCTGAATATTGTTTGTTGATGTTGACTGTCTTCAAATTTATTCCCAAACTACGTAACTCTTATTGTTAGTTAAACGAAGTATGCAAACGAACGGGGAGCGATACATTTTACGATTTGCTTTTATTGCCTTTTTAGCTGTTTCCAGCTGAATGATGTGGTGTTTATTTACGCTGAATAGATCGTCGAAGTGTACACCAATATATTTCCCAATTTCTTTGTTGGGGATCGCTGTTGCTAGTTCAGTGTCCTTATCTTCTATTGTTATTTGGAACGTTTTTCGTTCGATCTCGTTCACCGTCTTCCTCAAAAATATTGATTCACTTTTGAGTGGGTTTATCTTCAGATTTAATTCTTTGTAGTAACCCCAAATTTGGTTGCCGAGATTATTCAATTTTTCTTGGATTACAGGGATTTATCTGTCTGTGAGATATATCACCATGTCATCGGCATAAACGACGGAGTGGGTGTCGTTTCCAGCCAGAAAAGATTTAGTATTTCACTGATATAAATATGGAAGAGTACTGGAGATGTTACCATACGTTGTTGCATGCGTTGTCGGATCATGAATACCAGCGTTGCTAAGTTGGTGCCGTCCCAAGTGAGAAATGGAGTTGCCATGGATCATGTTGCAGATTAGTAGTGTCAATGGACCAGGAAAATCGAGTACATGCAGTGCGTATGTATGTTACCGTATGTACGTGCAGTATGTATGTTATTAGACCATACAGAATCGAATGCCTTTTCGAGGTCAATGAGCGTAGCTCCAACTATCTTGCCATTTTTTAAGTATTGATGTCTGGTGAAAATTTGTTAATGGCGTAAACTGTTGAATGTTTGGCTCGGAATCCAAACTAGTTATGTGGTATAATTTTATTTGCCTCTGTATGCTTTGCAAGTTGAAATTTACCTAATCGGCCTATAGCTTGCTGGATCAGTCGGCTCCTTATCTTCCTTTTTTATTGGAATAATATTACAAGGGGAACTTCCCAGTGTTGCAATCGACTTTGGGACGCCCTTTCAGGGTAATGCAGGGTTCGGTCTCAAGTGTCACCCCCTGCCGCCGTTCAGCCTGGTGGGCCCTCGTTTTTTGAGAAATCGTCCAAACAAAATTTTTGTGACGATTGTGAACCTCGAAAATAAACATTTTCGAAGCGACGCGATAGCCTAGCGGTTCAGGTCTTCTGCTAGTACTCTGCAGGTTTTGGGTTCGAGTCCTGCTAACGTTTTTGTTTCTCGAATCGAAATGCTTGTAACGTTATTTGTATTCATTTACTTTAATTCAAATCCGACTTTTTTATATTTAGTTCAGAATTCTTGCCCGCGTGATTGTAATCACGGTTTCAAAAATTATTTATATACAATTTTTTTTTCTTATATTCTTTATCAAGTTTGAAATTATTGCTCGTTTTTTTTAGAAAAGTTCCGGTTGACCTCCGTTTTGTCGAAAACGGAGATCAACGGAAACCGAAAAAACGAGCAATAATTTCAAAGTAAATGAAGAATATTTAAAAAATTGTATATACAACATTTTTCAAACGGCGATTACAATCATGCGGGAAAGAATTCTAAACGCAATATAAAAAAGTCGGATTTGAATTAAAGTAAATGAATACAAGTAACGTTACAAGCATTTCGATTCGAGAAACAAAAACGTTAGCAGGTCTCGAACCCAAAACCTGCAGAGTACTAGCCGAAGACCTGAACCGCTAGGCTATCGCGTAGCTTCGAAAATGTTTATTTTCGAGGTTCACAATCGTCACAAAAATTTTGTTTGGACGATTTCTGAAAAACGAGGGCCCACCAGGGTGAACGGCGGCAGGGGGTGACACTTGGGACCGAACCCTACACTACCCTGAAAGGGCGTCCCAAAGTCGATTGCAATACTGGAAAGTTACCCTTATTAGCTTTTTTCCATCGTGCTCGGTAATATGAATGGTTGCAACAGTTGTTGAAAATGATTATGTAATTTATTATTATATTGGCCGGAAGGTGCTTTAGAGCTTTCATTGGGATATTGTCAAGCCCGCTTGAGTTTTTCTTTTAGCCTTTTTGTGTAATAGTGCTACTTCGATATGTGTGTATGCATTTTGGAGTACAGTAGAGCGTCGATTTTCCGAATTAATTTGCGATAATCGAAAATTCAGATAACAGAACAGGAATATTCTATGGCCGAAAAACGTTATATTTAAAAATACAATGAACATTAATATGTTTATAATACAAGTATACTTTTGGTGAATGTCACATAACCATTGTATCATTTAATCATATGGAACGAAGTTAAATATGTATTTGAAAATAATCAACATTCGTATATTTTTGAGTTCTTACCTATGTACTTTTGATAAAATCGACGATTTTCTTCTGTTTCACAATGGAAACTCGTTTCTTTGCTATCAAATCTCGCAATCCTTTTACAAAAAGAATTTGCATTGAACAAAATTTAAGCTGCGTTTCGTACCACTCCATTGCCGTTTCGAAAGTCTTAAAGGCCTCACTGTGAGAGGGCCACTTTGATATCTCCCTACTGTCATCGCTGTCGTGATCGTCAATACGATTTGATCATCGGTTAAAACTTCATAGCCGCAATCGTCCGCGTCATCATTCAGCGAATTTTCGACGTAAACTTTGTCACAATTCGTGAATCCTGGAATGACGTTGAAGATTACAACGAATTTATTCATCCCACGTTCCTCGGAATCGAAAATCTTTTCTCGAATCTCTTACTAACAATAGCAGCACTTTGCCAGTTTTATGTCGAGCCGTGTACCATTCGTTCACGTTCGTTATGAAATCGTTCGTGTATAAATCGAAAAATAACCTCAAGTCTATCTAATCGCTCTTCTGGGCTTTATAGATCAAATTACCGTTTTTTGGTTCTTCAAAGTCGCCATTAGCAATGCAAAAATAACATTTTTTTACTCCAGTTGTATACATTTGCAATTGCACCTGTGCCTTACATTTGTCTGAAATAACAGCGTCGTTTATATAATTTTTCTTGGCTTTTGTACTAGTAGGGCATTTTATTTCAATAATGGCAATCATGGGATATTCTTTAGATATAAAAAATTTCCCTGAAGTCATTTTCTTATTTAATTTGTTACTTATGGTTTTTCTGACTGATAACTCTAAATTTCTACCTCTTTTCTTTGTTTCATCCTCCGTAAACCGTAGTCTGCTCGTCCACTTTCGTTTTATGAATCCGGATGTCTCTGGTATCACATTCTCCTTGTTATTATTCTCATTTATCGATTCTGACGATGTCGATCTGGATCTACCTTTTGAGATGGTCGGCACAGCTCTCGGTTCAGCATTCTGAAAAAAACTTTTGGAAGTTATTAGTTCTAGTTGTTCTATCGAATTCTTCCACTTCTTTTCCTGTGAGCTGTTTGTGACACGCTCTCGGGTGATATGTCTGTCCGTCCATATAGGAGTAGATTCTGAGAGTTGCTCTCGAGAGTATTTACAAGACTATTTTCAGGTGAGAGTTTTTTCCGCGAGTTTCACTTTCGCGAGAAATTTAGACAGTAGTCTGAGAGCTTCTTGCAAATTTACTCTCAGGACTGCGTCCACTGGCGAATACTATTCAAAATGACTTCGCACAACCAGCAAGTCGCTGCAGCCGTGTTAATTGTATTATATATTCTACAAGAAGATGGAAATAGTAAAAAAAAAGAAAAGAAGTTGTTAGGTTAAGCTCTGGACATCCAAGAAAATACAACTCGGTGCTATTAATAGGCTAGTGAGTAAACTAGAAATAGAGGACGCGTTGCAATTTCGAACTTCATTCGAATGAGTAAAGTTAAATTAGAAAAATTAACGGCATTAGTTGGTTCGACTAGTGCGAAAAATGACATACGACTGAGACAAGCTATACCAGTAAGATAACGTACACTGGTTACACTCCACTTTTTAGCATCAGGTATATATTCATATATATTCTTATTCTACATCGAAAAATAATAATGTTCCGTATAAAACATTTTTTTCCTGAACTTGCCATTTTTTAACGATACCGTGATAAATGTTGCAAAGCTTGCATAATGGCATCGCATATTTTAGGGGGTTGTAGGGATATCTTGATGACTTCAGATCGAACCCGCTACTAGATTTTTATGACTTCAGATTAAACTCAGTATTGTTTGTCATTACAAATATTGGGATATTCAGCACAATTTGTTTACTAAAACCGTGCACGTCAGGAAAAAATGGTTTATACGGAACGTTATTATTTTTCGATGTAGAATAAGAATATAAAATACAAAATATGGGTTTCCATTTGAAAAAATGAAGTTGCCCTTGATCAGACCCTTAAAGGGCCATTATGGAAAAATGTGCATACCGCTATTAAATGTGTCCCTTCATATGAAGAATACTTTATATAAACCATTTTTTCATATTCCTGCTGGTTTCCGTAATAATTGAGTATCTCAAGATAACTGGACCACCCTGTTATAATAGTTTGTATTTATGTATTCGCTCGAACCAGTGAATCCCTCATAATGAGATCTGTATGTATTTCATTTGAGTGATTTGCAAGGTACAAAACAAGGCGTACAAATGAAGTCATAACAAAATATATAACTGTACTGATATAAATTGTACTGATATTTATCAGGTGATTCCTACAGCAGTCTACGATATTTATTTCGAATACCTTCGTGTACAATTAGTCGAATAGTACACGAAGTAGTAAATAAAATTTGAATAAGTGCATGAATAAAAGAAAAACATAGTCATATACATTTTGTAAATAAATTTTATTATAACTATTGGTCGATCACGAATGCCATTTCTAAAGTTGCATTTGTAACACATATCACTTGATATATGATTGACGATGGGGGCGGCGACGGTGATGGCGAGGCTACCATGGACACCGAAGAGGAATAATAATTATTGTCTTCGTCGGCGATACGAGCTATCGTTCTTCTAATTTCGGATTTCAATAGTCTTCTGTTAAACTCAAATTGGAGGCTTGTTAACTCCATGGCAACATATTCACCGAAACGGGCATTCTCATCCGGCTCTTTCTGTATTATCTCCAATGCCCGATTTAATATTATAGAATTATGGTTTTCGGAGGAATATTTACGTTTTTTGCCTCTTTTCTTCTGCATCTTCTTGGTCTTCCTAAAAATATGATATGAATATTACAAACATTTAATAGTGATATTTACATAATATACTTTGTGACGTGATTTTTTTACTTTAGGATAATCACGGTCAGAATATGTCGTTAAGGTCCCGCTTGATACGATACTGGTGCCGGTAAGACGAGTCGAGTGACAGAGGGCAGTAGTTATCGGCAATGAAAATTTGGAAGAAGATTTATCGGTATTTGCGCTTTCGAGGACTGTGAAAGAATCAGTCTACCGCCAGCCGCCGAAGGGTCTCGGTCATCACAATAACAGTTCCCGCGTACGCTCGGTGTCGAACACTCGGTTGTCTCTCTCGCTCTCGCGTTACGCATCGGGGACATATCGTTCTCTCTCCGTGTGCGCGTTCCAGTGTATTGTGCGATCTTTCTCTCTTTACGAGTGAGAGGTCCGATCTTTTCTCGCGGTATATCGGTCTCCGAGTGAATTTTCGTCTCGTTCGATTTAGATTCAGTGCGGGTTTTCGATGAATCGCCAAGGGTTTTGATAAGTCTTTTGCCGTTATCGTGATCAAGGGGGACCCTCAAGGGCTCCGACGCTTCGAGGCGTCAATGCGCCACCGATTTTCCTTCGCTCGTGCGTTAACAAACCCCGGCATTGTTCAGCTATCGTCGTCGGCCTCATCTTTCGAGCATTCGCGATCGCCTCGTTATCGAGGCGGAGCGCCGTGGACTTCGCTCTCTCACCTTAAGGTACTGACACACATGCTCATAAAACGGCATGCTTATGAGCTTTCTTAAAATTAGCGTGGCCGGCAGTTGTTTACCTTTGCCAGTAATAAGCATGCTAGTTTTAATCTAACCTAGCTCGAATCTGTATCTATATATGTAATCCATACTAGCATGCTCGTAAGCAAACGTGTTCAGGCGTGCTTAAAGCACGCCCCTTCTACCTGCGCCGCAAGTAGCATGCTCGAAAATCGAACGACAGTTGATTCTTGAGCATACTCGTAATAACCATGCTCATTATTAGCAATGTTTCAACACACACGCTACTAAGGAGCAATTACTCAATAATGGCATGCTTTCGTGCTAGTAACGGGCATGTGTGCCAGTACCTTTAGTGCTCGAATAGTTCGTTCTCGCTCGCACTCGTTGAAAGTACGACGCGTCCTCGTGTTATATACATGGCAGTGTAGTTTTCGTTCGCGCTCGTCCCGAGAACGACGCCTTAGTTCGCGCAATACACAAAAGGAATAATATAGGTAACTTCGATAGAGTTCTCGAATTTCGTGTCAGCGATCACGCTGAAATTATGTTCTCGTGTTTCCGCGTGGATCGGGCATTGATGCCAACGCTATGTTCGAGCAAGATGGAATTAGGTTGCAGGATTCCGAGGCGAAGGTGAGCCAAGGTCATCGGCAGCTCGGTAAGTCGTTCGATTTTCATATATCCGACCCCAAGGTGCTTTCTAGTGCTGTTCCCGAATAATAATAACGTAAATAATAAATTGTGATCTCGTTTCTTGTGCCCCTTGACGGGCTCGAGCCGTTGGCTCGCGCGAGATCGAGTTCTCGCATCCATTGTCCGCGAACCTCGACCCTCTGTGCCCGACCTAGCAGACTGACAGTGACTGAGCAGTACGGTAGAGTCGCCAAATATCGTCCCCTTTTTGTTGAAACGTTGTAAAACAAAAAATATTTAAGCTATATGGATAATAAATCTCGGGATGGTTAACGTAAATCAATCTTTACTTTATAAAATAACAAAACATTAACAATATTTGTCATAAACTCTTTTAGCCTAGCTTTTACGATGAAGTAACATTTTTAGAAAATCAGGTTCAGTCGCTTATGAAAATGTAGGAAATTGTTCTAGGATATTGTAGAAAAATTGTTCTAGGATATTGTAGAAAAATTGTTCTAGGAAATGTTCTTATTTCGTTATATTTAATTGAGAAAATTCCACGGGAGAACCCGTTCAACGCTCAAGCTTGCGGGCCTCGCTCGACCGCACAACCAAAACATGCCAAGGCGCCGTCTTTTTTTTCTTCTCTCGCTGCTGCTTGCCCTCTGGTATTTTATTTTCCACAAAATACACAAAGAAACTTATAATCTAACATTACAAAAAATTATGAATAATTATTGGAATTATATTAAAGTCAAGTCGTTGCCAGTCATTTGTTTTTTTAGACTAATTTCAATTATTATAACATATTGAGCATATCAGTTTTGGCCCTAGATTTTCAATACAACTTTCAATACAAGAATTTCTGGACGTCTATTTTTACTTTGCCCATAATAAACTCCTCGCACGCGTTCATTGAATTCTTGCAATGAGAAGTATTTTTTTTTATGATGTACTCATTCAAAATTAAACCGTGGTCGTATTGACAAATCCCTTCCAATACGTCATGCATAACGTCTACCGACAAATTTTCCGTTACATGAAAATCTGGCATGCAATGGAAAATGCACTTTTCAAAGATACCTGTTTCTTTTAAATTGTTTTTAGTTAAATTTTCATCATACTTTTGCTTATTTCAAAGCAGAGATTTGTCTTCGTCAAAAAAATCATTGATATTATTTTTATCAATTAGACAAAATAGACAAAATTTATGGGAGTTAAAACTTTCATTGAACCCGAGAATACAATGCATTCCAAGATTATCTCCGATAAGTTTGAAAACAATATTTGTTTCATTGCCGTTTACGTTAATTCTAATTCCTTTGTTTTCTAGAAATAGAAGTTCATCGGTGACTTTACTAAACACAATGTTATTTTTGAAAACTTTTCGATCTAAAGTGTTGAACAAAACGAACAAAAATGTGTTCTTCAACTTGGAAACCAATCGTGGTGGTAAACAAGGAATAGAAATATATACGGCACCACATTTCGAAATTCCTTTATGAGACCCGAGAGGGTTGTTAGTTTCATAATCATCAAAGGAAAGAAATAACGGAAGTACAATATTGTCGTTGAACTTGACGAAATTTTTTGCCATAGTGGACCTTGGATTACATTCGAATAAATTTCAGGGTTTTCTTTTAAACAATCAATATAGCTTAACGTCTCGTTTAGTATATTGGGCATTTAAAAAAACTGCTTCAAAACCAATCGAATGGGAATATATTGCGCAACCACAGGTACCGTTTTAAATATTTGTACACCGTTTTTATTACGATATTCGTGTCTTTCTCCCAACCTATAAGCTTGTGGTGCTATATATGTACCTAATTGTTCAAATTTTTTCAAGCATTTCCACTCAGACAATGAATCTTCTAGTGGTGAATTATTTGCTGCAAAAATTTTTTCCACATTTTGCAACAGTTCGGAATCATTTGATGAAGCTGCTTTTATGGATTGTACAACTTCGGTTTTTATTGTGCTTACGACGTTATTAGTTAAAGAATGTACCCGATGTATTATATCAACCGATCTGAGTCTCGGGAGATCCGGATATTCGAATAATTTTGCGACGAAAAGCGTACCTGCGTCAGTTTCTTTTGTTGAATTTGAACCGAGCTTGTCGTTTTCAGTTTGAATAATGTTTTCAACATGGCGTGATGTATCATCGATCGGTGAAATGATTCTATCATTAATATTACCGCTTGAAATTGTCGAACTACTTGGTGAATCAGAAGACAAAACCTGCTTTTTATCCGATTTGACGTTTATTTTTATATGTTTAGATCGTGTATGTTTCGGAACCGAATTTAGTGAAGAAAAAGTTCTTAAGCAAGTAGAAATTCCACAATTATAATCCGATAGATTTGGATGAGACAATTTAAAATGTTTTAAATATATTATATGACCCATTGCATTGATGGCAGTTGAACATAATGTTAAATAATTCTCGAAAAATGAGACAGATAAGATTCAGTCTTCAGCGCGCTTTGCTGATATCTTTGCAATTTGTCCGATCAAAATGTTAACCGAACGATTTGGAATATCTGTCGGTAAACAAATTTTGAAAAATGCCTGTTGGATAAATGTCCAAAGCGATTTAGCCGTTTCCGGAAATGCACAGTCTAAAGCTGTAAATGCTTTGAAGCAAAAATCGATTGCGTGCAGTGGAGAATCGACTACGTACAACGTGCCATTAATTAATACGTAGGCTGCTTCAATGGCAAGTAATGGTCCCACGAATATCGGCGTAGGCTGCAGCATTAGATTGTTTGACCGAAGCTCATCTTCTCTTCTTTCCAGCGTGGTGTGCAAATACTCTGCTGTCTGTACAAAAAACATATTTATTGATGAATGTGATGGAAATTATCGATTGAAATTTGTTATTCTATTTTCTAAGCATAACGTGTACATATTAATCAGAATTAACACAATTTTATCGAGACATTGCATTTACCTCGATGTGTATAGAAAAACATGCCCGTATTTCCACAATTGCCCATTTGTGGCTGGCATTTGGGTCATTTCCCCGAGGATTCCGCTTCCTTTTCTGGAGTTGCGATCCGTCTATCAAATATGGCAGCAAGTGCAAAATGATGACGTCTTTATTGTCTGCAATTCCAGTTCAATGTATTACAAAATCATTTTTTTTCTCGAGGATGCAACATATGGACAAAATATACATAAGATAAATAGGTTTTTTATATACGCAATAGTAGAGTTGGCAGCAAATGTACGAAAGTTTTATCTGCTACGTATTTTATTTTCTCGCATCCTTTAATTTCCCCGATCAAAAAATTCTGGACTTCTTCCCAAGTGTCGAAAAAATTTCCATCCGTGATTTGAATTTTTCGGAAATCGGACTCCAACTGCATTAATAATTTCGATGGTTATTTAGGATTTTATAAACATATAATAAAATCAACATGCATTCCATATTGTATTCTTACCAATTCTTTGCCAGATTGGTTCCTCAGACTGGGAAAGGTGATGAAATATTCGGAGACGGTTGTACCTTGGCTCAAAAGAATTTTTCGGGCATTAAAAGAAGATTTCCAGTGTGAGAGCACTGTTTCTTCTGGCTCAATATGATTTTTCAGCCAGGCAATACATTTCGATTCAACATCTATATTGAAAAAAATGAAATTAACATTAATTCGAGTTAAAAAAAATTTTAAACTGATCGTTATTTTTTATAATTTCAAAACATAAACGTTCTTACCGGTAATGGCTGGTTGTTCATGGGACACTCCATGCACACGTTCCAAAATATTGATTTTCCTTAAGGAACTTTTCAAATATTGCTAATGCTCATACAGTGTTCTGGAAGGGTTTATGCGGACATTTCCCACGCGTCTGTATGACGAATAGTATGTGTATTTATTCTCTCCTGGCAAAAATTCTTCTATTTGGGCTGTGAGATCCACAAATCTGTCCGCCTTTATGTTGCAAAAAAAGATAAACATTAGTTTGACATTTGATGATTTGGATAAATTTTCCAATACATGTGAAATTTTCGTTTAACAAAAGCTATTTAAATTTAAACAAATGTACATATAAATTAATATCAATTTTCTATATCAATAAGACAGAGTTTCGTGCTAATCTTAGCTATATAGAGGAGGGGTACGTGTTTATGTATAGGGGAAAGGGGGGCCCCGACTATTGCTTTCTTAGCAAGCGTACGTCTTCATCTACATATACTTGTACATGGCCGGGGCTCTCCCCCCTTTCCCCTACATAGGCTATTTTTTTCTTTGTGTTTCCTTATTTGTTTCTTTATGTTTTGTCCCTTCTTTGTCCCTCGCAAGATCACAGGCCATCCGGCGGCTCAAGCTTAAACACCGTCGAATATCCAAGATCAAAAATTTAGATAAAGCGCAATCTTCGGAACAAATGTATAACGGAAATATCTTACATGAATTTATCAAGACGTTGAGGATGTTCTTGAATCCGCACACCTCGAAAAGCATTATCCTTTTCTTTCCTTAATAACGTTCTTGATAATAAATTTCGGTATGCATGAAGAATTAGTTTTTCATCCGTGGACTCTAACAAAGTTGTGTGGACTTCCTAATATTTTTAAATAATAAATTTATCGACTGACGAATGGACAATATTCAAGAGTATTGACAAAGGCCGATATTACGTTAATTCTTACGTTTATTGGAATATCAAAGCTTCCGTCAACCTGAAAATATGTATTGTTACTGTATTGTAAAAATGATTATTTTATTTATATTTTTTGAAGACTTTACGCGACAAAAAACGCAATATCAAAGATAACTATACGGCATGTAATGCAAAAACTATGTATAATCAGCAATCTTCCAACGGTATGTTACGTTATCACGTCGAATTTTTCTATTAGTTATTATTATGATGACATTTTACAATAATAAAAAACTTAAGTGGTTGATAAGTACAAAAATTGATCGCTTACCATTTTCGCGCCTATGGTCAACTACGCCTTAGCCTAGCTATCAACTGCTTCTATCTTCCTATTGTCAACCACGCCATTTTAATTTGTAGAGACAAGAAAACGGCAACAAAATTATTTCCACGACAACAAATACTTTGTTCAGCCAAAACTTTAATAGTACTCTCTTCGTAATAAAATAATGTTTGTTTTGAATACTTACGTCTTATATGTATATTATAACCAAAAATAGTTTCACAATTGACACGATCACTTTGTAAGTTTCACTTTTTCGCAATAAGACACACTGCAAGCGATTGATGCTTCAGACAAAACTGAATCCCATCGCGCCATATAAAGAATAAACAGACCACTAAAATGAGACCGCGCACCCCTAGTTAGCCCCACCGCCATACCATTCTGCAGTGACAGTTATGAAGGGGAATTTTTACCATACAGTGCCCCAAAAATACCGCACTGTACTGCATGGTAGTTTTAACCAAGCGCGCACGATGCCATGTACCGAGAGTACAATACATTTTCCTATACACTCATTAAATTTTATAATAAACCTTAACATAACTGTTCTAAAGACGATACTTTTTTATAGACATTTTTGAAAGGCATAAAATAATAAAATGCACAGTAAAATTTCGCTGATATTATATATTTTTTTAAATTTAAGTTTTGCGTATTTTGTTACACACCAAAATTTACTAGAAAATCTCGTAAACTTTTCTATCTGAAGAAGAAATTTTATTTTATTTTCGTGAAAATCTGTGTTTTACTCAGTAATAATAAGCGAAGTTTCAGGGTTGTCATCTGGTTACCGTTACTGCACGGTAATTTTTAACATTTAATTCTTTCCGTGTATTATAAAAACTGAGGTATTCCACGGGAGATCGGCCTATTCGGAACTTTTGCATCTTCGATTGTTTTTATTTTTATTTTCATTTAGTCCTGGTTAAGACTCGCCTCCATGATTTTTTTCATTTTTTTTTATCAAGCCATTCACGAGATATAAATTTCTGAAAAATGTCGGTGTTTCAAAAATACCTTTTTCTAAATGCTTATAACTCCGCGAATAATCGACCAAATTGATCTTTCTTTTTTCTTTTAATTTTCGGGTTTTCACGTATTTTTCATAAAAAACATCGAAATTTTTTTTTAAACGATGATGATATGATTTTTTTTGTATGCAATGAAAGAGATCGTCATTAATTTTTTTAAAAGATTTGACTAGTAAATCACTTACCTAACATCATCAGCTTCACGTTTTGGTGCATAGAACAAACACATATGGTCAGTGGCGTAGCTAGGTAACCAAGGGCCCTGGGGCTAATTAAAAAATGGGGCCCCACTGCTATGTAAACTGATTAGGTTTTATCGAATAAAAATATGAAATATACAAATACTTTAAAAATGCTAAGCTACTTAAGCTCTTTTTTGTGCACTGCAGGGCAGGTAATACAAATATATATATAAGCCAGTTTTATTTGTATAACCTTTTACAAAAGTTTTGTACAATCTCCCGCCATCCTTCTTAACTCTAGTTGTCCCTTCCGTCACATTCTCTCTTCTCCCTCTCACTCTTCTTACACTCCTCTTCTATTTCCCTGAAGTATATACATAGATCCTCATTTATTCTTCCCCCTAACATATTTATTATTTCCCCTCTTATCGCCAAATTATCTACTTCTTCCAACCACCCCTCTGCTGCCTTCCTCGCCTTTTCCGACACCCTCTCCCACCCTTTCCTGCACGCTATAAGATGATCCATCGTTTCATTTTTTTCTCCACAGATTCTGCACATCCAGTCCTTCTCCCCTTTCTTCCCTGCTCTTCCTATGTTTCCGCACCTCATTCTCGCCCACACCTCCTTATGCTTTCCCTTCACCTCCTCCTCCGCCCAATACCTCCACGGTGCCTCTTCATTCATACATATGTGCTTATATTCCCTATTGTATGAAGATCGGTTTATCCTCTCTTCCTCCTTTCTTAATCCTCTATTTTTCAATCTTTCCAGACCTTCCTTTATCTTTTCCTCTATCTCTCCCCCCTCTTTTCTCTCCCATATTAATTCTATTACGCTTTCAATCCCCATCTCCCTTACCACTTTCAGTAAGCCCCTCCCCCAGTTTGACGGACTGCCATTTTTAATTGCTCTAACCTCTTCCCATAGACACATTCTTGGCCATCTTGTCTCCTCCATCCTCGCCACTTCCTTTACATACCTCAGTGCCCTTTCTCTTATTCTACACTCAAACGTAACCACCCCCAGCTCTCTTCTCCATATGTAATCCGGCGTGTTTCTGTCCACTCCCAATGCTAATTTACAGTATCTGCCTTGTATTCTCTCAAACGCCCCAATTTCTCCCAATCCCCACACCTCTACTCCGTACAACGCCCCCGCTCCTACCAACGTATCCAACAGATATAACCTTTCCTCCATAATCTCTCTTCCTGCCCTCTTCCATACTCCCCACACCTTATTCATCGCTTTCTGTGCCCTCCCCATCATTTTTTTTCCATGCAAACATATCGAATTCTTACACGTGAACCAATACCCCAGATATTTAAACTGGTTCACTACCTCCACCTTTTTCCCCTCAATTGTCCATTCCTCTCCCTTTCTCCTTTTTCCTCCATTACTAAAGATGATTTTCCTTTTTCCTCCATTACTAAAGATGAAGAGAAGACAGAATGGAGATAAATGTAAAAAAGACCTTCGTCTTTTTTACATTTATCTCCATTCTGTTTTCCCTTGCCCAATCCTCCAGATCTCCTACTATACTCTTCAACCCCACCGCCGAATCCGCTACCGCCGCCACATCATCCGCATATTTTATCGCAAATATCTTTTCCCTTCCTATTACTATCCCACCCTCATTTTTTCTTACCCACTTATCCTCTAAGGTAATACAAATATTAAACAGTAACAACATAAATTACAATTAATACTTGGTGTAGGTTTGGCTAATAAAACGAAATAGAGAAGATTCAAGGGTTTATTATATAAAGGTCGGGCCTACCAACTGACTAAATAACAATTATATTTACAATTTTTTCCTAGCTTTAGTTTTCGCAAAAGTATCAATGACTTCGTATAAATCCAGGCTTAATGCGGTTTTGTTTTCAATTGCTATTAGCGATAAATGTCGTAGTCGAGTTTGGCCCATATTATTTCTTAAATAATTTTTTATTATTTTTAATTTGCTAAATGACCTTTCAGCTGCTGCAGAAGGGACAGGAATTGTAAAGAATAATAACATTGCTGTAAATACTTCCGTTAGGTGGCATTCTAGCACTCCATAATTGCTCATTATTTCCTTACATAATTGGTGAACAGTCCATGCTTGAGTTAGTTGAGGTAAAACTAGGTGGTAAATATTAATAAATTGAAGTGAAAAACTAGGGCCTATTATATCTGAATATTTTCTTTCGAATTCGTCACACTTTTGTAATAAAGTTGTTTCATCAACATGTAATAAAAATGTTGGTGTTAGAAAATCGAATATATGACAGACTGCACTCATACCAATAAAACGTGTATCTAATTGAGATATTACTGTGTCTAGTACATTATTGAAAATCTCAATTTTTAATATTTTTTCTCGGTTTGGAAATCGGTAATCAGCAGCTAATTCATCAAAATGTTTTTTTAAATCTTCTTTGCCTTTTTTCTTGAAAATGGGTATCAATACCATATTTTCTTGCAGTTTCACTGGCTTTGCACTTGAATAATTCGAAATCATTTCTATAAATTTGCAACTTTGCTTTGGTCTCTGCTAAAACTTTACTCGCCTCGCCCAAATTAATGTCGCATTTTTGTAAAGTTTTGGATGCATAATTGATGTCGTTCAATACACTGTGCATGAATTCGCAAAGCAACACGAACTCGACATTTAGCATTTTTGTTTTAATACTCTGCTTCACTACGCTCATCTTTATTAGGACTCTTTAGAACTATTTCTGATAATGCTTTGATAATATCAAAATAACGAAGTTTTATTGCAGATATCGTATTGACCCTACTGGACCATCTAGTCGGATTTAGTTTTTTTAGAGTGGTGTCCGATTCGCCAGTGAATTTTGACAGTAGATCCCAACGTTTGATGCTGTTTCCGAAAAAGTTATACAAATCTTGCAACGTTACGAAAAAAATCTGTATTTCCACACAACTGCTAACGGCATCATTTATCACCAAATTTAAATTATGAGTGGCACAATGTACGTACTCTGCGTTAGGCTGGATATCCTTAATATGTTTTTGTACATTATTATACACACCACTCATCACACTGGCTCCATCATAGCCTTGCCCCACACATTTTTTTAAATCAATATTTTTGTCGATAAATAATGTTGTCACTTGGTTGACTAAATCTACTGCGCCATGTTTAATGGCTGCATAAAAGCCTAGAAACACTTCTTTTACGTCTATATCAATTGGCTGTCCATTTTCCGATCTGGTTATTACTGCATACCTCACAACAATGCTTAGCTGATCTACCTTCGACATGTCCTGTGTCGTATCCATTATGATGGCAAAAAACGGTGACGCTCTAATTTGTTCTAGTAGATGGGTTTCGAGTTTGGTCCCCAAGCTCTCAATCATTTCATTTTGAATTGTTGCACTCAGATATATTGTAGATCCTAAAAACATAAAAAAACACAATTTCAAAAAAGTCCTGATATTAAACAGTTAATAATTATAAACAAAATAAAACGATAAAAAAACTTAGAAATAATAATTATTACCTTTGGGCATATCCAAAACTTGCCGCAAAATGTGATCATATCGGGCGACAAGCTCTACAAAGGACAGAAAATTTCCGTGGTATCCTTCCTGACTTAAGTCTTCTTGATGTCCTCTCAAAGCCAAAGAACTCTTTGCTAGGGTAAGTATGATATCGAATAACCTTTGAAGAACCATTTTGCAAAATGATGCTTCTTTGCGAATTTCATTTTCAAGTTCCTTGTCGATAGTATTAGTATCGTTTGTTCCCCAAAATTCATACACAGCACATGCTTCCGAATGGCCACTCGAACAACTGTGTTGTTTAATTTTTTCTGATAAATGCTTCCAATCTCGAATTCCCGTACACCAAACATTATTCCTTTGTGAAGCAAATAACCAGCAGGGTTGACAATAGGCAGCGTCTAGTATTTTGGAATAACACAACCAAAAACGATTAACTGGCCCATATTTAGAACACGACACGTAGTATGATTTTGAAAAACACCTATTGTTCTAGTTGATGTCTGTTGGAAAAGGTCCTGAAGGCTGTAAAGGCCCCATATCAAGAATTTGACGTTTTTCGTTATCACTTAATATTTTGTTCGTGAAGTTTCCCAAGTCATAAGAAGATTTGTCGTACACATTTTCGAAAAATGTAGAGGTCTGTGGTTCCTCCAAACCCTCCGCTCTTATGTGTGTCATGCAAACATCATCCACGTTCACATGATCGGCGGCAGAGGTATCTCCAACTGCAATAATTGTCGAATCTCCTTCAGTAGGCTTTTCGACCAACACTGCAGTTACCACATTATTTGAGTCACTATCAATAGAAATATTTTGGCCAGATGTACTTGCAGAAGGCTGACTAAAAAACTTGTCAATTTTGGGCAATTTTTGTTTACTATCTTCTCTTTCTTCGCGTTGTTTGCGTTTAAATGCACCACTGGGTTTCTTCTTTTTATCCATAATTTTAGTTTTCTAATTTATTTAAACAATACAATATTAGATTGTGCTCGAGTAGGTAGGTACTCACTGTTCACTGACGACGTTAAAAGTAAAATAAAAGGAAAGAGAAACACAATGATACGCTACAAGTGTCGTTGGGGAATTCCCGGAAAAAAAATTATCACCGTTAGTGTTACCACATTTAACGGTGGAGACCATGAACGATCTCCTGCCCGCGGACCTGAATTAATGTACCTACTGCAGGTGACTTGCATTTTTTCACGATATTTCGCGTTATACAATGAGCTGTAGCCGAAATCTATAGATTTGACACGATTTATTGATTTAACGGATATCAATATGAGTGGTAAAATCAAATAAAATTGACCACTATATTGACCAGTACAAAAAATTTGATTGACATTAGCTTACTTACTCCTGATACAGCATTAATTTTTTAACCGTTCTCGAAAAAAAAAATCTTAACTCGAATTCACAATAAAACGCACATCAATGAATAATAAAACGCACATATCACTATCCGTCAAATTGACAACACTGCCAACCTACAGAAAGAATTTAGGGGAATTCCCTAGGCATAACTTTTGAATTTCTCTCAACTGAGTTGTCATGATTAAAGTGGGGTTGCAACCTGTCATATTTATTTTGAAAATGGGAGAAATTTCCAAAAGTTCAGCTACGCCACTGCATATGGTATGAGTTCCGTTAGAACCTGCCAGTACGCAGTACCGAGGACGTAATGATGCAAACTTAGAAAAGCCAATCCGGTAATCTGGATATCGTATTTTAAAGACTTCATATAACTCTTTGAAGTCGGAGAGAACAAGTCGTTTCTGAATATGTTCACGTTTTCCATTACTATTTCGAATAGAAAGATAATCTTTCATTCCCGGCATATTCACAGTGACTTCATCGTCGATATAAAATTCCAAAATCTTTGATTTTATATCATTTGGTAATGGTCGACCTAAACATAAAAAACTCAACTTATCATTACTGATTGAAATATTAATTTGTATTTTTCTTATGAAAAAGTTTTTAATAACCTAATTTCGTGTTTGGTGTTGAAAGAATCCCCTTTTCTTCTCGAAGAGATTTTGCTATAGATGCCATGTATTTTGTACACCCCATTGTATGTCATACTTTGTACACACTCCACGTTTCAGGTAAAAGTGGAAGAATTTGTATTTTTTTTAGATTTTTCCGTATCACTCTCATGAAATTTCATTTTTAATTGTTCGATAATCTCCAAAAAATTGTGTGAATTAGCTTGATCATCGGACTCCTTTAATACTCCCAGAGATATATTTAAATTCTCATACTCTTTATATACTTTGTTTTTCACATAAGTTTCCTTATGTAAACGGTTGCTAATGATTGGGGATTCATTTAATAAACCAATTGCTTCATTTATCACAGGCAACGCTGTGCCCATGCTTAATTGAGACAGATTACTCGTTTGTGATATTAATTCGTCATCCCGTTGTTCTATTTCTGAAAAGTAATAAAACTGATAATTTATTTGGACATAAAATTGATTTGTTACAATCAAGCAAAAATCGAAAATTCAAAACATAATTTGATTAATCTTGAAATAATCATGAAATATGACACAAAGTTAATTTAAGCAAGACAATTTTGCAGTTGTTTCTTTAGAGAGATCTGAAGGGACGCTAATAACCCGTGATTCATAATAACCACACTCTTCAGTTCCGAAATATGGATGTAGACGAACACTCAGTCGCTGCGTTACCCATTGCGATCTGCGTTACCGACCGTAGTTATCCGTTGGAGTTAATTTAAAAATGTGCCAACTTATGAACCCATTAGCTTAGGAGTGATTAGAATTTTTATTTTCATTAGATTAATAAATTAATAGTAATATAACAATATTTTATTAAAATAAGATAAGGTACTTGTTAGTAATAAGCACCTTATTTTGTGTATATCTTTTTCCTTGAATCACTCTATAAAATAATGAATAATCACTAGGTGTCACTAGGATAATTATTTACAGTACTTTCTGAGTATAAGAATTTATTTTCAGATATTTTTCAACACGGATAATTACAAACATGAACATTGAAACTTCGAAAAAAATAGATCCCATCGTTTGCCCATTCTAAAATTAGGCTTAAAAAATTTCAAATTAACAACAGTTATTTACAACAAAATAAAAAAAAAAACAAATAAAAAAATACGATCATTGTTAAAAACAATCATTTGTTGTTAAACTACAAAAAATTTCATATAATCATCGTTTAAACAAATTTGTCGGTGTTTATTATGAAAAATACGTGAAAAACCGAATATTTTGAAAAAAAGAAAGTTCAATTTGGTCGATTATTCGCGGAGTTATGAGCATTTAAAAAAAGGAATTTTTGAAAAACCGAAACTTTTCAGAAATTTATATCTCATGAATGGCTTGATAAAAAAAATGAAAAAATCATGGAGGCGAGTCTTCACCAGGACTAAAAGAAAAAAAAAAGAAAAAAAATCGGAGATGCAAAAGTTCCAAATAGGCCGATCTCCCGTGGAATACCTCATATATATAGTAGGCAGAAATCGGCGTTACGTATTTATATTGTTTCTTCACTGTTTATACATGTCAGAATAATTAATAACAAAATAACAGCTCGAATAACAAAAATCATATACCTTCTTTGGGTATATTTCGCTATCCTAATCGCTAATGAAAACACGAAGGATTTTTTAAAATAAACTCAAGTTTTTTCTAAAAATGTTAGTCTGAATAAATGAATAGAAAAATACAGAATATGACCTTTTAGAATAATATGAAATAATAATGAAATAAAATAATAAAGACATTAGTCAGTAACTAATAGAACTATTTTTCAATTAGAAAATATTGAATAGAAGCTTTTGTAGTAGTATAAAGATAGTTCAAAGTAAATAAAGTTTTGTATCAAAAGCAAATTATATAAATAATAGAAACTTTTAAATCTGACAAAATTTTCCAAAAGTATAGGAATAAGTCACATTTTATTTTATCCATCCTCTTCGTCAGGCTCATTGTCCTGGGGTTTTCTTTTTCCTTGCGACCGTATGAATCGTTGCTTTGCAAATCGAAATCATGCAGAGGCCACGTCAATGAATTCCACCTCTTGAAATGGAGCACGCGTGCGCATTATTTCTTCTAAAAAGGAATTAATATATGCTATTCAACATAATTTGAAAACGATCACTAAATTTAATTGGTTTACCAGACATATGTAAGAAATTTACGGTATGTAGGTAAAATCATCATGTATCATTTTTGGAAGACATTTTCTTGGAAAATTGCGTGAATTTTCTTGAACGTTATATTGAAATGTATTAAAATAACCTTGAGCAGATTGTTGGAAACAGATATCGGATCAGTGAATGCTGTAAATCACAATTCTAAAAAAGGTTTTTGGAATAAACTACCAGAAATCACGATGTTCAACTATAAATATTATGATTTATAGTCGATAATATGCAATAAATTTAACGCAGTTGAATATGCTGATAAAAAAGATTTACGTCATTTTTTGAAATAGTTATCCTTAAAATTATACCGTAATTGCATAAAATTATACCGTATTTTCCTCTTTTTCGCAAAAAAATGTTCTAAACATTTTTTTGCGATGTCGATAATTACCGAGTTATTTCGGGTGGCAGAGATAAAAAAAACACCCTGTATAAATTGTGACGAATTACCGGAATCCTTCCGCCATCGTCACCTTCGGTCGCCTCCCTCGCGGAAAGATACACCCGCAATGTGCCGGCAGGGCGCCAGTCGATTTTTGTATCGCCGGTATCGACAACCGGCCTCATCTGGAGGTCGGGAGGGAACGGCCCGACCTCTGTATCCCCGCGGATCGGGTTAAGGAAAGCGGGAACGACTCACCTTACTTCACCGATCGCGACTCAACCGTCGCGATCGGGGTCACTTTTATATCCCCGGAAGTGACGATCCGGTTCACCTGGGTGCTTCCGCGAGATCGGCGGAACCGGAAACGCTCGGCCGCTCAGGTTGCTGAGTTTGGTAGAGAGGGTCGGGGTAAGTCACCCCGGGATGGCCGAAAGATATCGTCCATCCTCCACGAGGCGAAGCCTCACTCGGAGAGCGAGAACACGGATTTTCGCAACACCGCACTACTCGCAGCGTCGCGAAACGGGTACCCGCGATAACGCCTGAGACCGACACACATTCAACAAAAAAATCACGAGATCAAACTTCCCCGCCCGAAATCAATACGTTAATTCTTATATGGCGAGAACACACTGAAACTAAGATATCCGTAGGGAGCCGGGTATACGCGGAACTCCCCATGGCGCGTACGCGAACTCGGGCTTCTCACTCTAGAGAGCGAGCGCCCAACCACACGGGATCGCGTACGTAGAGAGAGAGCGACCTACGCACAAGCGCAGGCGAGACAGAGACAGCCCGCTCTCTCTACGATCCTTCGCGAGACATCTGCTCGCGAGCGCGACACGATAACGACTGTCTAACAGCCAATCAAAGCCTCATTTTCTCAAATCTGGAATCGGACACCGAGAGCTACTGCCCTCTCGCTCAGCGAAACTCTTACCTGCAAAGATAGCGCGATTATCGACGTTGCACGGGATCTCGCGAGTACGCCGACACTCGTTTCCCCTTGGTCATCGCGCATAGGAGAGCACCTACGTCGGCGGCACGAGGGGTTCCCGCCCTCGCCCGTTATCTTAAAACTCCGCTCGTCCTCATACGCGATGCACCACACGGCGGGGCGCCGGTATTGCAGCCGGACCTGCATCAATTTCTCGCGCGTACTCGCTGGCCGCTTTTACCTGACGGGTAGCTCGATACGGTGAGCGCTATCCTCCACGTCAGGGTTGAGCGCCACGACCTTTTATCCTCCTACTCTCTCCTCTGAACCCCAACTAACGGTCGCATCATCTTCAGCTACAAAGCTACGGGAACGCATGTGTCTAACGGGTGACAGAGCGAGGGCAAACGACGCGAGCGGCCTTGGGACGGTGACTTTTCCCTACGTCGGAAAAAAATCACGTCACAACTCCCCACCCCTTAGGGTGGGTTTCGGATAGGCGAATCACACGGGACCTACAGGGGCGAGATCAGTACGAAGATCATGATAATCATAATTTTCACTCAGACGGCACGACACGAATAACGAGAGCCCCTGGGGGGGGGGGGGGGTGAAGACTTACCCACGCTCAGCCATACTTCCCCCTTCGTCCTTGTCAGACGGCGACAGCGGTCCGCGCGCCTTTTGGCGGGTCCATCCGGATCCTCGTGAACCTAGTGTTAGCCCCACAGGGCGTAAGAAAATCTCTATTGAGAGACTCCCGGTACGAACTCGACCAGGACTTGGCCTGGGAGAATCAGCGGGATCACGGGCCGTTAGGCCCGATGTTACGAGATCTAGGCATTGCTGCCCACTTGTACGGGAGCTATACCGGGAGGACGTTAGCGGGATCACGGGCCGTTAGGCCCGGAGTTACGAGAGCTAGGTATTCTTACCTTATTTTGCGGGAGCTTTGGCCTGAGGCCAGTTTCGAGATCCATGGGTATGGGCGGCTGAGAGGGCCCCGCACCATGACCCAGGCTACCGGGAACGTCCCCGGGTTCGCTCAAGAGCGATCCAACGGCCGGGTGATGGGGGTCGCCGCCGGATCCGGCTTCGGGATTACTCCCGTTTGTCGAGGTCGGCGGGCCGCCCGCGGGACCCTAAGGGCCCGGAGTTCCTCCCGGGGTAGATTCCGCCCTGCTAACGGGATGTACGGCCCCATCCTCCGCCAGTTCTCGCTGCACGCCGGACACGTCCTCAGGGTCTTACCCCGACGGCCGCACCGGCGGCAGAAGACCTCGGTCGGAGGTCCGCTGGGGCACTGCGAGTAGCAGTGGCCCAGCTGTCGGCAATTATAACACGCCCGCTCCAGCACTCGGCGGGGTGCCTGGGGCGGGGCGATCGGTAACGATGCCAGCGAGGCGGCTGGCGTCGTCGAGATCGGCGTCCCGTTTCTGGACGCGACCGAGAATGATGGTGCGGTGGCGGTGGTGGCCGCCTTCCTGGCAGCCCGAGATCGGCGGCGCCTCCGGCGGCGAGTCGACGACGCCCGGGACTCCGGGTCGACCTGGGTGGGGGCCGGCTCGGCGGGTTCCGGGTCCAGGGTATCCTGAGCTAATTCCCGGACCACCCGAACCAACTCCTCCATCGATTCCGGATCCCGACCGTCTTCGCCCGCCAGAGTGGCCGCACACGCGTGGAGGAGGTCCCGCTCGGCTCCCGGCGGCGGGAGAGAGGTGGTGATTCGCACCATATCGTCGAACCACCCGCTCCCCCCGCCATCCGAGAGGACGATCGCCTCCTCGTCTCGTGACATCTCCTGGCTCATGATGGCGGTACCTGAAAGAGGGCGAGAACGGTTATGGCGGTACCATGGGGGTCTCATAGGGTTTCAGGTCTTGGACCGAAACCTTGCCTAAGGATCGCCCGTCGAGATCGGATAGTTCGTATACTACCCGGGAAAGTTGCTTCGAAATCACGTACGGTCCTTCAAAGGGGGGCAATAAAGCTGCCGTGATGTGTTTCGCCGCGGACGATAACCGATGCGTTCGGCGTAGCACTAGCTCACCTACCCGGAACCGCTGGTCCCGGTGGCGGAGATTGTACTGGCCGGCTTGCCGGCGGAACGCTTCATCGAGAGCGTGGGTGAAGGCCTTCCTCAGGGTGTCGAGGCGGGCCATCCTCTGTAACCAGTTCTCCGATGGTCGGGGAACTACCTCGAGAGCACCTTCGGTTCTTCGCCGAAGGGAGGGAGCGGCGGCCGGTTCACGACCAAAGTTCGCGAAAGCCGGCGTCGCCTGTAGAGAACTATGGTGGGCCGTGTTATAGGCGAACCGGAATTCGTGAAGGTGTTGGTCCCACTCCCGGTGATTGTCACCCAGGAAGGCGCGGATCATAGTTTTGACCACGCGATTGACTCGTTCGGTAGAGTTGGCTTGGGGATGGTACGGCGGCGTGGTACTATGCCGCATCCCTACGCGTTCGGTAAATTGTCGGATGTCGCGGTTAACGAACTCCGTACCGTTATCGGTGTGGAGCACCCGGGGTGCACCCCATCGGGTAACCACCAGGTCATCGAGAGCTTTGGCAATCGTCTTGCCGTTCGCCTTCCTCAGCGGCAGGACCTCAATCCATTTAGTGTAGAGGTCCTGAACTACGAGAACGTAAGCGTAGCCGGACGAGCTCGGCGTCACCGGGCCCATAATGTCGGTAGCGACCATCATCCATGGTTCCTCGATAACGCGGTGACCCATCAGGCCGGCGGGAGCGCGCTGTTCCACTTTACAGCGCTGGCAGGTATCGCATTGGCGCACATATGTGACCACGTCCTTGAACAGGTTTGGCCAGTAATATGTATTCGCCACTCGTCGGTACGTCTTTTCTACCCCCAGGTGGCCGGCTTGGGGGAGCGCGTGGCACTCCTGTAGGGCGATGGGGCGGGATTCGCGAGGCAGCACCAGCTTCCATGCATCGAGATCGTCCATTTCGGCCTCCGCGAGGCCGGTAGGTCGGTGGAAATATAGTCTTTCCTCGACGACCCTCCAGTCCGGAAATCGGTCGGGAGCGTGGGTAATGTCGCGAATCTTGCGGCGATACCAGGCATCTTGGGTTTCACGGAGGCAGGTGACGGCCTCCGTTTGTCCCTCCGGGATTAGCGAAAGCGCATCGGGAACGTGGTGTAGCGCTCCTTTCCGGTGAACGATTACAAAATCGTACTCCAATAACTCAAGAGCCCATCGTGCGAGTCGGCCGGTAGGGTTCCTCAAGTTATGGAGCCACCGGAGGCTACTGTGGTCGGTAATCACCGTGAACGCGTACCCTTCCAGGTAGCAGCGAAACTTTCGGATGGACCATAACACCGCGAGGCACTCCTGTTCGGTCACCGAGTATTTCTTCTCAGGGTCCGACAGGGCGCGGCTCGCGTAAGCGATAACTCTTTCGTAGCCGTCGATAACCTGCGTTAATACCGCTCCTAAACCCACGCCACTAGCATCGGTCTGGAGGGTAAACGGTAGCGTGAAGTCGGGGCATGCGAGCGTCGGTGCGCTCGTTAACCGCCGCTTTAGCACATCGAGGGCTTCTTGCTGGGCGGCCTGCCAACCCCAAGCGTTGGTCTTCTTCGTGAGCCGGGTTAGTGGCTCGGCGACGGTTGCAAACTCGGGAATGAACCGTCGGTACCACGACGCCATGCCCAGGAAGCGACGTAACTGCCGAATATTCTTCGGCACCGGGAAATCCAGCACGGGGGCGAGTTTGTCCGGATCTACTTCGAGACCCTGGCTGTTTACGAGAAACCCGAGGTAACGAACTTGCGATCGGCAAAATTCGCTCTTCTCCCGGTTGATCGCCAGGCCAGCTTCAGAGATCTTCTCGAGGACTTTTCGAAGCCACGTCAGGTGCTCTTCGAAAGTTCGAGTAATGATAATGATATCATCGAGATAGCCGAAGACGTGAGGGTACATCTCCGCACCGATAAGACGATCCAGCATGCGCTGGAAGGTAGCGGGAGCGTTCGTGAGACCATATGGCATCCTCTTGAATTGAAAGAGACCCCGCCCTGGCACCACAAAAGCGGTGACTTCCCGCGAGGCAGAGGCCATCGGGACCTGCCAATAGGCTTGGCTCAAATCGAGAGTTGAGATGTAGTTCGCCTGCCTCAACTCATCGAGTATACCCGTCATGTTCGGGATGGGGTAAGCATCCTTCTTCGTGACGGCGTTAACTTTACGGTAGTCTATGCAGAACCGGTATTTGCCGTTAGGTTTCTTAACCATCACGACGGGACTCGCCCAGTCACTTTTAGACGGCTCGATAACGTCCGTCGCGAGCATCTTGTCGACCTCGGTCCACATGATATCGCGGATAATCGGCGTTACGGGATACGGTCGTTGCTTCACCGGCGGACTATTCCCTACCTCGATCTCGTGTGAGACGAGGGAAGTCACGGCCGAGTCAGCGTCAACCGAAGGTACGTGAGCGTCTAGGAACCCGCTCAACCGCGTGGCTTCGTCGGAAGTCGGGGTTCGCAGCCCGTGGCATATTGCCAAGCGGGGGACGCTTTCCTCGGGAACAAACGAGTAGTGGGTCTCCGGGTTATCGCGGAAGTACCACGATTCCCCGAAGAAATCAACCACCATTCTCGCGGAACGTAAGAAGTCCAACCCGAGAATCAAGTCCTCAGAGAGGGACTCCAGGTGGTATGCGAGAGCGGGCGTAGATCGTCCATTTAGGCTGGCCGGTATCTCGGAGGCCGTTCGCACGGTTTCGACCTGGCTGTTAGCGATCAGGACCGATCGTGGTGCGACTTCCTTGGTGGGGACTCCGAGTTCCCCGAGTCGCCCGATGAGAGCGCGCCCGGCGAACGTTCGTGTCGCTCGAGAGTCCACGAGAGCTTTGACCGGGGTGGTGTAGATCATCACCTCAACCCGGAAGGCAATAAGGCCAGCGCGGGAGGCCGCGTTGATCAGGATCTCGTCCAGCGGTGGCGGGTCGGCCAACAACGTCGGATCCGAGTCTGATTTCGGGCTCGGGAGTAGCTCCTGCGGTGAGTTTCGTTCGGTAGCCTTAGGGCAGGGCTTCGGTAGGCGAGAACGATTCGGGAAGGTTCTTCGTCCGGGTCCGTTACTCGGGCGAGGCGTGGTGACCCGGTCTGGGCACCTCAGTCCGCGTTTCCCCGGTTGCAGAAGGTGCACCGAGGCGTCGTAACTCCGGATAAACCGCACCGGTAGCAGAATAGCCGGCGGGGTGCCTGGCAATCCCGGTAACGATGACCTTGCCCGTCGCCGTTCCAACACTGCGGTTCGGTGCGCTTTGGCGGAGCGAGGTCCGGTACCGGAAGGGGGGTCGCGGTCACCTTGACCGGTGAGGGCGGTCCCCGTCCTTTCATCGGTAATGGGGCCCGATTTCGAGCCGGTGCGGGAACGCGACTCTCTCGTGGCCGGTTGTCCGGCCTCGGGTGAGTCCGCCCCTTCGGGGGCAATAGCGCCTCCAACATCTCCGGGAGCGTCTCATCGACCTCGTCGTTCGAGGCTTCTTCGGGATCGGCGTCTCCTTCGGCCTGTAGGGCCCGGATGTCCTGCCGTCTCGGGTAGCGCGGCGGCGGTCGTGGCTCCCGGTACGCGTACCCCGGGCAGAGGGAGGCCTCTGGCTTCGGTGGTGGGCGCCGAGTATTCACGCTCCTCAGGACTTGTTCCTGACGGAATTCGAAATTCAAAATCGGGAGCTTGGCGGGCCCCATGGCGCGCCGCCGATATCGCGGGAATTCCCCTGGGGGCTCGAACTCGGCTTCCCCCGGGCCCGCTGGCCAGGAGGCGCGATCCGCCGTTGGGGGACCGGTAGCTTTAGGCTTGGCGCCCTGGGCTGACGCGTCAGACTCGTCCGGGTACTCCGTTACCGGGGATCGTCGACCCGTCGCGTCCTCCGCCTGCGCCATTTCGATATCGCCACCCCCTTTTTTTTTTTGTTTTATTTGTTTTCTTACGAGAACGTGATTATTTTTATTCGGGACCCTATTTTACTCGGGAGCGCTACTAAAGGAGTATTTTTTTTTTTTTTTTTTTTTTTTTTTTTTCAAACGTCGAGAGCTATTATTATTATTATTATTATTATTATTTTTTTCAAAAGTCGAGAGCTATTATTATTATTATTATTATTATTTTTTTTTTTGTTACGAGAGCGTTATGAGTTTTATCCGGGATCCTACAAGTTTCGAAAAAGGTTGAGAAATTCGAGAACAGAAACCCGAGAGATTTTCCAAGGTCTCAATTTCTACTGTCGAGAGCGGTTTCAACCATTTTGTTGAAAGTCGCGAAGAAAACAAATTTTTTTTTTTTTTTTTTTTCAAAAGTCGAGAGCTATTATTATTATTATTATCTTTTTTTTGTTTTTTTTTTGTTTTTTTGTTACGCGAGCGTTATGAGTTTTATCCGGGATCCTACAATTTTCGAAAAAGGTTGAGAAATTCGAGAACAGGACCCGAGAGATTTTCCAAGGTCTCAATTTCTACTGTCGAGAGCGGTTTCAAACATTTTGTTGAAAGTCGCGAAGAACACAAATTTTTTTTTTTTTCCAAAATTCGAGAGCTATTATTATTATTATTATCTTTTTTTTGTTTTTTTGTTACGAGAGCGTTATGAGTTTTATCCGGGATCCTACAATTTTCGAAAAAGGTTGAGAAATTCGAGAACAGGACCCGAGAGATTTTCCAAGGTCTCAATTTCTACTGTCGAGAGCGGTTTCAAACATTTTGTTGAAAGTCGCGAAGAACACAAATTTTTTTTTTTTTTTCCAAAATTCGAGAGCTATTATTTTCTTTTATTTTATTTATTTATTTATTTTTTTTTGTTACGAGAGCGTTATGACTTTTCAGTTATGAGATTCGGGATCCTACAATTTTCGAGAAAGGTTGAGAAAATCGAGAACTGCAATCCGAGAAATATTTCACGCTTTCACTTTCAGCTGTCGAGAGCTGTTTCAAAACTTTGTTGGAAGTCGCGACAAGTTCCAAAATTCGAGAACTATTGAACTGATATCCCAGAGAAATTTCCGCCCTCAGTTACTAAGGTCGAGGACTCGGTTGAAATTTTAAACTCGAGAAGATTTTCTAATATTCGAGATCCGGTCACTCCAAAAACATTGATTAAATCAATTCGAAAATTATTTTCCGAACAGACTTTTCGTTAGGTTTCGATAACGATCGATAGGTCGGGGAATGATCCCCCTTCGCTCGACGGGAACGGCCCGGAAAGCAATACGGGTGATTCGACGGGCGATCGGGGAACACAATAAAATTAATTCATCGTCGAGAACAGAAATTTGCTCTTTATCCTAAATGAAAATACGTGAGTAAATCTCACTCGGTAACACTCGAGTACTCACTCGGTTGCAGCGGCTAATCCGTCGTATCGAGCACTGGTGGTGAACCGGACGGATTCTTCCGGCTGAGATGCGGTGGGTCGGTTGGACTTAGGTGATTTTTCCACTGGGCACTGAACGTTATCACTCGCGACTTATCACTCGGAGAATTCGAATTAGACTGAGTCTAATTTCTCCGATTTCGGGTAACGAGAGCGGTATGACTCCTGGTAGGGGAAACATAGAAAAACTTGTTTGTCCAAATTTCGAGCGCGATTCTAAGAACGGCTGAAATCGGACAATAGCTTCGTACATCGAGAACATTCGATATTCTTCTATAACGTTCTCCGTGTCTACCTGACACTTCGAGCGCGAGGCGAGAATCTTCCAGGTTCTTCCCGAAATTCGCGATAGCGAAACTTTACTTTTCGTTTTTGTTCAGGCGGGATTGGCCATCCCGGTGGGGCCCCACGTTGGGCGCCATTTGTGACGAATTACCGGAATCCTTCCGCCATCGTCACCTTCGGCCGCCTCCCTCGCGGAAAGATACACCCGCAATGTGCCGGCAGGGCGCCAGTCGATTTTTGTATCGCCGGTATCGACAACCGGCCTCATCTGGAGGTCGGGAGGGAACGGCCCGACCTCTGTATCCCCGCGGATCGGGTTAAGGAAAGCGGGAACGACTCACCTTACTTCACCGATCGCGACTCAGCCGTCGCGATCGGGGTCACTTTTATATCCCCGGAAGTGACGATCCGGTTCACCTGGGTGCTTCCGCGAGATCGGCGGAACCGGAAACGCTCGGCCGCTCAGGTTGCTGAGTTTGGTAGAGAGGGTCGGGGTAAGTCACCCCGGGATGGCCGAAAGATATCGTCCATCCTCCACGAGGCGAAGCCTCACTCGGAGAGCGAGAACACGGATTTTCGCAACACCGCACTACTCGCAGCGTCGCGAAACGGGTACCCGCGATAACGCCTGAGACCGACACACATTCAACAAAAAAATCACGAGATCAAACTTCCCCGCCCGAAATCAATACGTTAATTCTTATATGGCGAGAACACACTGAAACTAAGATATCCGTAGGGAGCCGGGTATACGCGGAACTCCCCATGGCGCGTACGCGAACTCGGGCTTCTCACTCTAGAGAGCGAGCGCCCAACCACACGGGATCGCGTACGTAGAGAGAGAGCGACCTACGCACAAGCGCAGGCGAGACAGAGACAGCCCGCTCTCTCTACGATCCTTCGCGAGACATCTGCTCGCGAGCGCGACACGATAACGACTGTCTAACAGCCAATCAAAGCCTCATTTTCTCAAATCTGGAATCGGACACCGAGAGCTACTGCCCTCTCGCTCAGCGAAACTCTTACCTGCAAAGATAGCGCGATTATCGACGTTGCACGGGATCTCGCGAGTACGCCGACACTCGTTTCCCCTTGGTCATCGCGCATAGGAGAGCACCTACGTCGGCGGCACGAGGGGTTCCCGCCCTCGCCCGTTATCTTAAAACTCCGCTCGTCCTCATACGCGATGCACCACACGGCGGGGCGCCGGTATTGCAGCCGGACCTGCATCAATTTCTCGCGCGTACTCGCTGGCCGCTTTTACCTGACGGGTAGCTCGATACGGTGAGCGCTATCCTCCACGTCAGGGTTGAGCGCCACGACCTTTTATCCTCCTACTCTCTCCTCTGAACCCCAACTAACGGTCGCATCATCTTCAGCTACAAAGCCACGGGAACGCATGTGTCTAACGGGTGACAGAGCGAGGGCAAACGACGCGAGCGGCCTTGGGACGGTGACTTTTCCCTACGTCGGAAAAAAATCACGTCACAAAATATACATGAATATGATTGATGATAAATGAATAAACGACCATATAGTATACTGGATAAATAATTTATTAATGAAAACTAGAAAAACATTATTGAACTCGAAATTTAATAACTAAAATGCTCCAGAAGCGTAAGAGGGATACTTTTCCCTTCTTATAAACCCTTAAGGGGGTTCGATTTAGTTGGAAGCCCCTATCTGATCTTTGCTTCAAGTTAAGATTTCTCCAAAACTATTCAACTTCTTATACTTCTGGAGGATTTTAGTTATTAATTTTACTATTAAATAATGTATTGTTTTTAGTTTTGATTAATGAATTATTCATCCAATATTTATCATCATATTCATGTATATATATTTATATATGTGTTATAATTATTGAACCCTTTTGAGCCGCTTGGCACTCATATGTACCGCACTGCCAGTGTTTTAAAAAAACGCTTTGAAAGGGTTAGCACATTTCCACACCCAGAATTTCATGTGGTTTGCACCAAATGATCAAGAAAGACTTGTACTTTCAATACAAAAAAATGCATTTTTGACTCTGAAATATGTCGAACCCCCTTAATGAAGGTAAACAGATTCCAAACTGTTTACATGATCTAAGTATCGATAGTTACTTCGATCGATACAACAAACACCCGGAATTCATTGGAAATTCAAACGTTTTCAGAAAATCGTGTTTCCTGAAAAGTTATGGGGTTTCCCTTAGAAGATCCATTTTCTCGGAATCTACTCATCATATCTTCATATTCCTTTTCTACGCAACAAGTACATTCAAATTAAGAATGTGGCGATCCGGTTATTCAAAAAAACGATTCAGACCCGAAAAAAATATATTTGAAGGTATCAAAAAGTAGTCAAATTTTGTTTTAAATTTCATAATGGCGGCAGGAATTTTTTTTTTAGGAATCTGTTTATTAAAGCCAACAATCGAAGAATATACGGTGTGAATCGCCGAAGTCAGTAAACAGTCTAACAATCATATTTTGAATTTAAATAAACAAATAGCTCCACGCGGAGCTCCCGTTGTTATGTTCCGTGTGGTGTGTTGTTTGCGTGTGTATTTCGTTTTTGTGTTTTATGTGAACAGTAGCCTTAAGCCGAGATATATGTACATTGTTTAATGTTTTATGGGGCAGAAGGCTTAAGGGAAACTGTACCCTTTACATTGTATGAAGAACGACGTCAGGAAATGGTTCCTAAGAAAAGGGAGAACATAGGCATTTTTTGAAACAATTTTTTTCGACTTTAAATTGGTCCCAAACCCTTTCTATTTTCTGAATCCTTTTGAACAAAATTTTTAAAAAATCATCGAAAGATGTTGGATAGTTTTGGAGAAATCTTAATTTGAAGCAAAGAAGGTCAGGTAGGGGCTTCTGAATATGTCGAACCCCGTTTCCGAAGTCCGTTTCTACGCTTATACCATTTTACATGCAAGTGTCGTGGTATTTTTTTATAGTGTGTGTATTTTTTAACCATTCTTAATTTATGCTTTTTAAAAAAAGTGTACTTAGGTAAGTTGTACATATGTATATTATTAATATACCATTATTATTGCAGTAGAAAGAACTCGGGTATAATAGGCTCGTAGCAGCTAGTTTTATTTGTATAACTTGCCATCAAGTTTTTTACAAAATCGTACAATTATTCTTAAATCTAATTCGTCTTACTATCGATTTCTTTCTTTTCCATACAACTCCTCCTGCACTCCTCTTCGATTTCTCTAATTGTAAAATACACGCAGATATCCCCTTTTATTCTTCCCCCTAACATGTTTTTATTTCCCCCCTTATCGCGAATATATCTATTCCTTCCAACCACCCCTCTGCTGTCTTTCTCGCTTTTTCCGTAACCCTCTCCCAGCCTTTCTTACGTATCATTAAATGCTCCAGCTTCTCATTCTTTTCTTTACAAATCCTGCATAGCCAATCCTTTTTTCCTCTCTTTCCCGTCCCGCCTATGTTTCCACACTTCATTCTCGTTCACACTTCCTTATTCTTTTCCTTCACTCTCTCCTCCGACCAATAACTCCACGCTCTCACCTCATTCTTACAAATATATTTATAATTCTCATTGTACGTTGACATGGTTATCTTCTCCACCTCCTTTCTTAATCTTTCCCTTTTCAGCCTTTCCAGTTCTTCATTTATTCTTTCCTCTATTTCTTCCACATCCTTTCTCGCCCATATAATTGCTATTTAATTTTCTATCCCCATATCCCGTACCACTTTCACCAAGTTCTTCCCCCACTGTGACAGGCTCCCATTTTTAATCGCTCTACTTTCCTCCAATAAACAGATTCTTGGCCACCTGTTCTCCTCCATCCTTGACACTTCCTTTATATATCTTAAGGCCTCTTCTCCATATACAGAGTGAGGCAAAAACTTTCATCAGTAGAAATATTTCCTCAGATATCGATTTCTTAAAAAAAAAACGTTTAAAATAAAAGTTGTATAGTTCGCAGGGGGTCATCGAATGGTGGCTACGAGCTTTATCCGTGCGGAGATTTGAAGATTTCATGGTCACCTTCATTTTTTTAAATGGGACCATCATGTTTTTTCTTCAGAATTTCATCGAAGAACCCGAGAAAAGTTCACACTCCAATTTTTAGAAAAATCCATCAAGATTTAGCATGAAAAAACGATAAAATCGAAATCTCAGTGTTCTTAGGCTTTGTAACGTTTCACACTAAATAAGCCAGAAGAATATTCGTACACTTCTGTTTACAAACCATCAAACGATTTCCGATTTGCGAACGATGTTTACATCAGTTCGTAATTCAGTGTTTATCAGCTTGTTTATTTATTAGTGTGTTAGTTATTACTGTTTGATAAAAAGTACTGCAATCGTGGTGCTGGCTGTTAGTCCAGAGTGAAATATTCTGAAGAATGTTTCTTTATCAAGAAAAAGTTGATATGTTGTTAATTTATGGGAAATGTCATAAAAATGCAACGCACGTGGCTTTTAATCCATTCTAGGCCTAAAAGTCTGAAATTTTTATTCCCGCTCCTTGAGAGCTAAGTTTCTGCGATCGTAACACGTCCCTTATTAAGTTAGAGCATAGCGAGTTGAAGACTCGATGCTCGAATACTTCTTGGGTGCCAACTTCTTGGGGGTGCCTTCGCGTTCATAACAGTGGCTTTGGCAATATTTAAATAGGATTGTTGTCACTAGCATTATATTCATTGGTGGATTTTTATGGTTTCGCTTGATTGTAATGGCTCTATTGTTAATAAAAACTCGTCGCAGAGCTTAATTTTGAACGTCAGAAACGGTTGCTCTTGCTCGGCGTCATCTGCAGTATCTGCCGGCTGAGTTGGACGATGTTCCGAATTAGAAGTCGGTCGGTTTGTCGATGCAGGAGTTTCTGGCTTCGGCGTCTTTGTCTTGGGAAATTTTCCACTTTCGTCGGTGGTTGCTCTCTTGCTGGATTCTTGGTTTTCTTTTTGGAATTCAATCGCAGGTTTGGTCGTCTGGGTTCAGACGGTTTTTGTGACGAAGTTCCGGGATCTATAGCGTGAAATTTGTGTTTACGTTTTGTTGACGTCGAGAAAAAAGATTGGTTTGTTTTCCCAATTTTCTCGCTTCACTATTTATATGTTATCTTAGTCATCCCTTCCATGGTTTTTTTTGTTAAATTTAAGGTATATGCTACGGAAAAGTTTGCTCGTCCTCCTCCCACAGTAATGGTTTGTTCCAAATGGTGAATCGGGTAGAGGGGTGTGGTCATTTCTTCAGTTTTTGGCGCTGAATTTTGAGTGGTTACATCGGATTTTGTTTCATGCGAGGGCGTTTTCCCCAAGAGTAACAAGAGATGGGTTAAGGAGCTCCATAGGACTCCCAAAAGATGGATGGCCATCCGTATACGTCGTGTAATGCGCAGCCGTGTATAATTGTATGAGCAATCATTTTTACTCCTCTAATTATTGATATAATTGCTAATATCCCTGCACTTGCGATGTTGAAGCTCATAAAATTACCCATCATTTTTTCCAGATACTTTCGGTTAATTTCAATGCTTAATTGAGTGCTTCTTCGTCGAATATATTTATGATCGACATACCTTGCTGAAGTGTCTGTTCTCCCGCAATGCTTCTAGCTATTGCGTTGAGTATTGCTGGTGGCTTAACGGGTCACGTACAGTTAGGACTTCGAAAAAAAGGGGTTTTTTGCGAATTTTTTTTGGGGACACATTTAAATAATTAATCGTAAATCTTTTTCCATACAAAAGACATATATTTTAAGTAAATAATACAATTTTTTCATTGCAAAATATGCAGAAATTTTTCCATAACCGCACGTAACGTAGGGGTCCCAAAAAAGGTCCTCCGCGGTGATCAGTGCAGCTCGTCACCGGATCGTCCGAAATCAAAATAAAAGTAGGGATCATTAGTTAATGACATAATGCTCCGGTTGATCGAAGGATTTGAAAATTTTATGATTTTTCACAAAATGGTGGATGTTGGAAGTCAAAGTTGTGTTTTCGACCCAAATTTTGCTCACATTTTCAGCTATAAAAAAAAAAAAAATAATCGCATAGAAAAATCCTTCGTTCATCCGGAGGACAATTATGTCTAGAAAAAGTGAGCAAAATTTCAAGTCGATCGGTAAAGCCGTTTCCGAGGTACAGTGATCACCGTGTTCGAAAACATAGTTTCGAGAAAAACGCATTCAAAGTTTTCAGTACGATTTACATGCAGAAAAAAAATTTCCGTTCAAAGTTACATATCTCCATACCCAACAGTCGGATTCGTCTAAAATTTTCACAGAATACTTTTCAAATGTGCTACTTTTAGAAAATGTAAAAAAAAATCGATTTTTTGAAAATTCTAACTGTACGTGACCCCTTAATATATTTCCACGCAGGTTTTGTAAGCGGCTTCATTTTCCCTGGTGGGGGTGCCTCTGTTACGTCCCAAGGTGGGGAGTATATATAGCCGCGTCGAGAATCCGATGTGCGCGCGATACTTGAAATGTGGAGCGCTATTCGTGTGGACACGGGCTCCCCGCCTATGACTTACTTGAACTCCAATCAGGGGTAGGGAACTCAATGTTAAAAAAGACGACAGTGTTTTCAGCGCCATCTGCTCTATGTCCCTCGTAAAATTGTAATTAAATCAGTATCGACCCGAGTAAAAATATTGTATATACTTAGATACAATTATATACAAATAATATACAATCATATATATTTATATATAGGGTTATATATAATTGTATATAACTCTATACATTCGTATATAAAATCCGATATAAATGTACTTCCACCAAATTTGATTTGATAAAATTATATATAGTTCGTATATAATGATATATGGAGATATATTATTATAATAGAGTTTTATTTGCACAACTTTTACAGTTTTTTACAATAACTCGCCCGTTTTTACATTTTTTCATTTTCATTCTCTTTCCTTATCCTTCTCCCCTCTTGTTTCCCGCCCACGCTTACACTCCTTTTCCATCTCCCTATAGTACTCACATATTCGTTTATCTAACTTTCCTCTTAACGCCTTCACCAGCTCCTCTTTTAACAAACTTTCCTCCTTTCCTGCCATCCAACTTTCAATTCCTCTCCTGCTTTTTTCCTTAGCTACTCCTCTTCCTCTCTTACATACTAACATGTGTTCCATAGTTTCCTCCTCCTCATTACACGCTCTGCATCCCCACTCGTTTTCACCTTTTTTCCCTGCTCTTCCCACGTTACCGCATCTTAGCCTTGCCCACATTTCCTTGTCCTTTCCGCTCGCTCCTTCCTCCGACCAATACCTCCACGGCTCCTCCATATTCTCAACTAATTCCTTATAAATTTTGTTGTACGACGACCTCTCCAGCTCCTCCCTCTCTTCTCTCAGTGTTTTCCTTCTCAGTGTGTCCAGTCCTTCCTTTATTTTGTCGTCAATTTCCTCTTCCCTCTTTTTTTCTCTTATCATTCTGGTCACCTCTCCTATTTCCAATTCCCCCAGCACCTTTTCCAAATCTTTTCCCCACATACTCGGCATTCCATTTATTATCCCTCTAATTTCCTCCCTCAAACAAATTGTTGGTCATCTCTCCTCCTCCATTCTTAGCACCTCCCCTATATATCTCAGTGCCCTTTCTCGTACTATGTACTCCATCGTTTTCACCCCCAGCTCTCTTCTCCACACATATCTTGGCGTTCTCCTATCCACTCCTAAAGCCATCTTGCAATATCTGTTATGTACTCTCTCCATCACTCCAATCTTTCCCAGTCCCCACATCTCTACCCCATACATTACTCCCGCTCTCACAATCGTATCCATCAAGTACATCCTTTCCTCCATCACATCTCTTCCTGCTCTCTTCCACACTCCCCACACTGCATTCGCCGCTTTTTGCGCCTTTCCTTTTACATACTTTGCATGCGCCCATATCCGATTCTTGCTGGTAAACCAGTATCCTAAATACTTGAACTCATTTACTATCTCTACCTCTTCCCCCTTCATTTGCCATTTTTCCTTTCCCTTTATACCACCGCCGTTTCTAAAAACCATTATCTTTGTTTTCTTTACAATCACCTCCATTTTGTTCTCTTCCGTCCACCTTTCCAAGTCTTTCAGCATGCTCTGCAGTCCTTCACGATTTTCCGCCACCGCCGCAACATCACCCGCATATTTTATTGCATACAATTTTTCTTTCCCCATCACTGACCCCCCCTCATTTTTTCTCTCCCAACTGTCCTCCAAATCATCAATGTACATATATGGAGATATATAATTAGATATAATATCATATACAGTTATATATCATTCAATATAGTGTTGTATATAATTATATATATACTGTAACAGCTTTTCGTTACTCCTCCGAGAACCCTGCCCGCCTGTGTACCACGAGGGTGCCCACACTACGCGCGTACCCTACATAACCACGGCCAAGGTAGGCGATGATATTCGGGGTACGGATGGCGCATCCGGGACGGACGGGCGCCAGGTACAAGTACCACCGGAAGAACCGGCTTGTTTGATTTTGCCGTCCCGTATGCACCTCCATAAACCCCGACCTCCTCGTGGTACGGAGCAGAGATCTCGGGAATACAGAAATTGCTAGCTCAGCCCGCCATACGTCCGGCAAGGATAGAGGGGCGTCGACGGACACGAGAGTGGAGGCGTGAAAGAAATAATGCGACACATTACGATTCCTTTAAGCGGTTTTAATCCGGTTCGTTACCACAATCACAGATCACCCTTACAATGAGGGCCGCTGCCCATAGACTGCACTTAACTTTGAGATCCATGACTAGATCAATAACAGACTCTCGACTTGAGAGCGAACTAGGTAGCGAACGAGAATTGAAGGGGGCATAGGTAGCACTCGGAACCAAATATTACGAAAAGGTAGCATTGGAAACGATAATATTACGAGTCCGAAAAGGTAGCGCGCGAAGCAATGAAATTACGGTCCCGGAAGGTAGCACGCGAAATATTAACACTACGAAAAGGTAGCGCACGACATAACAATAGTACCAACGGGTAGCGCACGTTAATGATTTTCTGATACACGATCCATTAATATAAGCAGCTGAATATTAGCTAGTGCATTATAAGAAATTTGGCGATACGCCATCACATGATATGGTCCCTCAAATAATATTCTGCGTATGATAGCGAATTTGCAACATTCGATCGAGTAATATAATTTTCGAATAATAACTGCGTACGATTGTGAATTCCCAAGATATCCTCCCGTAATATCATTCGCCGGAATAATACTTTGCGCACGATAGTTAATGTTCAATATTCAATCCAACAATATAATTCCCGGATAATAATTTGCGCATGATAATGGATTCTCAATAGTCCATCAAATAATATAATTCTCGAATAATAGTTTGCGCATGATAGTGAATTCAAGCGATAGCGCACGATGAACCGCCTCTTCAAAGGTAGCATACGACAATTAATTTAGCGATAGGTAGCATATAACAATTTATTTAGCGATAGGTAGCATACAACAATTAATGTCGCGATAGGTAGCCTACAACAATTAATTTAGCGATAGGTAGCACCCAACATTAGTCTCGGGATAGGTGACCCGCGAAAGTCACCATTACGGGCAAATAGAATGCCGAAATACTTATTGCAAAAGGTAGCACATAAAATTACGATCATGAAAACGTAGTACGTGGAAATGAAACTAATGAGAGGTAGCAAATAATATTACAAGCACGAAAAGGTAGTACGCAGAAATAAAACTACCGAGAGGTAGCAAATAATATTACCATCACGAAATTATTTCCAATCGTACGATTGTAACAACGAGGTACACACGGTCACACGCTCGCAAAAACAGAACAACGCTGAGAGAGATAGGTATAACACCAAGGCCAACTAACGCCCGAGAGAGCGAGATACGCGTACAGTGCGAGTGCCGAGTGCGCGTGTACTCGACGACAAAGAGCGACCTAAGAAAAGGACGCTACCGGCGAACAACGGCCGATCGAATATATATGAGCACGGCCGACATACGAACATGAAAATTAACCGCCGAATTACACCACTACCTGCGGTATCGAATCTATATAAATGAAGCGGGATATCGAGGCTTGGGATAAATATCCAAATTTCGATAAACTAAAATTAATGAATTTAGCGATCCGAGAGATCCACAAGGAGATGCGAGACTATCGCAATTAGTTTGCAATTAATGCAATGAAACTATAAGTTCTCTGACCCCCGGTGCCAGTACTAAATGATTTAGCAATCCAAGGGGTCCACAAGGAGACGCGAGACTATCGCAATTACTTTTATTTGCCATTAATGCAATTGAACTATTAATTCTCTGACCCCCGAAGGCTAGTGATAATATAATTGAACTCTCCCATCCCGCGATAATAAAGGTCGATTCATACGACAAAAATGTGACTCACCGAAGATGCGTCGAAATTCGTACACGTCGGCCGGCACACAAAAGGAAAAGAATGAGACAAAGAGACACTGGACTAGAAAATATTTTACGTTATTGCCGACTGGTAACAGATCGAAGACTAATTGTCTCGGCCTCTGACCGCGTGAACCGCGCTCGCCGACTCTCTCTCTCCCCACTCCATAGGAGTGTTTCCCCCAATATGCTGAACGATATTCGGTGTTGCCGCTAATTTTCTTTCCTTCCGCGACGATGTCTGATTTTCGTCCTCCCACCCCTCGATTCTCGCGCTGGCCAAGCTCGCGGTGAGGAGAGGGAGGGGACGGAGAGGACAGGACCGTGCACAGTTCGCAAGGAGCCTCGTGCTCCCGGTAACCCATATCCTCTCCGTCCACATCGAACGCCTTCTCCACGGAGTCCGGGATGGGCGCCGGGACGGGGGAGGCTCACCTCGCAGGGCCGGCGTCTCTGACCCTTCGGCTGACCCACGACTAAAATGCCACCAGGCAATGAAATTTACAGCACCACGTCCCGGGTCGTCCCGCCCGAACTCCACTCGATGGGAGCGCCGTGTTTCACGGACTGCGGCGCTCGATGTACTTCATCAGCATCGGCGGAAAGAAAAATCGAAGATTGACGGCGTTTCAGCCTCGATGACTTGGAGGCTGACTATTTGGAGGCTTCTTCTGGCGATCGTCGGAGGCGTAAATCCGCCTCTTGCACGGGTGAAGATACGCATGGGACGGGGTAGTCAGAAAACTCGTCACAGAGCCCCCTCCCAAGATGTTAGCTGGGTGTTGTCCTCATCGACAGAAGACAGCCCTTGGAGATACTGAAACACTAAAAGGTGCAGGGCTTTAGTGTTTAGTGTTAAAGGAACGAAATTTTATTAAGGTTGCTCTAATAAATGAGCGGAAATAAGCAGCGGAAATTAACATGGCGCAACAAAGGCAAAATGGTAGGTAGCTCAAAACGATAGGCGAGAAGAGAAAAGGAAACTAAAACATGGTGCAGCAAAGGCAAAATCTTAGGTAGCCCAAAATGATACGTGAAGAGAGAAAGAAAACTAAATCAACATAGTGCACAGCGGAAGAAGATTCGGTAGCTCTACACTAGGGATGGCTCCCTTCTCAGCCGTTACCACTATGGTGCCTCGTCCGCTGGCAGCGTCACCTCTACGACGACGCTCTTCTTCGGGAGCTGGTCGCGGGGGACGTTATGCCCTCTCGATGGCATGTATGGTCCTTCCGACCTCCAGGCTTGCCCATGGATCGGGCACTGTTTGACCGTGACCCCCGGGGCTCTACAGCGGTAACAAAATGTTTGTTTTGGCTCCGGACAAACGGACCGGGTGTGCGTCGGGTCCCCGCAATTGAAACACCGCCCAAGGCGGGTGTTTGTGGCTCCCTCCATCGGTCTATGACGCGGCGACTCTTGGTGACCGGTGCCCCTCTGGTGGCGTACGGGTAGGCGAGATGGTCCAGGCCTCTCCCACGATTCTGGCCGACTCTCAGGTGGATCAATGACCGGATTGCGGTCTAGTGGTACGGCTGTTACCACCACTGGCTCCGTTTGGGTACCTTTATCGAGGAAATCACTGGCCCCCGCCTGTGTCCCTCTATTGAGGAAATCACTGGCCCCAGCCTGCGTCCCAGTGTTGTGCGAGGCTACGGTAGCGGTTTGGGTACCCTCCGCGGTGACTTCCGGGAGGCTACAGATTTCAGCCGACGTGGCAAATCGGACAGGTCCCTGTACTTTGGATAACAGAGGGTATGGCCCCGGGTTTCGATGCGTGAGGCTGATAGCCAGGCGCCTCACCCCGTTGAAAAATTGCGGCTTTAAGTACTGGACGGCCCGCAAGTCCGGTATAAACTCCCGAATGGGGTCCCAGATCGGGTCCTCGTTGATCGGGTCATCCTCCGTGAGGTTTGCCGCCAGTCGTATCTCCTCCGCGATCGCAGGGATTTCCGTGTCTGCGGTAGACAAATCGTCTGAGTCCAAAGACTCGTCCCCCGGGTGTAATAACAGGCAGGAGTCCTCCTCGTCGTCCTCTAACACCTCGATCGAAGGCGATGACGCCCTCTCCCCCGATGGCACCTCTAGAGTCATCTGCGACTCCGTCTCCGACTCGGAGATGCATTGAACCCATTCGTCCTCGGATGGGGTGGGACTATACATTCTGGAGTCGGTCATTTTGACTTGGAAGGTACCTGTATACTATTAGGCGGAAAGCCAAGCGGATATTAAAGCCAGCTCACCAAGCAGAAAAGAAAAAGAGAACAAAGCAATGATATAGGTAGCACATAGTGGCCGAACCCAATTTTAAGGTACCGGACGAGCCCAAGTCGCCATATTAAGAGAGCGCAAAGGTAACTTAGGTAGCGTGATGATTCCACAGTCATCTAATTTCCTGAAACTCAAAGGTAGCGGACGACTTCCCGACGTCAGCTCACAGCAAGCATCAAGGTAGCGACGACAGTTGGGATCGATAGCTCTTTGACGAGACTGAACGGTAGCAGAGATAGCGAAATCACGGGAAGTCGTTAATTTAGTATGGGTGGCGATAATCGGGAACCACATAGGAAAGAAAACACGATATATATCTGCGTGAACAACGGGGTGGACTAGTTACATCGTGAGATATGCGAGCGGAATATTGAAACATTCCCTAGTACCCTCACGGCGAGGAAAGAGAGCAAACGAAAGAACGATCCTGCGACAAAGTTAGCGTGGATCAAAGAACACGAACCGTGGAACGATCAAAGTCGTTCTAATAAGTGACCAAACCCAGGTAGTTAAACTTTGGATCGGCGCCCGGGTAGAGAGCTCTCAGCGTTATCGGACGAACGGTTCAAAGAACAAGGTGCCTCAGGTAACGCGATGGTAAGCGAGGGGTCACACTCCTCGGGAGTGGTATACGGTTTTAAATCTTGCACATGGATTTTGCCAAACCACTTCCCACCGGGGTCCTTTAGTTCTATCACCGTGAGTGATAAATGCCGCACTACCACGAACGGACCGTGGAACTTTGTGGCTAATTTGGCCGCGACGTGCTGGGCCGCTGATGAGACGTGTTGCCGTTTCAATACTAAGTCCCCAGAGTGATAAGTTCGCTCCCTGCGACGAAGGTTGTAGTTCCGAGCCTGCCGATTGAAGGCTTCCTCCAATGCGTGCTGGACCAGTTCTCGCCATTCTCCTAGTCTTGTCATGTGTTCTCGCCATTCCTGCGGAGGTATCGGGATCGTTTCTTGGTCCTTCAAACGAGCCATTAAGGCACTGGGTCGCGGTTCTCTCCCGAAATTAAGAAAAGCCGGAGATGCCTGGGTCGAGCTGTGGAAAGCCGTGTTGTACGCGAATCGCAGCTCGGAGAAGTGTAAATCCCAATTGCGGTGTTCCTTTCCCACAAAAGCCGTGATCATGCCTTTGATTACCCTGTTGACTCTTTCCACCGGGTTTGCTTGTAGATGGTAAGGCGGCGTGGTGTCGTGTTTGATTTCCACCCTTTCGGTCAAGGCCCGAACATGTTGATTGTTGAATTCCGTGCCGCAGTCGGTTAGTAAGGTGCGGGGAGCGCCCCAGCGAGATATCACTTGGTCCTCCAATACTTCCACTATTCGTTTGCCCGTAGCTTTACGGAGGGGAGTACACTCAATCCAACGGCTGAATAAATCCTGGATGACCAATACGTAGGCGAATCCATTTCGGCTTGGTGGAAACGGCCCCATCATGTCAGCTGCTATCGTATCCCAGGGTTGGGTGTGAACGCGACGTCCCATCATCCCCACAGGTGATGCCTGCTCGACTTTACACTTTTGGCACGTGTCACATCCCCGAATGTAACGGGCGATATCCCGAAACATCGAGGGCCAATAGTAGTAGGTAGCTACCCGTTTGAGAGTCTTGTCGATGCCTAGATGGCCAGCCTGTGGTCTATCGTGGGCTTCCGCAATGAGGTCTCGTCGCAGAGTCCTCGGGACGACCTGCTTCCAAGCCGTTAAGTCGCGAACCTCTACTGAGGCTAAAGGGGGCCGACGATGGCGGAAAAGTTGTTTCTCCTCAATTTTCCAATCCGGGTATCGGTCCGGATGCGTCGTGACACGCTGGAATTGCGCGGCGTACCAGTCTCCAGGTAGCGGATTCACTTCGGTTAGAGCGGCGCACGTTGATTCTGGGATTCGAGATAAAGCGTCAGGCAGATGGTGTAAGGCTCCCTTACGATGGATGATCTCGTAGTTGTATTCTTGCAGTTCGAGTGCCCATCGGCCAAGACGGCCCGTCGGGTTCTTCATATTATGCAACCAACGTAAGCTGGAATGGTCGGTCATCACGGTAAACTTCTAGGTAGCAACGAAATTTCTGGATTGACCAAATCACGGCCAAGCACTCCTGCTCGGTGGTGGTGTAGTTGCGCTCGGCGTCCCTCAATGCTCGGCTAGCATACGCTATGACATGTTCCTTGTCATCCGTGGTTTGGGTGAGTACGGCTCCAAGGCCCATACTGCAAGCGTCCGTTTGCAAGACGAACGGCTTCTCAAAATCCGGGCATGCTAACGTTGGAGGAGTCGTTAACCGGAAGCGGATGGTCTCGAACGCGTGTTGTTCCGTTCCCCAAGTCCACGGCTGGTTTTTACGCAAGGGACTCGTCAGCGGATGAGCAAGCTGTGCGAACTCCGGAATAAAGCGTCGGTACCAAGAAGCCATGCCCAAAAACCGCCGTACTTGCTTCACATTCCGCGGAGCCGGATACTTCAGTACTGGAGCCACTTTCTCCGGGCCGGCTTGGAGACCCTGACGGTTCACGACGAATCCAAGGTAGCGCACCTCGGAACAGCAAAGCTCACTCTTTTCCGGGTTGATTGTCAATCCCGCCTGCCGGATTTTACGGAGCACTAGGCGTAGCCATTGCAGGTGCTCTTTAAAGGTAGCGGTGACGATGACGATGTCATCCAGGTAGACGTAGATATGCGGTTGTAACTCCGGCCCGAGAAGGCGGTCGAGTAACCGCTGGAAAGTAGCTGGCGCATTGGTAAGTCCAAATGGCATGCGGCGGAACTGAAATAGTCCCATGCCCGGCACGGTAAACTCAGTTATTTCCCGGCTCGCCTTTTCCAGAGGCACTTGGAAGTAGGCCTGGCTTAAGTCCAGTGTTGTGATGTAGTTGGCGCTGCGCAGTCGGTCCAGGATGCCATTCATATGTGGAATGGGGTACGCGTCTTTTTTGGTGACACTGTTCACCTTCCGAAAATCCAGACAGAAACGGAGTTTCCCATTGGATTTCTTCACCATCACTATCGGACTGGACCACTCACTTTTGGATGGTTCGATGACCCCGTCATTCAACATTTGGTGCACTGCGTCGTAAATAGCCTTCTGGATAACCGGGGAGACGGTATAATGTCTTTGCCTGATGGCGTGATGCCCTCCATCGTCGATACGGTGTTCCGTGAGCGAGGTAACGCGAAGTAGTTTCGGGGCTGGCGGAACTTCTTTTGTCACTAGTGTCGCCAGTTGGCGTGACTGTTCCGGTGATAACTCCTGAAGGCCACAACATCCCGCGGAGGTGGGTTTCTCACTTTCCCGAGCTTCGAATGAGTGCTGTTGAGTGGGATTGCAGCTTGCTGTACCAACGAGCGTTGTCAAAATCGATGACAAACTGCGAAGCTCTCAGGAAATCTATGCCCAGAATGCACGGCAACTTGAGAACTGGGAGTAAATATGCCGTCAGGTGGAATGAGTTTCCGTCCAACTGGGCGGTGATATCGGTCGCCTCGTATGCAACCGCTCTCTGGCCACCGGCCATTTCCACGTGCAGAGGTGGCGTGTTGTACCGTGGGATTCCGAGACCTTGTAGTCCCTTGATGGCCTCGGGCCCTAGGAAAGTCCTGCTGGACCCTGTGTCGACGAGAGCCTGTATCCTCAGATCCTGGATACGGAGCGTGAGGTAGAGAGCGGTTGTGTTGATTGGCGTTCTTAAATTTACGCACAAGTCCAACTCCTCACAAATCCGTGGATCGGTAGCGAAGTTAGCGGTGGAGGGCGACTTCGTGAATTGGGCGGGGTTGCCGATCGGTTTGACGGGTCCCGCTTCTAGCGGTTTCCCGCACAGCTACATTCCGGACTGCGAACGCCATCTCTCCCACAACGGTAGCAGAACAATCGCTTCACTTCCCGGCACGCGTTGAAACGGTGCCAGGACCGCCAGCAATTCCAACACCTAGGAGAGGCTCGGGAGTTACCGTGACCTTCGTTAGTGCGAAGGGGTGTCGTACCCGTCTCAGGTGGAGTATCGTTCGGCTGCCCATGATCCGGGCGCGGGGAGTCCCTTGGCTCCTCTTTCGCTCCCGAGAAAGGTACCCGCCTGGTAGGGAACCGGGTCGCTCGAATCGGCTCCTTCGGGCGAGGATCCTGACATGAAGCCGACGTGAGCTTAGGCCGGAATCTTGGCAAAGTAGGACAGCGTGGTTCCGGTTGGTTTGGCGGTTCCGTGCTCCTCCTACGCACTTCGGGAATCCATCCCTGGTCATCGGATTCCAATGTTGCATAAAGATGTTTCGGTAGCGTTGACTGGCGAGGTCCTCGTGGACTTCGGTATGCCAATTCGGGACATAGGGATTATTTGGGCGATGGTGGTGCCTGATAGGTCCGCGCTGCCTGATAGCTTTTCTCCATCCGCACGGCGATGTGTTCCAACGAATCGAAGTCAAAGAGATCGTCGCGGTGTATGGCGATTTGTAATTTCGGTAGCATGTTTCGATGCGCATACTGGATCTGTTCGGCGTCAGTCCACGGCGGACGTAGCCGGTTGAGCAATCCACGCCGACAGGTGAGGTAATCCGCCACTGGTTCCTCGGGGCCTTGTGTGCGCCGCATTATTTCTTCGCGCAGAGCGTATTGGTAATTACCCAACGGGTGCTGTCATTGCGGTACCATTGCAATGCGATGCCCGTGAGGAAGAATGGCAGACACCGAATCAGATCTTCGTCATTCACCGGGAACAGAGCACGTCCCTCAGCCACTCGGGTGAGAAACGTCTCAACATCCTCCCCTCGGCGACCCGAAAACGAGATATTCCATTTCCGCATGGTATTAAGGATGGCCGTGGCGGACGTATACGGTGGCCGGTTTCCCCGAGGGGGTTCTTCCTCACCGCGCGACCAAATTGGGCCCGAGGGCCCTCCTTGACCGTGATCCCGATAGGGTTCGGCATTGGCCTCCCTCCCCGCCCTCGCATGGGCTGCCCGGGTAGTCGTGATACACCCTCCCGGAAACCCGCGGGATGGTTAACCTCCTCGGCTGCCGCAAACTCGTGCGGGCAACCGGCACCCGGGAAGGCCCTATCGTCGTTAACCGTGGTGCCGTCCATACGTAGAGCGGGATTACGCCAAGGGTGGTCCGTAAGCGAGAATGAGCCCGGGTAAGGCGGACCCCACGGGTTACGGGTTGAAGATCCCACGCCGGAATCCCAGGTGGTATGCCCACCAGGTACACCGGGGTCGCGATTCCACTCGCGAGACACCGGGGGATCCGGGTTAGCAGTACCAGCTACTGTCCCCGGTCTCCGTCATTGGGCCTCGTCTTCGCGATTGCCCGAGGGCGTCGGGGTACTCGCGTTCGTCTCCGGCATTCTACACCGGTGTCGACTACGGGCTAGAAGCGGGTGCTCGACTACGGGCTAGAAACGGGTGCTCGACTACGGGCTAGAAACGGGTGCTCGACTGGCCGTTTATGTCGTTCTTTGCTTTTGGTAACGATTCTCGTTAGGTAGCTCCTCGCGTTAGATAGCTATTCCCGTGAGGTAACAATTCCCGATAGGTAGCTACTCACGTTAAATAATTATTCGCGTTTGATAACTACTCGCGTTAGGTAATTATTCGCGTTCGATAGTTATTTGCGTTATGTAATGACTCGCGTTAGATAGTATTGGAAATTGGTTTAGGGTTAATTATAATCTTTAGTCGATGTTCGTTATACTGTTCAAACTTATTCTTTATTTGAGGCAAGGTCCGTCTACTCTCTACAAAGATCTCTACGAGACTAACTATTTGTCACATGAAATAAAGGAACAGTCTCTGAACCGTTGCCCAAATCCCTTGTGCGTTTTATGGTGAACGTATTTCTATGCGTCTCTTTGTATGCATTTGTCGGCTATCGAATAGCCAGTCAATGTTTATGTTTACAAGAGGTTCGTGTGTCGATTTGGTTTTGTATTCTCTAATCTTATGTATGAGTAAATATATATCTTACTCTAAATAATTATTATATATATCCAATACGCCACCTCAAAAATTAATCGACCAATTTATTGTTATATGTGGATTAACTGTAATAGTAACCTCAAAACCTTATTACTATAATTACATAACATTTTTATCAAAAGTAAAATTGAGTGACAGACCTTCCTCATGTTTTTTTTTTTTTTTTTTTTTTTTTTCGTTATATTTATTGTTTAACTGGGGAAATACAAAAATGGTCCAACATTTGTTGCTCTGGATTGGGGAAACCCAGTACAACCCAATCAGACCATGCACAAGTAAAATGAAATAAAATAGAAAAATTAGTGCTCTAGTCATTCCAGCCCCATTCTGGTTCTGAGCTCCAGAAATTTTGCAGTTGGCAATGGTTTCGTCAATACATCCGCTAATTGGCTATCTGTGGGAATGAATCGTAATTTTATTACATTTTTCTCGATTTGTTCTCTTGAGACATGATATTTAATATCTATATGCTTCGATCTTTTGTGACTGCTTGGATTGTTTGCGATACTTATACAACCAGTATTATCTTCGTAAATTATTATCGGATCAGAAACATTGATATTTAATGTTGTCGCTAATGATTTTAACCAGAGTGCCTCTTTTACTGCTTCATACAAAGCCATATATTCTGCTTCTGTCGACGAACTAGCTACTGATGTTTGTTTCTTTGTATTCCAACAAATCGTGCATCGTTCATATAATTTAAACAAATATCCTGTTGTGCTTTTTCGATCTGTACCATCACTACCACCCCAATCAGAATCTACGTAGCCACTCAATAAATCGTTATATTTGTTTTTCGTGTATGTCAATTTAATATTTATCGATCCTTTCAAATATCTGAGAACTCGTTTCAAATTTTGCCAAAGCTCTTTGTTATTTTTATTCGTATATCGACTCAGAATACTCACAGATGTGCATAAATCTGGTCTTGTACATGTCATTATGTATATCAAGCAACCAATCAAATTTCGACAAGGAGCTTCATACTGTTTGTCTGTATTTAAAGCAACATGGTCAACTTTATGTGCGAGAGGCGTACTGACAGGCTTGCAATCGCCCATGTTAAATTTTTCAAGAACATTTTTGATGTATGCACTTTGATCGAGCGTTAATTTTTCCTTATTTCTTTCAACTCTGATTCCCAAGAACAATTTTATTTCATTCAAATCTGTCATGTGAAATCTGTTCATTAGATAATTTTTGAATCTTTGCATGGTTTCAAAATTAGCAGTCGCAATCACAAGATCATCCACATACAGTACGACATATATATTCTCTGAAATTTTTCCTTTATTACGAATGTAGATACATCTGTCGCTTTGTGAATTTTGAAATCCTTTTTCCAATAAAGCTGTTTCAAATATCTCAAACCAGCATCGAGCCGCTTGTTTTAATCCATACAAGGCTTTGTTTAATTTACAAACTTGATTCGCGGTACTTTTAATTCCTTCAGGAACCCGCATGTAAATTTATTCTTTTAAAATACCATTAAAAAATGCGGGTTTCACATCCATGTGATGAATCAATAAATCATGCTGATTTGCAAAAGCAATAATAAAGCGAAAACTCGAAATTCTCGCAACTGGTGCAAATGTTTCATTATAATCAATTAAATATTTTTGACTGAAACCGCGAGCGACTAAACGAGCTTTGTGTTTTTGCGGATTTCCGAATTCATCATTTTTAATAGAGAATACCCATTTGCAGTCAATAATGTTTTTATCTTTTGGCTTCAATACCAAATTCCAAGTCTGATTAGTTATTAAAGAATTTATTTCATCTTGGATTGCGCGCTCCCATTTTTCTCTATCGTCACGTGTTTTTATTTCTTCAAAAGAAAACGGTATACTATAAACAGCTGACTGAGCGCACAAGAGACATTCGTCCGACATCTCAGTTTCGTCGTATGAAACATGAGGTCGGTGTTTAATTCTCTCACTTTTTCTAACTCGGACTATTTCATCCGTACTTTGGTCATTATTTTCAGTCAATGACTCATACTTATCTGCTTCAACTACAGATTTGTTTTTCATAGGATTTTCCATTACTTTTTCATCAATCGGCTGCAGTGTATCTGATTTGCCTGTGCTATCAGATTTACGCTTCTTTAACTTATCCGATTTTTCAATATCGAATTTATTGTTTTCAATTCTATCTGATTTCTCAATATCAGATATGCGTGCCTTTTCTACTGATTTTGACCCTTCGTCAGAAATATCAGCTTTATTTTTCGAGGTTTTCACTAATTTTACCTCTTTCATCACTGGCCGAGATTTTAAGTAATTTACCTCATCTATAATCACGTCTCTGACAATAACAAATTTCTCTGTATTGACATCCCAAACTTTATATCCGTTTGGTTCAAAACCAACTAATATTCCTTTCCAGGACTTTTTGTCAAATTTTCTTTTTCTCATCTTGTCATGGACATATACTGTTGAACCGAAAATTCTTAAATATTTTAATTTTGGCTTTTTACCATGCCACGCTTCAAATGGTGTTTTATCGATTTTTAGAGCTTTAGTCGGAGTTAAATTTACGAGATACGTAGACGTTAATACAGCCTCTCCCCAAAAATCTTTGCTCAAACTCGCACCGCTTATCATTGCGCGTGCTCTCCTAATTATTGTCCGATTCATGCGTTCTGCTACGCCGTTTAATTGAGGAGTGTATGGAACAGTTAAATGATAAGTAATTCCTTTTTGTATGCAAAACTCTTTCATTTCGTTTGATAAATATTCTCGCCCATTATCGCAGTACAAATTTACGGTTTTCAAATTAAAATGAGCTTCACTCTTTGCCACATAATCTTTGAATATGGAAAATACTTCGGATTTTTGTGTAATTAAATAAACGACCGTCTAGTGCGTAAATTCATCAATAAATGAAACAAAATAATTTTTATTATTTACGGTGGAAGGATTGATAGGACCGCACACGTCTGTATGAATTATAAACAATGGTCTTTTTATGTGACTCTTATTCTTTACTTTCTCAAACGGCACTCGAGATAATTTACCGTGTATACAAGCCTCACACAAATCAGTGTTTGGGATCACTTTATCAAGAAAACTTGTATCCTGCACCATTTCTTTATTTTTCAACTCTATCAGTTTTTCTTTTCCAATGTGACCCAAACGTTGGTGCCATAGATTATAATCATTTTCAAGGGCATTATATACTTGAGCATTTATTTTATTTTGAATCAAAAATTCGACAGCTATTAAATTATTTAGTGGCTGACCATACATTACCATCTTTCCGTTTTTGCTTATATGTACCCCTTTTTCGTCAAAGATGATACTCATGCCCGCTTGCTGCATTTTCTTTACCGATAGCAAATTGTATGGGACCTCCGGACAGAAAAGCACGTTCTCAAGGACCACTTGAATTCCCAAATTCGTTGTCACGTTTATTTTTCCTTTCTTCAGCGCCGTGATAAACTCTCCTTTTTTGGCTGTTGAAATTTTCATCTGAGGATTCAAATCTTCCACACAAGAAAATATATTTTCGTCATTAATTATATTATAATTTCGTCATTAATTTCGTCAATAATCAGAGGCTCCAGAATCCAATAAAAATTGTAATTTATCACTCTCCTTGTTTCGAAAATTTCCGACCATAATTGCATAGCCTGATATGTTGCCGTCTCCTTGCTTTGATATTGTTTGTACTGTGTTTGCAGCCTTATTACGTTCCGCCAAATATTTTTGATTTTTCTTATAAAACCAACAATCTTTTAGTTTATGACCGCTTCGTCCACACTGATGACATTGTCCAAATGACGAGTTTCTATTTTGGTTAAATCTGCATGAAAAATGAGAGACCCTGCCTCTTCCTCTTGCGCCTCGCCGATTTCCGCGATTGCCTTTCGAATAATAGTTTTTATTATTATTACGCGGAGTTTCTTGCTCGGCATGCAACACTTTTGCACTGGTGTCAACCCTTTCGTTTTTAATTTTCGTCTCGTGATCCAGAAGTCTCGTTTTTACAAAATCTAGCGTGATTTGATCTTCAGTAATTGTTTCGATTACTGTTGACACTGTTTCATATGCGGCAGGCAGAGAGGTCAACAAATACGACACTTTTTGATTTTCATTTATTGACACACCGGCTGCTGCTAATTCCGTTATCAGTTCATCAAAAGCTTCGAAGTGGTCTTTCAGCGAACTTTCACTTTTCATTTTTAGTCTGCTCAAACGATTTCGAACAGATACCTCCGTGGCAGCGCTCTTCCTTTCGTAAACTGCATCACGACTTTGCAAAATTGATTTTGCTGTTGATCCTGGTATATCGTATTTTAAATAAGCGTCAGATAGATATTCAACGATAACACACTTTGCAACTCTTTCGGCTTTCTGCCACTTTCTATTAATTACTTCAGGAACTTCTTCATCAATTACTTTCAGCACGTTTAATTCATACAATAAATTTCTAATACGGTGTTTCCACGCGTTATATTTACTCCCATTGAAGGGTTGAATGTTTCTCCGGTCCTTTGATTTTTCCATTGTCACTTTTTGTTCCTTTTTCACTTTTAGAAAATAAAACGCACTTAAACAAAATAATTAAAGTAATTTATAAAATACACAGTTAATCCACAGAGTGCACTGGGCCCATAACCTATTGGAAATTGGTTTAGGGTTAATTATAATCTTTAGTCGATGTTCGTTATACTGTTCAAACTAATTCTTTATTTGAGGCAAGGTCCGTCTACTCTCTACAAAGATCTCTACGAGACTAACTATTTGTCACATGAAATAAAGGAACAGTCTCTGAACCGTTGCCCAAATCCCTTGTGCGTTTTATGGTGAACGTATTTCTATGCGTCTCTTTGTATGCATTTGTCGGCTATCGAATAGCCAGTCAATGTTTATGTTTACAAGAGGTTCGTGTGTCGATTTGGTTTTGTATTCTCTAATCTTATGTATGAGTAAATATATATCTTACTCTAAATAATTATTATATATATCCAATAGATAGCTATTCCCGTGAGGTACCAATTCCCGATAGGTAGCTACTCGCGTTAAATAATTATTCGCGTTTGATAACTACTCGCGTTAGATAGCCCCTCGTGTTCGATGATCGTTACTTCGCTAAACACCCGGCGACACCGGTCCGTAATTAGGAATGAATACACTGTTTCACCGCACTCGCAAGTTCACTCAGGTTGTCCCTTAGCAATAAGGAAGGTAATCGATGGGATAGTCTCGGTTAAGTCGACGTCTCAAAGCGTACTGTCTCCGATCAAGCGAACACTGATTCATATAGCCGATACCTAGGGGAGGGGTAGGAATATTTAGGGCCTTGCCCCCACCACACTTGACATGAAACAAAGAAAACCAAATATGCGACGAAATATGTCGAGACACACGAAATACGGTAGCGAAATGGGTAGGAAGCTGTTGTTGTTATCGTTTGAAAAACGTTTTGGGGTCCGGGCCTATATTGAAGCCGAACACTCGGTGTATCGATGAGTTACACGGACAGAATTTTTTTTCTATTTTCGACCTTAAATCAGCTTCCTACCAGATCAACAACGGACAGCAACACGGTTGTAAAACCGGGTTTACGAAAATAATGTTCGTTCCGGGGGTTACCTCGTACCGACACACAATAGGCCAAAATCGTCGACAATGAATCCCTGAAATACACAAGAAATAGTCGTGGTCGAATCATCAAAGACCAGCTCGACACATACGACATTCAATGGCCCATCGAAATAAACAACGTATCTTATTACCATTGTTCGGTTGCCCGAACGTAAGAAACAATAACTCGCAACGAACGAGTTCGACCAATAAAATCACCTAAGAAATTGTTATCGAAATCGTTCTTGCTCGCACGGATTAAGTCTCTGACTCGAGCTTCAATAACACAAATATAATGGCTTTCATCCAACAAAGCCGAAAGCGACAAGAAATCGACCAAGAAACAATTCTACCAAGAAATCTTTTGTTCACGAACTACGCCGCAACGGTTAACCGACACGGCGCTTAATCCTCGATAACAGCATACATTTTATTTTCGTCGACCTGCCAGGCATCTGCGAATTCGCAAGAAGCCTACCAGGACACGAGAATACAATACGATATTACAAAAAAAACGAATAGGGAGTCAGGTCCCATCTCTCAGCAATACACAACTCTAACGAACACACAGTTTCGGGAACTTTCCCAACGTAATTTCACTCTCGGGCCCCACGTTGGGCGCCGTTTGTAACAGCTTTTCGTTACTCCTCCGAGAACCCTGCCCGCCTGTGTACCACGAGGGTACCCACGCTACGCGCGTACCCTACATAACCACGGCCAAGGTAAGCGATGATATTCGGGGTGCGGACGGGCGCCAGGTACAAGTACCACCGGAAGAACCGGCTTGTATGATTTTGCCGTCCCGTATGCACCTCCATGAACCCCGACCTCCTCGTGGTACGGAGCAGAGATCTCGGGAATACAGAAATTGCGAACTCAGCCCACCATACGGCCGGCAAGGATAGAGGGGCGTTACGATTCCTTTAAGCGGTTTTAATACGGTTCGTTACCACAATCGCAGATCACCCTTACAATGAGGGCCGCTGTCCATAGACTGCACTTAACTTTGAGATCCATGACTAGATCAATAACAGACTCTCGACTTGAGAGCGAACTAGGTAGCGAACGAGAATTGAAGGGGGCATAGGTAGCACTCGGAACCAAATATTACGAAAAGTTAGCATTGGAAACGATAATATTACGAGTCCGAAAAGGTAGCGCGCGAAGCAATGAAATTGCGGTCCCGGAAGGTAGCACGCGAAATATTAACACTACGAAAAGGTTGCGCACGACATAACAACACTACGAATCGGTAGCGTACAACGTAATAATATTACGAACATGTAGCGCACAACATAACAATAGTACCAACGGGTAGCGCACGTTAATGATTTTCTGATACACGATCCATTAATATAAGCAGCTGAATATTAGCTAGTGCATTATAAGAAATTTGGCGATACGCCATCACATGATATGGTTCCTCAAATAATATTCTGCGTATGATCGCGAATTTGCAACATTCGATCGGGTAATATAATTTCCGAGTAATAACTGCGTACGATTGTGAATTCCCAAGATATCGTCCCGTAATATCATTCGCCGGAATAATACTTTGCGCACGATAGTTAATGTTCAATATTCAATCCAACAATATAATTCCCGGATAATAATTTGCGCATGATAGTAGATTCTCAATAGTCCATCAAATAATATAATTCCCGGATAATAATTTGCGCATGATAGTGAATTCAAGCGATAGCGCACGATGAACTGCCTCTTCAAAGGTAGCATACGACAATTAATTTAGCGATAGGTAGCATATAACAATTAATTTAGCGATAGGTAGCATACAACAATTAATGCCGCGATAGGTAGCCTACAACAATTAATTTAGCGATAGGTAGCACCCAACATTAGTCTCGGGATAGGTGACCCGCGAAAGTCACCATTACGGGCAAATAGAATGCCGAAATACTTATTGCAAAAGGTAGCACATAAAATTACGATCATGAAAACGTAGTACGTGGAAATGAAACTAATGAGAGGTAGCAAATAATATTACAAGCACGAAAAGGTAGTACGCAGAAATAAAACTACCGAGAGGTAGCAAATAATATTACCATCACGAAATTATTTCCAATCGTACGATTGTAACAACGAGGTACACACGGTCACACGCTCGCAAAAACAGAACAACGCTGAGAGAGATAGGTATAACACCAAGGCCAACTAACGCCCGAGAGAGCGAGATACGCGTACAGTGCGAGTGCCGAGTGCGCGTGTACTCGACGACAAAGAGCGACCTAAGAAAAGGACGCTACCGGCGAACAACGGCCGATCGAATATATATGAGCACGGCCGACATACGAACATGAAAATTAACCGCCGAATTACACCACTACCTGCGGTATCGAATCTATATAAATGAAGCAGGATATCGAGGCTTGGGATAAATATCCAAATTTCGATAAACTAAAATTAATGAATTTAGCGATCCGAGAGATCCACAAGGAGATGCGAGACTATCGCAATTAGTTTGCAATTAATGCAATGAAACTATAAGTTCTCTGACCCCCGGTGCCAGTACTAAATGATTTAGCAATCCAAGGGGTCCACAAGGAGACGCGAGACTATCGCAATTAGTTTTATTTGCCATTAATGCAATTGAACTATTAATTCTCTGACCCCCGAAGGCTAGTGATAATATAATTGAACTCTCCCATCCCGCGATAATAAAGGTCGATTCATACGACAAAAATGTGACTCACCGAAGATGCGTCGAAACTCGTACACGTCGGCCGGCACACAAAAGGAAAAGAATGAGACAAAGAGACACTGGACTAGAAAATATTTTACGTTATTGCCGACTGGTAACAGATCGAAGACTAATTGTCTCGGCCTCTGACCGCGTGAACCGCGCTCGCCGACTCTCTCTCTCCCCACTCCATAGGAGTGTTTCCCCCAATATGCTGAACGATATTCGGTGTTGCCGCTAATTTTCTTTCCTTCCGCGACGATGTCTGATTTTCGTCCTCCCACCCCTCGATTCTCGCGCTGGCCAAGCTCGCGGTGAGGAGAGGGAGGGGACGGAGAGGACAGGACCGTGCACAGTTCGCAAGGAGCCTCGTGCTCCCGGTAACCCATATCCTCTCCGTCCACATCGAACGCCTTCTCCACGGAGTCCGGGATGGGCGCCGGGACGGGGGAGGCTCACCTCGCAGGGCCGGCGTCTCTGACCCTTCGGCTGACCCACGACTAAAATGCCACCAGGCAATGAAATTTACAGCACCACGTCCCGGGTCGTCCCGCCCGAACTCCACTCGATGGGAGCGCCGTGTTTCACGGACTGCGGCGCTCGATGCACTTCATGCGCATCGGCGGAAAGAAAAATCGAAGATTGACGGCGTTTCAGCCTCGATGACTTGGAGGCTGATTATTTGGAGGCTTCTTCTGGCGATCGTCGGAGGCGTAAATCCGCCTCTTGTACGGGTGAAGATACGCATGGGACGGGGTAGTCAGAAAACTCGTCACAATACGTAACAATTTTATTTACGGTATATAAAATTGTATATGACTGTATATGAGTACTTTTATTTTATTTTGAAATACATAATAATTGTACATATATATCTTTATACGGCTTCATATATGATTAGATATAGAAACAGTTTTCTTTGGTTTTATTCGCGTATGGAAGCAGGTAAATCGAAAGATTGTTTATTACAAGTTAATAAATTATGTATCGATGCAATATATATATATTTATATTGCATACATAATTTGTTAACTAATTAAGTTAACTAAATAAAAGTTAACAAATTATGTATTGCACTATATATATATATACATAATTTGTTAACTTCATATATATAGATATATAGAAACAGACGACATAGATATAAGCCATTAGTACGACAGAAAAATGAGCGTGTAGCTTCGCTCACGGCCAGCGGGTGGCGCATGGCCGCGCGCTTTCTCGCAAGCGCCCCCGTCGCCTACCGGTATTATAAAGTCGTGAGCAGGACGAACAAAATTGTTACTCGTCTCCCGATTGCGCTGGCAACCACACTCTTATGTAACATGTTGAGTAGTGCTTATCTATCAATCAATAAAATGTTTTGTTGTAACCCGAGTAAAAATTAATATATATACACATATATAATTGTATATTAATTGATCATATACAATAGTATACAAAAATTGGCCCGATAGAATTTTATATATTGTATACGTTTATATACAATTGTATACCTTTATATACAAATATATACAATTCTATCGGGCCAATTTTTGTATACAATTGTATATGATCAATTCATATACAATTATATATGTTTATATATATTCATTTCTACTCGGGGATGTACCCGCCACAGTGTGTATAAAGCGAATTGATAGGAAAGTCGGGAGTAGGTCGGTAAGGTAGGTGAATAAAAGAAAAGTTGTCGGGCAAGTGATATTTATTCATGAAGATAAAAATGGTATTTTCATACAAGAAATCAAATCATAAGATATAAACTATTTAATAGTTGTCATATAACTAAAATTAGATACATAAATTGAGTACACACATTGATACGAGTAATAAATTTAGCGATTAGTACATTTTTCGCTTCCATTTGTAACTTTGTTTGACGGCCAATTTGGATACTATATTACCGTCGAGATCATTACTTTTGCCTTTGAGAATACGATTCATCTTCTGACACCAAGTATTTAGTGAACACTCTACGATTGCTAAAATAAATTTCGTTCGAAACAAAGATCCATGATCGTTGCATTCAATTTCCCCAAAGGCGGACTCGAGTTAAGGATGATTTTTGTTAAATTTCTTGTATAGCTTATTCTCCATATCGTAGCCTCGAAATGGGCTATCGAATCTAAAAACCGTTGGTCATTCGAATGTTTTACTAATAATTCTTTGCAAACTGTGCAATTCGGCAAAGCTTTCGAGCTTAATATCCTGATAAAAACTTTTTCACAAGTGTCATTCTGAATGTTTTTGTTATGAAAGTGATTGGTATTCGCGTTTTGATCAACGAGGATTGCTTGATCGTCAAGTTCCAAATGTACGTCTTCGGCAGGGACTTTATTGGAACGAAAAAAATTAAGTAATTACATCATTTCGCCCGAATCTTCTTGACAATTAGCGCGAGGAGAATGACTCGAAGTTATATTATTAATCAGCAATGATTTAAATGATGCCGAAAAACTATAACACGTGGGGTTGATGTTTCGCACCCCATGGCTTCGCACTTGCCCGAAGAAATTTTCGATACAATCTTGATTCAGATTTCGGGCTTTAATCGACTTCACTCCCGCGGCTTGTGACTTGGCCCACACTAACGACAATCCTCGAATAGTTCGGCGCCAGTTGGTAAGCGCCAAAACCTGTTTTGATGGTCGATTCGTTATCTTGGAGACAAAACGTATTTTTGCAAGGCGTCGAGATGCTTCGATCCAAAATTTGTGATGAACGCTGTCTTTGTCGATGCAGGCCTTTAGTGCATTTCCATCTCCACCTCCTTTGCCTCCGTTGACAGAATCGAAAAGATCGTTGAAAAAAGCGATCGTTTCGGAAACGATACGTCCTTCCTTGCCTGGAGTTTTCAATCGGCCATGAGGTGTATTGATATAACCTAAGGACAACAGAATTTTGTTATAAATAAGAAAATAGTGGTTGAAAAAAAGTAAATATATTTGCAACAAAGGTGATATTTCTGAGATTGCTTACCATCAATGTTTGACAAGAATCCGATAAAACTAGACAGTCGTTTGCTGAAAACATGGGCAGCGTGCTTCACTCGCATTTAAAAATTTTTTCCGGCACGACGTGCGCTTCCGTTAATTTTGGTACTTGCCGACAAGTGCCATTCGCCCGAACGTCGATGTCATATGCCAAGCGGATAGTGTCCCGAGTGACATATTCCGGCTCCTTTTTCGAAGTTAAATCTACGTTGATCTCCAGTTTCTTGTCCAGTAGATTATTTCTTATACATTTCAAGAAATGAGGTGCATCATATATGGGAATGATCTCACTTGAGCCAATGATTATTGAGTCACCTGGTGGCAGAACGGAATTGTTGCACAAAGGTAGTTTCTTTTCCTGAAATAAATTGAGAAACGTTGCAGGTGTAATTTCCATTAGTACATTGTAACGAGGATCGAGTTAATGTACATTTCCCAATACCTTCAGGAAACATACAATGACGATGCAGGGATCGCTCCAAGTCAGCGAGAGCATGTACCGTGTATGCTACGATTATCCATGGCTGGAGCGAGCAATCGTTTGGTGCAAACCCCATTCGCATCCGGTCATCGGAGCTTAGAAGCCATTCGGTGTATCTCTCGGTCGAACGAAATCGATACATTCGTAGATCTTGCCAAAACAGAATCCAACGAAGACATAATGGAGGTATGGCAACCTTCAGTTTTCTATTCGTCTATCATGTTTGTAACAACTGACGATCTATCGGAAGGTATCGACGAAATATATGATGTATCTAGACAATCTGGAATTGAAGATTCACATACATTGACAGAATCAATGATGGAGCTGAGCATGTTCGGCGATATTTACGTTGTCAATTTTAATGATACATTTGCCAAGACGAGTCCTAATTTACCTGTACTGGAGAACATAACTTATTGTAGCCCATCGTTGAATACGACTTTTTTTTGCTGGTACTGTCATAAAATCGAAAGGAACTTTAGACAGTACTTTCAATACAATAACAGTTGACGGAGAAACAATATCGGACGATGCGACTTCGCTAAACATCCCGAATACTGAACCACAAAACTGCACGTTCAATGTGCATAAGTTCGACGCGACTTTCGATAAAACATCTTCACATTCGTCCTCTACAAAATCGTCGATTGACTTTGCGCCTAAGGACTCTATACCATTGAATGATCCACCAATGATGATGAATGAGCGTTTTATTAAGGGGTCACGTACAGTTATAATTTTCAAAAAATCGATTTTTTTTACATGTTCTAAAAGTAGCACATTTGAAAAGTATTCTGTGAAAATTTTAGACGAATCCGACTGTTGGGTATGGAGATATGTAACTTTGAACGGAGCCGTCTCCGGCGCACCAAAGTAGGCAGGTAGCGGCAGCTGCGCGCTCGACCTTCTGAGGCCGGTCAGTGCCTCTATTGTGACCTATACACACATATATATTGAAACGTTAGAGTGCTTCCTTAAAGTTCTTTTTGAGGCTCCACGCTCGGGACACTGGCCTAGGGTAATGTTTCGTCGGTGTGCAATGATTTTCGGCGACCTGTTTACATGAATGCTATCGCTAGTTTATTTATTCGGTGAATATCGACGTATTTACATTTGGATTATTGTGTGTGTAATGTTTCGCCGTTTAATTAGGCGTGTTTATTTTGGTGTTAATTCTATTTGGTGCTTGGTCTCCCGTGGAGATGATCCCCTCTCCTTGACCCGCGGCTCCCCGGCTTCGTGCTCGCGACGGCCCGTCGCGTTCCTTGGCTCGTGCTGTTGCTGTCTCGCCACTCCCTCCTCTCCTCACTCGTCCCGCGTTATCTCGATCAGCTGTTCTATTGTATACGCTCCCGGCGTTCGTCTCGTCCAACGTCGCGTCGTTTTGGCATTTCGGGAAACGACGTTCTCGTCGTACCTCTGACGGGTTGCGGCTTTTCAGCGCTTGATGGTCCGCTGGCAAGACTCTTCTTCAGAGTGCATGCGTGGCTTGGTTGATCTTTGGCAAGACTCTTCTTCAGAGTTCATGCGTCAGGTCTGATCAGCTAGGACTGATCATTATCCTCGATTTGGCTGCCCTTTTATAGTGCCCCAGGTCCTGTTTTTGCTTGGGTGGGGGGTCCGTGCTGCCGGGTCAGCTGGTCGACCGTGGTGCCGTGTGGACCTTCGCTTGGGTGGGGGTCCTTGCTGCCGGGTCAGCTGGTCGGCCGTGGTGGGAGGCGTCGTATGAGACTGTTCCCGTCTCAATATATTATTATATATATAAGAAAATGTACCTTTGAAAATTATATATATATTCCAAGGTACATTTTCGAAAAATTGCTGCTTTGAAGCAGTTTGCTGTGAGACGTAGAGCTGTGCGCACGTTATATTTCTCTGGGCATACAACAGTATTAAATTCGATAAAAATGGATAAAAAAGTTTCAAGAGAAGTGAGGAAGTCTCGAACAGTTTATAAGTCGAGATCCCGGAAAAGAAAACAGGTTTTCAATCCGAAAACTGCAGAGATAGATGATGGCGGAGCGAGTACGTCTGCGAAAAAACTGAAAAATCAACACGAATACCATGTCCCTAAAACTAATTCTATAGATTATAGAATTATTAATTTTTTTTCTGTATTTTCCGCGATCGCGAAACTGGTGAAATGTGCAAAGTGTAGCGGCGAAGTGTCGTTTGGCATCGTGAGCGAACGTGGACTTGGATTTAAAATTTCTTTTACTTGTGAAAACTGCGCTCCGGAATACATTGCATCCTGCGGGTTCATTAAACATTCATACGAAATAAATCGAAGATTTATATTAGCCATGCGTGTAATAGGAATCGGTTACAAAGGTGCAAAAAAATTCTGTGGTCTAATGGACTTTCCGCCCTTTTTATCCAGATCTTCGTACTGCATAATGTTGCAGCATATTTATGAAGCGAGTCGATGTATGGCAGAATTTTTCATGAAAAAGGCTTGCAAAGAAGAAATTCGACGTAATTCCGTGGACAAGAAAAATGAGAATACCGATTTAATGGTTTCCGGTGATGGGACGTGGCACAAACGCGGATTTTCATCTCTGTATGGCGTCACATCGCTGATAGGACGTTTCACGGGCAAAATTATTGATATGCTCGTAAAAAGTTCTAATTGTAAGGCTTGTGAAGTTTGGGCGGATAAAAAAGGCAGTGAGGCATATGAAGAATGGTATGAAACCCATGAAGATTCTTGTTCGGCAAATCATACGGGATCTGCGGGAAAGATGGAGGCCAGTGCTGTGATTGAAATGTTTCGTCGTTCGATAAAAAATCTTGGAGTGAGATATTTAAATTACATCGGGGACGGAGATTCAAAGACTTACTCCGAAATTTTAAAGGATTCTCCTTACGGGAATACTGTCGTGTCAAAAAAAGAGTGCGTTGGTCACGTTCAGAAACGGATGGGTACGCGTCTACGTGGTTTGAAAAAAAAGACCAAAGGACTCGGCGGTAAAGCAAAATTGACCGGTAAATTGATAAACCAATTGTCTGAATATTATGGCAATGCTATTCGGAACAACTGCGATTCTGCTGAGAAAATGAAGACAGCCATCTGGGCTACATTTTATCATAAAAATTCTACGGATGAAAATCCGCAGCATGATAATTGCCCACCGGGTGCTGACTCATGGTGTAAATATCAACAGGCAAAGGCGCAGAATGAGTTGGAGTCTTTCGAGCACGATTACACCGTCTTTCCAGAAATCGTCGCAAATGCTCTACATCCTATTTATGAAGCTCTCACAAACGATGAGTTATTACAAAGATGCATTGGAGGATTTACGCAAAATAGCAACGAAAGTTTCAATCAGAGCGTGTGGAAAATCATACCAAAAACTTTACCTGCAAGTTTTACAACCGTCAGCATAGCCGCCAATATTGCTACCTGCACATTCAACGAAGGTGCACGAGGACTATTATCTATTTTTGACGCTATGGGGATTAAACTAGGACCTCACGCCCACGATTCCGCCAAGGAAGAGGATTCTATTCGAGTTGCGACAGCTGCCCGACGATCAACACAGAATACTCGAGAGGCCAGAATAATGCGACGAAGGCTCAAAATTACCGCTCGGGCAGCTGACAAAGAGAAAGAAGGGACCGTTTATGGTGCTGGAATAGACGATTCACTGTAAGTCCCGACATAAATTTTTCTTCTGCATGTAAATCGTACTGAAAACTTTGAATGCGTTTTTCTCGAAACTATGTTTTCGAACACGGTGATCACTGTACGTCGGAAACGGCTTTACCGATCGACTTGAAATTTTGCTTACTTTTTCTAGACATAATTGTCCTCCGGATGAACGAAGGATTTTTCTATGCGATTATTTTTTTTTTTTTTTTTATAGCTGAAAATGTGAGCAAAATTTGGGTCGAAAACACAACTTTGACTTCCAACATCCACCATTTTGTGAAAAATCATAAAATTTTGAAATCCTTCGATCAACCGGAGCATTATGTCATTAACTAATGATCCCTACTTTTATTTTGATTTCGGACGATCCGGTGACGAGCTGCACTGATCACCGCGGAGGACCTTTTTTTTGGGACCCCTACGTTACGTGCGGTTATGGAAAAATTTCTGCATATTTTGCAATGAAAAAATTGTATTATTTACTTAAAATATATGTCTTTTGTATGGAAAAAGATTTACGATTAATTATTTAAATGTGTCCCCAAAAAAAATTCGCAAAAAACCCCTTTTTTCGAAGTCCTAACTGTACGTGACCCCTTAACGAAACATTTGTAGCTCCTTGTAACCAAATTTGTGACAAGTTGACCGAGAATATTGACCTCGTAAACCCAGACGAAACGCTCCGGATGAATGCTACTTTCGACAAGAGACCCGTATTATCACCTACGAAATCGTCAAATGATTATGCGCCAAAAGAATCTCCATCATTTAAAGTTCCTCCAAGGTCGCAGAGAACATTGATCCGGTGAGCCGAGGTGTTTCGCTCGAGAGTTTCGACACGATGTTCCGCAAGCCATCACCAAAAGTACAGCACAAGTTGACATCCCGAAATCAACTGTCACGGCTTCCTCAATTACTACAAAAATCGAATCCGAATCTTGGCTCGAATAGTCTAAAACTGAGTAATACAAAAATGCGCTCAGGCATATCAATCTTTGGCTTTAATAAAGCTGTACGGCTTAGTGCGGCTCGCAACGTTGAAAGTTCATTGACGACGAAACGGTGGCACGCCTGGGAAAAAAACAAAAAGTAGTTCCGAGCAGCGCCTCGACGTAACGATAAACTCGACGGAGTTGCACGTTATGGGAAGTAGTGAATCAACCGAGAGCATAGCTAGCACTCGGAGCACTCACAGCGGACCGGAGTTCGACGATGGACTCAGGGTGCGTTCGGGGAGTCGCTACGAACGCTGTAAACGCAAACACTACCAACGGCGTTCGCGGAGCCAATAGCGTGATGGCGATAGCAAGCTCCTTGAACGTTCTACAGTGTAGCGTTAGCAGCGATCATCATCGTTTTGTGTGGGGGTTTTCAAGGTAGTTCTATCGTGACATTCAAATCGTAAAATTGTTTTTCAGTTTTTCTCACATACAAAATCGTTTGCGGGCTTAAGTTAAATAAGATAAATTGTTGAAAGTCGACTAAACTGAAGGCAAGCATTTTCGTTTATCGTCAAAAATTAACGCACTTTTGAAAAAAGTGGGATAAAAATTTCAAGTGGCGAGGAGGTTATGCATAGGACCTCGATATGCTCAGAGCGTTGAACGCATGCGAGCGTAATGTTTCACCTGGTTTCACCCGCAAAATTCGTGGTATCTAGTAGGCTGTGTCTTGTTAAATGTAATAAGTAAAGGGAGGAAAAATGGACGAGAATCAAAGACGTCTGATAATGCTGTTGCAACTACAAATACGTGATGAACTCAACAATTCATCGAGTAGTGACAGAGATACGGAAGATTTTGTAATATTAGAAATGATAAATAAAAGGCGAAAAGTACACAGGGTTCTGCATTACGTGGAAGAAGTAGTGCCAGGACTGACAACTCAAGAGTTCAAGGGTCATTTCAGGTACTACTCGTGGAAATGATAGTTTTTCGCGATTCATTTGAGACATAAGCAAATGTTAATTATTTAATGATTGAGGATGCTTCCGGAGACATTTGAATACCTCCTTTCAATTCTGGAGCCAAAACTACAGAGGCAAACGAGAGGAACTCCGATGGTCTCGGCACGTAAACAATGCTTGTTGGCATTGTGGAGACTTGCTACTCCAGATTCTCTAAGGTAATTGAGCACATATGCTTTGTTCTTTTTTGTTGATTCTTTGTCGTTATTGCAGACTTTTGATACGACATTGTATCTAGCCGAATGATAGTGTTTCGTCTTATTAAGGTGATGTAACACCTAGAATGCGCAATTTTTAATCGAACTTCATTTGGAAGTGCGTTAATGTTGCATGCTAAAAAAAGTTGTGTGCCCTTCGCTCTTCATATCTGCAGAGCATGAATTTTTTTTCAAACACAATTAACACATTTTCTAATGAAATTCGATAAAAAATGGCAAGTGGAGATTAGATTGTGCACAGTCGTCGGGCATGGAACTTTTCTTTCATGACAAAGATCACCTTACTTTTGAAAATAGGTGGATGGCAAATTTGAAATTGCGCTCGTGAGAATGTGGGAAACTCATGCAAGTTCGGTTTTAGCACGTCTAGACGAAGAATTTATATATGTTCCTATTCTAAATGCACTCAGGTCGATTGCTGAACGGTTTGATGTTGGAAGAAGCACAGCGCTATATATAACTCGGCGTGTTGTCAATGCACTTGTTGACTTGGCACCGAATGTGATACAGTGGCCCACAAATGACAGTGTTGAACGTGTTTGGGCTGGATTTGAAGCTACTAGTGCCTTTCCCAAGGTCATCAGTGCTATTGACGGAACACATGTGAACATTCCTGCTCCAAAAGATTCTCCAGAAGCATATGTGAATCGTAAAGGGCATCATTCGATCTAGCTGCAGGTAGTACAGCGTTTTCCTTTACTGGTAGAATGCTGATGCGATCCTTTTTCTATCGCTATATCCTTTGCATCGTGGAAACTTTCATTGGGTTTGCTTCACGATTTTGTTGTTATATTTTTCACATTTTCGTGTCTAACAATTTACAATTACAAAATATTGTTGCCGAATGACTGTAAAGAACATAAATACGGCACTACTCCACAAAATGAAGGGAGCCGTACAATTTTCGCCATTTTAAGGTCATTTTCAAACTGCTGTCTTTCCGCGAAAAATCACGGTAAAAAGAATTAAAAAAAAAACGTTTTGTAGCTTGAAATCTCTTCTTTCCGAATCTTTACTTCGAAATTTTTTTTGTCGATATCTACCAATAAACAAAGAGGAAATCCGCGGAAGAAAATTTAAAAAAAATTTCTCATTTTTCAAGAAGGTTCCCTTAATTTTGTAGAGTAGTGTTGATATTTCTTTTAATTCGCTGAAATATAATTTGTATTGGTATTTGTTTTTTCCCGGTAGGCCATCTGCGATCACACGTGCCAATTTATTCATTGTTACGTTGGCCACGTGGGATCTGTGCCCGATCAACGAGTATTCCGACTGTCTGAAGTGCGATCGTATCTTGGAAATGCATCGAAATTTCCTCAAGACTGTCATTTGGTTGGTGATCTGGCTTACAAATTGCATGAAAATTTGTTAACGTCGTATCGAGATAACGGACACATGACCGAACGCCAGAGAAATTATAATTTTGCGCATTCTTCAGTTCGAATAGCTATTGAAAGGGCATTTGGATTGTTGAAAGGACGTTTTCGAAGTCTTCTCACAACTCTTGCCATCGATAGAGTGGACTTGATCCCGAGTCACATACTTGCGTGTTGTATACTACATAACATATGTTTGAAGAAAGATGACGTTCCGTACCTGGATGTGAATCCAGATATTGAGGTGGTTGACTGCGTGATAGACAACGAGAATATGCGCGGCGCTGTTCAAGCAGGCGGTGCGAAACGAGATGTAATATCGGAACAATTACCCATAAGAAACGTATAGTTTACCGCAACTGCCGTTGTTGCCATTTATTATTGGACACAAAATAATAAAGAAAACAAATTTAACATTTGACATGTTATTTGAAAGAACTATTATTCACAACCGAGTGCGATATAGCGAGTAAGTTAACGTATGAGTAGGGAAATCAGTGATTGTCAAACAATTGTACAATTTTTGAGCGTCGCATTATTATCGAGTAATTTGCATTAATTTCTTGCATAAACGTTCATTCGACCCGGAAATGCACCGTACATTTATAACTCAATTGTTTTTGTGAACATAAAAATGTCAACTTTTCTCAATTTTAAAACCCCACACAAATGTATATAATCTATGTCCTAATAAAATCCTTCATTATCTTGCGACTAAACAGTAGATTACTTTTGGAGGTCGTCAAAGTTGTACGTAATATGATCAAGAGGAGTAAAAATTCAGGAATGTGGATTTTTTCAGAATAAATAAAACATGTTTTAAACAATTTTATATTGAAGTTAAAAAAATGTAATCACAGACATTCGCAACAAATGTAAACTCGGTGTAGTTTTGTTTGTCGAGCAGAAAACCCTCACTCAATAACAAAAATAAAGATATATCTTATAAGAAATCGTTCTACAATTTTTTTAAGAGTGTGTCCAATTGTTCCGAGATTTTGGACTGCAATGCCATTCGTTCTCTGTGTCGCTTCTCTTTCCGCTCCTCAGCACGTTCACGACCTTGCCTGAAAGTATTCATATTTATTAACTCACCAATTATTATATCACAACTAATTCAAAATTGACTGAAAACACAACGAATGGTAGTGACTAACGTGAGACTCCTCCAGATTGAGAACAACTGCCGCTTCCACTGCTGCACGGGGATTCCGATCGTTCTCGGCTCGATGTTGACGTTCCAGTCGATGAGATTGTTTTGAGTGGAGCCATGCATGGCTTTTCACCCAGTAGGCTTTCCATATTCTAAACTATTCAAGCGAATTTGTGAAGAACAAAAGATAAGTTGAATAAATTCAAGTATTATACTTCGTAAAACTATATTACTTCGTAAAATTTCCAGGTACGCTTGTTGTTTCCAGAGCGTCCATTGTGCAATACGCAAACGCTACGCAACTGTCACACTGCCTCAGAAGAAATAGCGTTTGTTGCGTTCAGTCATGACGCCACACACCATAAGTAGTGACGTCACGGTCGTGTTTAATTGCGCTAATGTCGAGCTCTGCGAACAGTCTTTAGCGCCAGATGGTGCGAATAGTGATTCCCCGAACGCACCCTCAGTGTACGCTCGGACGGCAGTAATACTTCATACATCATGAGAACCATGAATATCGACAAGTTTCAGAAGATGATCCGTGTGCGAGAAGGATGTACGTATAAAGTTGAGGCGATCGGAATAAATTGTGTAACAGCCCAATTGTAACGTAAAATTTTCGTACAGGTATGATGAAACAAGAATTCACACCTAAACCGTGCCGAGGTGTGCTTGAAGACAATTGGGTTACATCAACGAATGATTTACCTTCACCGATTCTCAAAAATAACCCAGAAACGTACGACAGTCGCTGTAGTTCACCGGGAGCTCTCACCATAGACTTGGCTGTGAAAACCAGCTCACCATTGTTGAGTTCCACCCAATCGCTTTAAAATTTAAGTCAAGTTTATGTCAAGTCTAACAAAAATCATATAGAGGATACAAAGATCACGCAAAATAAAATCGTCGCTCCGAGAAAGATATCACAGGCATATTTTGTCTGAAAGAATCATCAGAGTTTCATTAATCTTGCGAAGCTTTTGGGGGTTTAGTTATATGACACACAGACAACAAATTCAAGGAACCCACACCTTTTGTAAGCACAATATTTACTAGTTCTATTTGCTTACTACCAGAGTTAGAGAAAGGCTGTTTGAAAATACTTGAACGAAACGTAAAATCTTATAAGAATATAATGATTACGGTGTTGTGACAAACAGCTTATTCGATCTTATATTTAGCGGAGATGATTATGTGGATTCCTTCGTCGTCCTCCAGCTTTCGTTTGCTCCATGATTTCGTCAAGAAATCACTCGTTTTGAAATGAGCACATCTGGATTGCTGAGCGTGGTGGTTGGTAGTAGTGTACCCTCGCGGATCAGGATTGCGCGAGCTCGATTAAGATAACTGTGTGAATCGTCAAATTTTGCCTTATTCCGAATTTGTTGACGAGATAACCAGGGAATTCCACTCCTCGGCAGGCGAAATTACTTTGCTCCCGATCGACAATTAGCTTGACCTCACGTAACACTAGAAAAAGCAAGGCCGATATGGCCAAGTGTCTGTCGAGGCTTTGACTGATTACCATCTAGTGTTTCAAGGTAGGCAAAATGTTGTTGAATGTTGTTTTCGTCAGCTGTCTTCGCGATTCGTTTTGCGTATAGAGTGACCCCAAACGTAAGCTACGGGGTGCACTTCCCAAGATCCGAGTAATTGGTTCGCGAAAAGTTGGCAGACATTTCATTCGTTCAAAAATGAAGCGAACTCGATAGACGAATTTAATGGATTTTGCTTCTTCTCTAGCGTGGAGTTGCGTAGTTTACTGAAGAGTATCTCGTCTTCCTTGTGTTGACGAGTTGGCGGTGGCGGTTGTTCACTGGGCCTCCAATTTCTAAGTCCTTCGCCATCGAGTTTATTCATATGTTTCTTCTCCATCAAGTTCTCTTGTTCTTCGTGAGATGATAATGGTGACATTCGGGCCGCTCGTTGGATGACATTGTCAAATTCTTTCGAGTTTAATGTCTTTATTCCTTCGAACTCGTTGTTCGAATAAGTTGTTCGACTCGAGAGCGCTTTTTTGTGTCCTCCGTGTACGTGTTTATATCGTCTGTCTCGAGCTCTTGTGATTTTGGGAATGTTCCCCCTCTATCGGCACATTGACTTACTATCTGATTATGTCTTCCTCTTTTCCAGGGCGTCGCTTTTGAAGATGGAGGCTGCCGACTCCGTTTCAGTATATATATGTATATGAAGTTAATAAAGTGTAACATATCAGAAGTGTATTGAGAAATACATTTTTCAATAGTTTTGAAAGGAGTGCAAGGAAGGTGGTTGCAGTTTTTTGATACTTTATTCTCGGATGGATAACATATTTGAAAAATCGCATTTTTCTCGCTGCACCCTTCTATACTATCGCAGCAAAATCATGTGTTTGACATTTTTAAAAAGTAGGTCTAATGTACAAAGGTCCACTAGATCTCTTGAAAATGTAACGAGGCAATAATAAATAGTAATATCGATTACTGCCATTTTTAATATAAACATATTTTTTTCATAAAAATCGTCGGATGAAATGAATCTAATATATTATTGTTCTTCTTATCCTTCTTAGTCAACAGTTAACGTTCTAAAAATGTTTGCACAACAGAAAATGGATGACCAAATTACCTTTGTACTTTCAAGGAAGAAAAAAATTAATTCAATACATTCCGATATTGAACATTGAGTATATAAAATAATGGGACTTTTAATTCGAGCACCTATTTGTTTTGTAAAATTCTTAAAAACTTTTTCGTCATTACTATTTGGATGGAGTTACAACTAAGGGGGGATAGTATTACAAAATGTAGTCTACATCCCCTCCGCTTCGCGTGAATAGTTTTTCATAAAAAATGTGCAAAAGGTTCGAGGACGACCTGCAACATTTAAATGAGATGTGTATTATGTTTACCTGCGGTGAAATATTTCCATGCCTTATCTGCATTTGCAAGAAAGTTTGATGAATCGTGGTCACACCATTTGCAGCCAATTCAACATTCCCCAGCTTTCGTGATTTGGCTTTCGCTGTCTGGCAACTTTAAGTTTTTGTCTCAATTTAAGCTCTCGTCTTCGCACTCTGAGGGCATTGTGGTAAATGCGCTTTGCGTCTGCGGACAACATATTTTCCCGTGTCGCGGGTCCAATGATCGATTTTCCTGTCAACGTCTAATGTTTACCACCTGGTAACAAAACATTTATTTATTAACTTATTGTCTACTTTGCCAAAACATTTTGGAAATTATGGTATAATAACAGCAAAAAAAATCAATAAAGATGAATGTATGTTTTAAAATGGCGTGTCAAAGTATTAATGATCATAGCAAATAATTTTTTAAATATACGATTCGATATAACATTTATACCGAATTCTTAAAAGTAATAACCCTCAAAAACGGTCGTGGAAAAGAAACTTAGAAAATTTAAGAATTGTTTTTCGGCTCAGAGAAGCAAACAAGCGGAGTTTCGCTTAAATCGAAAGGGGTCAGGTCCATAATATCGTAGAGAAAACAGAGAGCAGATGGTTTGGGTATATACATTTTTCATACGTGGAGCTATCAGCATTGACTCATCGACTAAGACTCTCTTGGCGGAAGAGCTCAAAGGTACAGGAGGAGAGGGCTGTAGAGTACTGTCGGTTCTATTTCCTAGTACAACGTTCTCTGGTTGAATGATCGGCGATGTAATAGGAGATACTCCGTGAGTAAATGAAGTATGTGACAAGTCAAGAAAGACTTCAGTCATGAGACTCTCTTGAGCAGTAAGTACTGCTATCTCATTGCAAGAAAAATTTTGCGATAAAGGAGATTGCTGACATTCGAAAGCATTCATAACTATTTCATTGGGCAGTATGGAGTCCTGCTCGGTATAAGATGGCATTATTTCGACTGTACCAACCAATCGTTCACCATATTTTCCCGAGAGAATCTCTGATAAAGAAAGTAAGGGAGGATGACATGCCGGAGCTATTTCTCCAGCATCGAGTGCTTGCTCAATGGCAACTCTTCCGTTGCATACTGATACTAACGGAAAAGATTGTTCCCCGTTAACCAGAAATAAAGTCAGAATTGCTGTAACCTTCCATCTTCTCCGTTGACCATGCTCCATGTATGAATCACCAGTAAAGTGTCGATGACAAATTCGGAGTTTTTTTAACTCACTGGGTTCAATCGAAAAGAGGTTTTGGGAGGCGATTGTTTTAATCCAAACCTGGCATCTCCATTCGCTCTTTGGAAATGAATAGGATGGCCCCTTTACCCCAGTTGCACATCCAACAACAACGCAACCTCGAACCATTGTGGAAACTGCGTTATCCTGACTGAAACAACAAGAAGAAACAAGTGGAATGGATATTTTACTATTAATAACATTAAATATGTCGAACCGTACATGTGCAGGAGCGACATTCGATTTGGAACTTAATTTTTTCACCCGGGCGTACAATATATATATTTTTTTTGTTAAATAAATCTCTATGAACCTAAAAAAATATGTAGACGTGGCTGAATAAGTTCGAAAATAGCGTGTATCGCGAAAAAAACATTTTTTTTCCGTTTTCGAGCTGTCTATCCAAACATGTCATTTGAACTATGAATTCGAAAAGCAGAAAAAAGCAAATTCATAATTAATGAATGTTAACCCATTTATTACTTCTGAATGTACATCATACTGATATTCGATGGCGGTACTATCCACCATATCGCGTCGGTATGCAAACCTGACACTCATGTTACTCTTCGATAAACTGTTCGATGACTGTACGGTAGATTGCGCTAGGTGTACGCCGATAGTGGCGCACTCTTCGTTATGTCCCTCGAAATTTCGAACTATAATAGGGTCCCCGATTTCCTATATGAGTGAACACCCCCTGACTAAGATCGACTTACCAAAACTGCAGAAATCGGTGTAACTCAGCAACGGATCCACAGAAGAGAAGAGAACGAACAAGATGCAAGACTGTCGATGGAAATGACGTGTGTACGAGACGATGACAATTTTACTACTGACCTACTGATTCCTGACCGCGTAAGTGACGCTCGCCGGCTCTCCCCCCCCCCACTCCATAGGAGTGTTTCCACCAATATGCTAAATGCTGGAGCATATCCGGCGTTGCCGCTAATTTTTCTTCCTGCGATGATGTCCGATTTTCGTCCTCCCGTTCCTCGATCCTCGCGCTGGCCAAGCTCGTGGTGAGTAGGGGGAGGGGACGGAGATGACAGGGCCGTGCACGACTCGCGAGGAGCCTTGTGCTCCCGGCTACCTTTATCAACCCCGTCCACATCGAGCGCCTTTTCCTTGGAGTCCGAGACGGGCGCCGGGACGGGGGAGGCTCGCCTCGCAGAGCCGGCGTCCCTGACCCTGCGGCTGACCCACAACGCAAATGCCACCAGGCCACTCAAAATCTGCACCACGTCCCGCGTCGCCTGGCCCGAACTCCAAACGATCGGAGCGCCGTAGTTAGCGGACTGTGGCGCTCGATGCACGAATCAGCATCGGTGAAGAAAAAAAAAGATTGATGCATTTTGGCGGCGTTTCCTCGTTAAATCTGTATCTTCCGGCGGCCATCAGAGGCGTAAATCCGCCTCTCACGACAGTGACGTGAGGATGCGACGGGGAGATCGAAAAACTCGTCACAGAGCCCCATCCAAAGATGTTAGCCGGACTTCGTTCTTGCCGACGGAAGAAACCACTTGGAGAGACTGAAACACTAAGTGGTCGCAGGACTACCCCACAGATATAGGTTGGCGAGCCGAGCCCTCGCAATAACCGGTGAATGTAGCGGTAAGGTAACTACAAAAGAGTATGGCGACGGCAAATGAACGAAATTTTATTAAGGTTACTCCAAACAAAATGATCAGAGATATGAAGACGAAATTAACATGGCGCAGCAAAGGCAAAATATTAGGTAGCTCAACAAAAAATTGTACGCGAAAGCGAAATTAACATGGTGCAGCAAAGGCAAAATATTAGGTAGCTCAAAAAAAAATTGTACGCGAAAGCGAAATTAACATGGTGCAGCAAAGGCAAAATATTAGGTAGCTCAAAAAAAAAAATGATACGCGAAAGCGAAATTAACATGGTGCAGCAAAGGCAAAATACAATATCAGAGCCCCCCCCAAATATAGCGCAACCGTGGCAGAATTCTATAGATAGACCCGTTATACATTCGGGCTAAGCAGAGCAAAAGGTGGCGGCGTGCCATGATACTACCATGAAAGTACGGCGGCAAACGTAGTCCAGGATAGGAATGGCTATCTTCCCAGCCATTACCACCAGGGCGTCTCCTCCGATGAAAGCACCACCTCCACTACGACGCTCTTCTTCGGGAGCTGGTCCCGAGGAACGTTACGCCCTCTCGATGGAAGGTACTGTCCTTCCGCCCTCCAAGCTTGCCCATGGACAGGACACTGCTTCACCGTGACACCAGGGGCTCCACAACGGTAGCAGAACGTTTGTTTCGGAGCCGGACAAACGGACCGGGTGTGTGTTGGATCCCCGCAACTGAAACACCGCCCAAGGCGTGTGTTCGGGACTCCGTCCGTCGGAGTATGACGCGGCGATTCCTGGTGAGCGGCGCCCCTAGGATGGCGTACTGGCAGGCGGGACGGTCCAGGCCTATCCCACGACTCGTGCCGACACTCGCGCGGATTGATGACCGGGTTGCGGTCGACTGGTACAGCGGTCATCCCGTCGAGAAAACGCGGTTTCAGATATTGGACGGCCCGTAATTCCGGCACAAATTCCCGAATGGGGTCCCAGATCGGGTCGTCGTCGGCGAGGTTTGCCGCCAGACTTATTTTCTCCACGATGGCAGGAAGTTCGGTGTCCGCGTTGGACAAGTCATCCGAGCCCAAAAACTCGTCCCCCGGGACGGCTTGCTTTGCCTCTTAATTTATTTCTTAAGATAAGTGCCAAACACTGTTGCGCTTCGGTTGGAAGCATCTGTTGGGCCTCTTCACACCCTTAAAAAAGTGTGATAATGGAATGTTATACCCATCGAAAATGGGGACCGCTTCTATAGCGTACTTGATAGAGACGGTTGGTACTTGAGGGTTAGCTATTTTTTTTCGAGATTTCCTATATGTTCAAGTATTCGGTTGATTTGGCTTGTCCACTCTTCAACCTCTTGAAACGGGCAATCAACACTATAGGTTGATTCTGCTGTTTCTGCAGTATCGGTAATGTTTATCGAGGGGTTTGCGGAGCGTAATCGAGAGTTACTCGTATTTAGGGCAGTTTCTTCCGAATATGGCTTTGATGGCCTTCTACCTAGACCCATTTTCCATACTTGTAAGGGCGTTGAAAATATCCCAATGCTAACACCAATTTTTTTTATTTGTGTTGCGACCTGCCCGACTCATCGGAGTATAAGGATGTGTGGACACGGTCGACTTCTTTTTTCGAGTCAGGGCAATTAAGTCCATTACTCAGGGACGGAAAACTCGCCTAAATACTACTACAAGATAGGTTCGGAGAAGGTTTCTACTAGGCCAACACTATCGTTATCGACTTTGTCCGATGGTCACTTTCACTAAGCGATACAAGGATATGTTCCACTCACTCTTTCATTGATTGCTCGATGCAGGTGATCTGTAGGAACTCAATGCTCTTCTTGGAGATTCGGTGAAGAATAAGAAGAGTTCGCTTAATAGATTTTTATTGCTGCAGCAATTCACTGACTCTAAGAATACTTTTACATTATACGATTTTTATATCTCGATGAGTTCCAATCTTTGTACTTAGATTTATTTGGTACTTAACAGTGGAGAATTCTCCGCAGATTCTTTTTGTGCTATCGGTAGCGCAACGTTTTAAAGATAAGGTTTAAGTCGTGGTGTTAGACTGTCGAAGATGAAATGAACGGTAAGTCGTTCTGTTCACGATGTAAGCGGTGATTATGACTTTTGACTGTTGAGACTGTAACTGCTTTGAGTTAGCGATGGTGGCCTTTTTATATCGATTTTCTATCATTGTTCAAGCTGGAGTTTTAGTGGGGATATAGAGAAGAGTCAAAAGAGAGCCAAGTAGAGTGGAGATATAGGGATGAAGCTGGGTGTTGGTCATTTAGTGTGGTGACATGAAATCTCGGAGTACGATGGCCTGAAGTGGAGTAGGGGTGAATGATCTGCGAGTGCGAAGACTAGAAGTAGAAAGGAGTTGGTCATCTGCGAGTGTGGTGACCCGAACTAGAGTGGGGATGGGTCATCTTTGTCGCGTGCCGTCTTAGAAGTCGATCACTCGGTTTTGTCCTAGCTCACAGTGGCACGTGCGCCTCTAAGCGGTGGCTTGGTAGCTAGCGTGGGCGTCGGGAGAAGCAGCGGTCAGTGGTAGGGAGGCCATAGGCTCTAGCGCCTCCGAGTTATTGCATGTGTCTTTTTATTTTCGGGGATTTCGATCGCTCATCTACTGCTGAATTTGAGAGTTATCAGTGTGGGGATAAGGCATTAAAAATAATAGCGCGGTAGCGCTTGGCGCAGTTCACCGGTCGCAGTGTTCGCTGAGACGTAAGTTATATCGTAACAATCGTGGAAAATATTTAAAGCTGAAAATATTCTAACCTCCGCCAAAACCAAAAGTACACTTCGTGGGAAAAAGTACTCTATCAAAAAACTACGCCTAACAAACGAATTATTTTGGAAAAAATATAAATAATGAAAACAAGTTACGCCACATCTCATGTTGTCCGCCGACATGATTGCTGCTCTTTAGTATTTTGATAGGTATTGCGTTAATTAGTCTATTAATGCTCTCTTGTCCTATAGGCGCTCATACTATGAATCGCTGCTATAATTTTTTTCGAGAGGAAAAACGTAGATTAATAAAAAATTTCGTCGCTACACTGATCACCTGAATACTTTTTTTTATACCTTCTCACTTTTAAACACTTTTTTTTTACAAATCTTCACTTTTTTCGCCTTTCGAGCGCGCTGAACTTTTCGTTGCGAATGATCGGCGAGTAATGCTGTTGCTCTCGCTCGTCCTCTTCGGCCGCCGTCGGAGTCATTATTTATAATATGACATCTTCGAGAAGTGTTACTCGATGCCTTAGCTATCGACGGCTAACTCGCGGCTCGATCTTGTCAACAAAGGCTATATCGCGATACCCTTTGAAAAATATACGTGTGTATTAACACACGTTTACTCAGATGTATATTCTCATTTACAACGAGAGGATTTCTTATTGGAATCTGACTGTGACGTAAAAGCGATGGGTTTCCATACGCTAACTACAGTCGTTCAACTTCTTTCGCAACCCTCGGTCCGAATGGATTGCGCACTTCTTGCATGCATAAAAATACTAGCGGCAGTAATTCCCCCAAAAAAAGTCAAGGCATACTGTGCCGTATAGGAATAAGTCGTTTTTGCCTATTTTTTTTTCGCACGAGCACTGATTCCGTTCCTTTAACACTAGGTTTACGGGACCCGTCAATTTGACGGATTTCAAACTTTGAAATGAAACACGCAAAAAACCATAGCATTAATCTTAACTATTTTGCATCGTAAATTTATAATTTCATTGAAAGAGTTTATACGCACAATTATTATTTTCCTAAGCTTTATAAATTTTGAAAATTGTATCTTGTATACCTATTTCTACGGAACCCGTCAATTTGACGGGTTAGCTGATTACGTCAACAATCCTTATATATTTGCTTCGCTTGTAAAATTATACCTCCAATAGCAAATATAAGACTGAAAGAAAGGTCTAAGACCCCCCCCCCCCCCCCCCCCCCCCCCCCCCAACTCATAATCTCAATAGCGCCTCTATAACGAATTGTGTAGCCCGGGTGTCAAATCCTCGCGTTATTCGAAACTCAAAGCGTGCAGCAGACTAAATGTCGTATCGAAAAGATATTCAGTGCATGTGTTGGTGCAAACATAAACAACACACACAAGGAACTTTCACAGCCTGCGGTAGCTGACGTTAGGCTGCGATATGAATCTGCGATAATCCCTGCTGTCTTCAGTATAGTCGCTGCAGTGACAGTGGTAAGAACATTTTTCGAAGACAGTGTGCAAAAGTTTTGGTTATTGTAGTCACCCGCTTATTGTAAGTTTTTACAATAGGGTAATTGAATTTTGCACGGTATTTTTTACTTTCACCGATCACCCTTTTCTAGCAATCATGAGTAGAAACACGCGATATAATAAGAAATTGACAAAAATTACCAACATCAATGAGGATTGTTCTGAGGTGTCCTACGAAGAAGATCAATATGAATTAGGTGAAAGTGATGATTACAGTAAAGATTCTGAATCCACTGAAACTGCAGAAATGGAAGGATCTTCGGATAGTGATGTTACGTCCCAGGATCAACACCTACACAGAAAAATAAAACACACATACATATACTTACCAATATCTGTATTCAACCGTATCAATATAATTTTTCAATAAAATATAGATATTTAAATAATAAAATAGTAAATATTACGCGTACGTATGTGTGCGTGCACACATACGTACACATACATACACAATTATAACATAACCTAGAAATAAAAACATACACGTGCGTATGCGTGCGTACGCACACATACACACACAATTATACAATTATAATCAAGCCTAGAAATAAGACGACGCACGCGCATGCATGTGTACGCACATATATGCGCGTGTCATATATTACTGTACCTAGCATATAAGGAATATGTACTGGGAACACGGGCGCTGGCAATACCTAAAGATTCAAGAGATACCAAGCTATGGAATTCAGAAATCTGGGAATATGAAAGTTCCCACGAGCATAAACTGGCTTTACTCGAAAGCCAGTATCAGCGCACGTGTTCTCAAGAGCCACCCTTGAGTGGCTGCGCTACCCTCGGCCGGCGCGCGGGCGACGCTCAGGCGCCACCCTTAGCGTGCACGTGGCCGACGCGCTGGCGCCGCTACCCCGGGACCTGCCACCGCGGTGCCCGGCAACCGCGCGCCCCACCATGGGACCCACGGCCCATGCGAAGCGCTACCCCCACTACGCCTACTCCCACCAGCCCTACGCTGGAACCTTTTATAAGTTCTGACATCCATGGGGAGCCAGTCTCTCGTGAGCTTTCAACCACGCGTAACATACATCCCGCAATAGACCTACGAGGCGTAGTCGGGCGAACTCCGGTAGTTTAGTACACAGTGTATTAATTCGTACGTAAAGTAAAGAGAACTCCGCGATCTATAATCGTGTAAAACCATTGTAATCATATATTCCAAAGTGTTAAAATATATATAATATTAAATTCACTCGTCGTGTTAAAATATCATTTCATAACGCCAGTGATAATCCTGCCTTTACTCCATTCCTAAAGCAAACACTAATCTTTGCATTTCTCGATTCCGTGTGGTGCAGCCTCTCACTTGCACGCAGGAATCAGCTAAATTAATTCTTTGCGGTGCAGATTCTCTCTTGCACGCTGGGATTACTCCTTTATCTTCCAATTCTTTGCGGTGCAACCTCTCTCTTGCACGCTAGAATCACTCATTTCTACTTCTAATTCTTTGCGGTGCAATCTCTCCCTTGCACGCTAGAATTGCTCCTATCGTTCCTCGCGGTGCTATCTCTCTCTTGCACGCGGGAATCATTAACCAACACTCTGATTCTTCGTGGTGCGGATAAACCTCGCACGCTGGAATCAATCTAACTGTTTATTGCTTATAAAATCCGATCTTCCCGTATCAACAGCGTCTCGTATACCGAGAACTGATTGCCTAATTTATCCTTCGACACCGAAACGTCTAACATAAACTTTCCTTATGAGTAGACGCCGCGGCGGGGCCAAACGCGCAGCCAAACGAGCCCTCGCGATAGCTAACGGTAAACAGAAGACAGTTCGCGGGCATAATTGTTTCAACACATTCCTAAAACCTTACAACGACATCGAGAGTTTATCAGAGTACTTTCCGGTCGATCTAACTCCAGCATCTAACCACGCCACGATAACTAGTGATATTAAAATCGGTGCGGTTATACGGAAAGTTCAAACTCCGACTTCTACATATTACGAAATCCGCTATAGAACTCGCGTACTCCATCCCGTTGCGTCCACAAGATCGAGGACATCGGTAATCGTCCAAAGCGGCCCGGCTCACGACGCATCGCATCCAGTGGCTGAACGATCAGCGAGCCAACCGACTATCAGCCATCAAGGACCGGAACCTCCAGTAATCACGTTGGAGTAGACCAGAACCAACCCTCTACGTTCTTCCGCTCGACATCGCAGCGTAAAGGTAAGTTCCAACACATAATTAAATATATCTGTCTCGCATTTGTTAAAAAGCGACTCGGCCTCATCCCCGGCGAGCCCATTCTCGCCCAAACGAGGCCTCTCTTTATGTCTATTGTCCCCCGGTAGGAGATTGCTTTTTAAAAACTTCTTCAGTCCCTTCAGGACGTAACAGTAGATATAATTTTCTGGTGACAGCGGCGGGATCTGTCGCTAATAAATAATTCGAGACCACACCCGAAATTCACTTAAGATGGACACTCGTTCAAAAAATAAAACTCGTTCAGAGGAACCCCTCTCAGAAGAGGAAATTACTATTCTCCAAGATCAATTACTTAATAAACAACAGAGACTTGCGGAACAAGAACAAAGATTACAAGACCAAGACCGCGAAAATCGCGAAAAGTATCGACAGTTACAAGAATTAGAAAATAAACTCATACGAGATCAGCAACAAGCTGAAAATTTCAATAAAGATCAAGTAAATAATCCGAGTGGAACCACTTATAAGGGCCCGGAAAACCCTCCCGACGAAATAATCAAAGCCCTCATAAAAGACTATTCACTCCTTAAAGACGAGCTCGCGGACCTCCGCGATTTACAAAGGCAACAGAGCGTCCCGAGCTACCGACCGGAAAATCCTGGTCGAAATCTCAGATCACCGGCACCCCGCGATTCCACTCACCCCCATTTAAACTTTAAGGACGGCCTAGAGTCCGTCCCTTTATTTACGGGTACCAATATATCCGTATTAAAATTCGCTCGAGCATGTACTCGGTTAAAGGAAATGTTTCCCCCCGATTGCGAGCAAAACCTAGTTCGCCTCCTTAGGAATAAATTAAAAGATCGTGCATATACCGCCGTGGAGGACGACGTTTTCTTTTCAATTGACGAATTCGTGGAAAAGCTTAAAATCATTTTTGGTGCGTCTAAATCGAGCAACCAGTATAGAGGTGAGCTCGGCAATATCGCGAAGGGTCGCCAGGAGCATATAATAGATTATATATCTCGGGTTAAAGATCTGCACTGTGCCATCCTGGATGGCGAAGCAAAAGGTCGCGGGCCACTCGCGTATCTTGAAACCAAATATTTCGAGGACGAAACCCTCTCGTGCTTCCTCGCGGGACTCCCGCCGGATTTCAGAATTCGCATGAAACTCGAGGGATTTAATAATTTGATAACCGCGTATGGGACCGCGATTCGCGTCGAAAAAGAAATTGAACGAGACCGCGCGCAGTTCTATACGAGAATAGACACCAAAACTGCAAACACACCCCAGCTGGTAAAAACGCTAAGTTCAAAAAGAATCACGTGCGATCATTGTCAAAAGCCCGGCCACAGCATCGACAAATGCTGGCAAAAGAACCCGGGGCTGAAAAACCAGAATCGCGAGAATAATAATAACAACAGTAATAATAATCGCGATCGCACTAGCGGAGCAACGTGCGGATATTGCAGTAAACCCGGCCACACGGAACAGCAATGTTTTAAAAAACGAAATGACGAAAATAGGAAAGCGGGAAACGCCAACCCCGGTCCGTTACCGTCGGGTGCACAACGGCCGGAGAAAATGGAGCACCCCGTGAAGACTACCCAGATAGTAGAGGAGACCGATCAGTCGCTCCAGAGCGAACAGTTGGACACGCCAACATCTCCCTAACTCGAAATTCGTTTATACCAATTGTGGAAATAGACGCTCCGCAATTGTACGGCCCCACGGAATTTCTAGTGGACTCGGGAGCCGATCCGAATTTAATAAAGAGTAGCGCATTAAGGGACAATACCCCGATCGATAAATTCACGTTATTACGCCTCCAAGGCATATCTGAAGGTCCCGTATTTACACTCGGGAAAACCCAATTAAACATCTTGGGAACGACAACAGAATTTCACATAGTAGACGACGATTTTCCCATCCGACCAGCCGCCATTCTGGGATCAGAATTCCATGGGATAAATAGAGCAAAGATAGACTGGGAAAAGGAAGTTATCACCTGGGGAAACCAGGAATTAAAATTCAAAAATACGAGGTTAATAACATTACCAAAACGTTCAAGCTGTATTTTCAAAATAAAGATCCTGAATCGCGAGATAGAAGAGGGTTACGTCCCTCGATTGAATCTAGGCGAAGGAATTTACGCAGGAGACGCGGTCGTTACCAATGACAACGGCATTGCCCGCCTCAAAGTTTTTAATACAAATGAAGAAGAGGTGACTGTATACACACCCACCGTCGTCTTAGAAGCATTCGCGGAGATTCAGGGAGCCTATACTTTAACCGCGGATTGTGAATCGACCGAAAACCCTAACTTACCGAACTTGCTCCGGCTGGAGCACCTAAACGACGAAGAACGAGAAAGCATTCTCGCATTGATTGAACAGAATAAAGATTTGTTTCACATGCCGGGAACGGCACTAGATTCGACAAAAGTAATTCAACATAAAATCACTACGGTCGACGATCAGCCGGTATTTACAAGGCAGTACCGATTTCCACCCGCTCATAAAGACGAAATAACCAAAAACATAACGGAATTAATAAAAAACAAAATAATAAGTCCCTCGGAATCTCCGTACAGTTCACCACTCTGGATAGTCCCCAAAAAGGCGGATTCCCAGGGTAACCGGAGATGGAGAATGGTCATAGACTATAGGGGTTTAAACGAAAAAACCATAGGGGATGCGTACCCACTCCCCAATATTACGGAAATCCTCGACCAACTAGGAAGCGCGAAGTATTTTTCGGTTTTCGACCTAGCAAGTGGATTCCATCAAATCAAGGTCAGTGCGGAAGACGCACACAAGACCGCCTTTTCAACCCCGTTTGGCCATTATCAGTTCAACCGAATGCCATTTGGCCTTAAGAATGCTCCCGCCACGTTCCAACGATTAATGGACCGTGTCCTTTGTGGATTGCAGGGAATCGAACTTTTCGTGTACCTCGATGATATCGTTATTTACGCGAGCTCCCTTCAGGAGCACGATATAAAATTCAGAAAACTCGCGGATCGATTGAGAAAGGCCAACCTAAAGCTCCAACCGGATAAATGCGAGTTTCTTCGCAAGGAAGTGGCTTATTTGGGCCACGTAATTAGCGAAGAGGGTGTGAAACCCGACCCAAATAAAATCGAATGCATACGAAATTATCCTAGACCGACGAATCCTACCAAAATTAAACAATTCCTGGGACTTGCCGGCTATTACCGCAGATTCATAGATAATTTTTCGGGTATATCAAGGCCAATGACACAGTTATTACAAAAACAAGCGGTATTCAAATGGACAGAAACGCAGGACAAAGCCTTTACAACCTTAAGGGACGCGCTATGCAGTGCCCCTGTCCTACAATACCCGGACTTTACAAAACCATTCGTTATCACAACAGACGCTTCTAACTATGCAATTGGGGCTGTACTCAGCCAAGGCGAAGTCGGGAAGGATAAACCGATATCGTACGCTTCCCGTACTTTGTCGAAACCCGAACTTAATTACTCAACCATTGAAAAAGAGCTACTTGCGATTGTTTACGCAGTAGCCCAATTTAGACCTTATGTCTATGGACGGGAATTTCTCCTAGTCACGGATCACAAGCCACTGGTCTGGTTGCATTCCATTAAGGACCCGGCGAATCGGCTTGTCCACTGGAGGCTAAAGCTCGCTAATTACCAATATAAAATCATATACAAACCGGGCAGAATCAATCATAATGCAGATGCATTATCTCGTAACCCTCCAGAGCAAGACGATCCGTTAGTTGCCCCAGTAAGGGAAGTAACCGATTCTGACGATAGCGACGATGACGCTATGTTCGACGCCAGACCAGCGGAAACCCTAAAAGGATCCAAAGCATGTAAAAACCTGCAACAAATAGAACAGGAAGAGGAAGAAGACACAAACGACGATACGGAATCAAACACTCCAGATTCACCTCAAAATACTAATAAAAGGTTAATCGAGGATACAGATTCATCCGATAATGAATCCACAGTGTCCGGTATCATATTTGACCCAATAACGGTTCCGTACGATAACCACGTAAACACTAACGAAACACGCGATAGACTGTCAATGCAGACAGATAATGTAGCATTCTTCGTTACCACAGGGGGACAACCGATCGACGCGGGCGCAAGAGACCTGCAAATAAATAAAAAATTACCAAAAATAAAATCCTTAACATTATGTCGGGTACATGTATCTACCAATAAGAACAAAAAATTCATAGCATTACCCATAAAAACCGATATCCGTGCGAACGCCTCGATCGACGACCTCTCCGAAACATTGCAATCAATTAGAGATGCGGTACGAGAATTGAATCTCACCACGGTTAGCATTGCTAAAACCGACCGAATCGATACGATCAGCTGGAAGGAAATTCTGAAACGTATAAAAGATAGTTTACAGGACCTCCCGGTCAAACTAACGATATGTAATCAGAATATAGAAACACCCGAGTTAGAAGACCGTGAAAAGATCATTGCGGAAAATCACGACTCATTGATTAGCGGACACAAAGGTGTCACGAAAACATTCAAGCGAATTAGACATAAGTATTTCTGGAAGAACATGAAAACACAGATCCAGGATTATATCCAGAGGTGCAAAAATTGTCAATTAAAAAAACTCGTTAGAATTAAAACTAAGCAACCGATGGTTATAACCGACACCCCTGGTGCCGCCTTCGACAAAATTTCGATGGACATAGTCGGTCCATTACCAGCTACACGCAAGGACAACACGCATATACTCACTATCCAGGATCTACTTACGAAATATTCATTGGCCATCCCTCTCAAAAACACTGGATCAATGGACGTCGCCGACGCCCTGGCCAAAATCTTCTTCGCTCGATTCGGAGCTCCCAAGGCGCTCCTTACCGACCAGGGATCCGCATTCTGCAGTTCCTTGATGCGGAACATCGCTCGCAAGTTTCGCATCACGCAATACAAGACAACGGCATACCGCCCGCAGTCCAACGGGTCCATCGAACGGTCCCACCACGTGCTGGCCGAATATATCAAACAGTACGTCGATCGAACACACGATTGGGACGAATTCCTGGAACTAGCCACTTTCTCTTATAACACAAGTTGCCACGAGGGTACGGGATTCACCCCGCACGAGCTTGTCTTTGGCAAACCCGCAAGATTACCTTCAAGCCGCAACCACATCGAGGACGAGGAAGAGCCTACCTATGCCGAATACCTGCGGGAGCTCTTCTCAAAAATCCATGGACTCCAGGAGATGGCCGCCAAAAATCTGAAAAACGCAAAGATACGATCAAAACAATACTACGATCGCTCCCTGAACCCACAAAACTTCGGGATAGGGGATACAGTACTAATGCTCCTCGAACCAAAAAGGGGTAAATTTGGTAACCAATACACGGAGCCTCTGGTCGTAACGGATATATTGCCAGGAGGCAACGTTGTTGTAGAACTTAAAGGGAAACCAAGAATTGTACACCCGAACAAATTAAAGCTTACAAAACTTAGAGCAAAACCCCGTGTGTTGCAGGATGTATCGGAAGATTCTGATGGCAGTAGTAGTTAGCCTGCACATCCTGCACACCCATGGGATCGTTGGGTATGACTGCAGCGGGTCGTCTCTGAATATCACCATCATCTCTTTAAATGGCGTAGGAGATTGTGACATCCCAATGCACCAACCGAACCCAACAGCAACATACATACAACTGCTCCAACTGGCAGAATTCGAGAGCACGGATGTGATACAGTGCAAGGTACAGGTCGACCGTACCATCACTCGATGTGGCATGCACTCACATGGATCAGCGGTCCACGGTGGACGTCAGGTCTATTTACAGGACCTGGATCGACGTGCCGCCAGAGACTACAGGATACTGGAATAATCAGACTAAGTTTCGCTGCCGAATTACTCGGGCTGCGACGAAACTCCACAGAATATCGCTCCATCACCATGGGTGGATCCGTCGACGCGGATGGCACCTGCGAGGGAATCCAGTATAGCGACGCATACGGAAACTGGAACAAGGTTTTCGTCACTGCCACGGTCAAGGTCGCGCTTTATAACTACCATGCCTCAGTCAACCTGGCCCAGGGAAAGATCATCCTCCCATCCGGGACGCAATGCTTACTATCTGACGAGAGTTGCACCGATATCCATGGCAACTCCGCATTCTGGACGGCGATCCCCACCGACACCTGCGGATTCGCAAGATACGATGTCCTGTATCAAGGTATTGCAACTAAGTACCAGTCCACGGATAACGCGACCCGTTCGCCAGATGTATACTCGTTGAGTACGAAATCCACAACATTCGCACTCGCAAAACACCACCAGCCTTTCAGCGTGTGCGGTTACAACCTCATCCGCACCGAACATCCGAAATTATTTATTCTGGAAACAGCCAAGGATGAATCTCCCATAACAGCAAGAAAGGTGTCCGTGGACAATCTAGACATATTCACGTATATTAATTCAAAATTTGTGTATGTCGAGAAACATGTACGCAACCAAATGCGCACATTATACCAGGACGTCCTTATCCAGAGATGCAAATTGGAACAACAAGTACTACAGAACGCATTGTCAACAGCAGCAATACTGCCCGAAAAATTCGCGTACACAGTTATGAAAGGACCCGGGTACATGGGAGTAATCGCTGGTGAAGTGGCGCACATCGTGAAGTGCGTCCCAATCGAGTGCAAGTTGCGAAAAACCGACAATTGCTACCACGAGCTCCCAGTAACCTACAAAAACGAATCACTATTCTTGTCTACTACCTCAAGAATGTTGCTAAAATCTGCAACGCAAATCGAATGCAACCCCCTGTTGCCAACCCAGTATCTGATAGAGGGCTCATGGTACCGCCTCACACCACATCCGATCGAGGTACTAAGACCACAACAGCTTCAACCACTAACGAGACCGACCTGGAGATACGCCTCTCCCGGAGACCTGGCCATCAGCGGTATCTACAGTGAGACCGATATCGAGGAGCTCAGGGACCGTATCATGTTCCCTGCCGAGAGACCAGCATTGTTGAACCACCTGGCGCGTGGATCCGCCGGCTACCGTATACCAACAGGTAGCATATCTCTGGAGGGGTTGCTAGACGAGGCAACCCTAAGCCACATAGCCGACAACGCGGCAAAACGTGTCTGGAACGGTTTCCTACAATTCGGAACGGCCAGTGCGGGAATTATCGGAATATTCCTCGTTGTTCGACTCATCAAGCTGACCATCGATACCTGTATCCATGGTTACGCTCTTCACTCGCTGTACGGTTGGAGTCTATACCTACTTGGAGCCCTATGGAGTTCCATAGCGGGACTCCTCATCACACTAGCCCACAGGAAGGAGATCCGTAAACGAGAAAACTCACCAGTGGAGATCATCACCACCGAGGGGAAGGACGACACCTCTTCAACATCAGCAAACGTCTACCCGCTGCTACCACCTGCGGGTCCTCCTCGATTGTCCGGGGTTGATCCGGAACTCTCTGATCGCTTAGCAGCCAATCGTAGGTAGTGCCTCCTGGCACGACCTACGACTCCCAGGGGGGACGTGTTACGTCCCAGGATCAACACCTACACAGAAAAATAAAACACACATACATATACTTACCAATATCTGTATTCAACCGTATCAATATAATTTTTCAATAAAATATAGATATTTAAATAATAAAATAGTAAATATTACGCGTACGTATGTGTGCGTGCACACATACGTACACATACATACACAATTATAACATAACCTAGAAATAAAAACATACACGTGCGTATGCGTGCGTACGCACACATACACACACAATTATACAATTATAATCAAGCCTAGAAATAAGACGACGCACGCGCATGCATGTGTACGCACATATATGCGCGTGTCATATATTACTGTACCTAGCATATAAGGAATATGTACTGGGAACACGGGCGCTGGCAATACCTAAAGATTCAAGAGATACCAAGCTATGGAATTCAGAAATCTGGGAATATGAAAGTTCCCACGAGCATAAACTGGCTTTACTCGAAAGCCAGTATCAGCGCACGTGTTCTCAAGAGCCACCCTTGAGTGGCTGCGCTACCCTCGGCCGGCGCGCGGGCGACGCTCAGGCGCCACCCTTAGCGTGCACGTGGCCGACGCGCTGGCGCCGCTACCCCGGGACCTGCCACCGCGGTGCCCGGCAACCGCGCGCCCCACCATGGGACCCACGGCCCATGCGAAGCGCTACCCCCACTACGCCTACTCCCACCAGCCCTACGCTGGAACCTTTTATAAGTTCTGACATCCATGGGGAGCCAGTCTCTCGTGAGCTTTCAACCACGCGTAACATACATCCCGCAATAGACCTACGAGGCGTAGTCGGGCGAACTCCGGTAGTTTAGTACACAGTGTATTAATTCGTACGTAAAGTAAAGAGAACTCCGCGATCTATAATCGTGTAAAACCATTGTAATCATATATTCCAAAGTGTTAAAATATATATAATATTAAATTCACTCGTCGTGTTAAAATATCATTTCATAACGCCAGTGATAATCCTGCCTTTACTCCATTCCTAAAGCAAACACTAATCTTTGCATTTCTCGATTCCGTGTGGTGCAGCCTCTCACTTGCACGCAGGAATCAGCTAAATTAATTCTTTGCGGTGCAGATTCTCTCTTGCACGCTGGGATTACTCCTTTATCTTCCAATTCTTTGCGGTGCAACCTCTCTCTTGCACGCTAGAATCACTCATTTCTACTTCTAATTCTTTGCGGTGCAATCTCTCCCTTGCACGCTAGAATTGCTCCTATCGTTCCTCGCGGTGCTATCTCTCTCTTGCACGCGGGAATCATTAACCAACACTCTGATTCTTCGTGGTGCGGATAAACCTCGCACGCTGGAATCAATCTAACTGTTTATTGCTTATAAAATCCGATCTTCCCGTATCAACAGCGTCTCGTATACCGAGAACTGATTGCCTAATTTATCCTTCGACACCGAAACGTCTAACATAAACTTTCCTTATGAGTAGACGCCGCGGCGGGGCCAAACGCGCAGCCAAACGAGCCCTCGCGATAGCTAACGGTAAACAGAAGACAGTTCGCGGGCATAATTGTTTCAACACATTCCTAAAACCTTACAACGACATCGAGAGTTTATCAGAGTACTTTCCGGTCGATCTAACAATGCAACGTCGTTTTTGTCAACAAATTTTGTGACTTTTCTCTGCCGAATTTGATGTGTTTTCTTAAAATCGTCGGGCCACGACGCACTCTGTCGCCTACTGTTGGAAAAGACTTTTACAAAATTACATGAATTTTATTATGATTATTATGATTACTTCTTCATATGCTTCATCTTCATCAAGCTCGTCATACAAAATGAGATCTTCATTGTGAACGATAACGTGCTCTTCTAGAATCCGAACTGTTTCGTTCGGGACACACTTGCCCATTGATATGGCATTATCGCTTATTGACACAAAAGGATTCTCGGAAATGAGACATTTATGTCTATAAACTGATAAGGCATAGCGCAGGGCATTTGTAAAACGATCCTTCATTTTTGTTAAAAAAGAAAATCGGGAATCTCGTAAAAGAAGCTCGGCGAATGAAAGTAGAAAACGCAGTGATTTTTGATCGGTGACGGGAACTCCTTCAAAGGTTTGTCTCCCCACTCCTCCTTATGTTACGTCTTAGTAACACGACAATTTCCCTATTGTTAACCTTAGCAAAGCTAATGAGTCTTGGGAAACGGGCTAATGGAGTTTGATCCGATAAATAACGTAAAACAGAGAAATAATTGAAACAGAAAGAATTCGTTTATTGGGTTGTAACTTTATTACATGTTACCAGTCTTCGCTCCATGTTACCAGTCTTCGCTTGTAGTTTGTACGGGATCTCGACGGGTTTTTGTGAGAACGTGCTAACGCACGTTCTCACAAAAACCCGTCGAGGCCGTCGAAGCCGTTATATTAAGCGACAATTTTCCGGAGTTGGTTTTACGTCCCCCTGATCGGCGTTTACGTCCCACTAAAAATTCAGAATGGATTTAGACTGCGGGATGCTCAGGGGTTAGAAGAAACGGGAGTTAATGGTAACGAGTAAGGAAGACTTCGAGTTTCGTGGGTGTCCTCGAAACTCATATTTATGAATGGGAGAATGATCGACCTCGCGGTGGACCTCGCTGTTCAATAAGTCAGGAGAGTCAGTTAGTAACTTACTATTTTCTATTTTTCCTTGTTGTGTTTGAGACTGGAAAGGCAGTACAGAAATGATGCTCAGTCCAGAGGTTGTACAATTTTGAAGACTTAAGAGAAGTTTTCAAAGCTTTGAATGTTGACTAAGAACATACTTTTATGCTAAATTTCGGGCCTTATATATTAGTCTATCAACTATCTTTGTCTATTGCGTAGGGGTTGAAGAGGGTGGGTTACAAATGCCTTATTGGTTAAAAATTCCCACCGTCTCCCACTCCTTACTTTTCCGAACCGTAGGAAAATTTGTTCTTGTCGCTTGTCCCCACTCTTGGGCTCGAGCCACTCTCCCCACCGCATTATCCCCGAGTTAGGGGTGTGCCATGCGTTGCCGTAAGGGGGGATGCTTGTCTTTAAGGCGCGGTGATGGTGGTATTATGGGGATATAACACCGGCAAAAATCTTTATCCTGTTATGATCGGCTCTCCTCTTTCAAGTACCACTGTACGCAGCACGGTTCGATTTCTCTTTTTGAGGCAAGACAATTAAGTCCTTTCCTCTGGGACGGAAATCTCGCCTTTATTTTGTCACAAGATGTGTTGAAAGAGTTTTCGACTAGGCTGTACCGACATTTTCGACAGTCCGATTTGTCAGTTTGACTACGCCAAAGACTGTGGTAGGTAAGCTTGACTAACTCTTTCTCGATGGTCGTACGATTCTGCGGATTCGCGGATGCTGGGTTTTCCTACCGCGGTGGTCAGGTGATTGGATGATGAGAATGCGTCGAACTCTGGAGTTTACTTATAAAGTCTTTATTTGATACTTAATTTTCACTGATTCTAAGATACTTTTACAATATACAAGTTTTACTCCCAGTGAGTTACAACGGTTTGATATTTAGATGGAGTGACGAGCGAGAATGCTCCGCAGATTCTGTTGTAAACGTTATGTACGTTGCCGGTCCCCGTCGAAGTCGAAATAGTAACTGATATCTGGGCCAAACCCCATCCTTTTATATCGATCGTTTTGGCAGTTGCTTTGTATTTTAATTACTAGTCTGTCTTATCATTGGCCAAAAGAAACGAATATCTCTTAAATATACGTTCGTAGAGAATATGTTATAGTCCTTAGGAAGAGGGGTAAGCAGAGCCATAGATAGCGGGCTTATTGCTTTAGCTATGGATAGATCTCCATATGGTGTTCGGTGGTAATCCTCTATCAGGGTATCAGGGTCTTATCTATTTCTTAGAACTGACTATGGTGAAGACAATGATGCGTATAATATATTATTCGTAACAGATGGTGTAAAAGGCGGTGTTTCTCGAATTGAAGATGATATCCAAAGTGGAACTTTTAGTTTGTAAAAACAATCTTGAAATATTAATACTTTCGTTTCTAATAAACCAACCTCGGATCATAACACCTCCCTCCTTAAGTTGGAGAATAACGAGTTGAAGACTTGATGCTCTATGCGTGTCCTCACCTATATGCGGTATTAACGAGCAGGTATGTGGGTGATTTTGTACTGCGTTTTAGTGAGTACTGTATTAATTATTATTTTAAACAATTCACCCTTCGTATTTTGAACAAGCGTTTTATAAATCTAGTTAAGGTATATAAGTGTTATCCTCCAAACTCCTAACAAGTCGATAACGTATCAACACAATTTTCATACACCATTTACCATCACTCGTCGATCACCAACTCTTAGTTAACTAATAATATTATTCGTTCTTGGAAACCAAATAGGACCAAGCTCCCATTACATATACACATCATGGAATTCTAAACTGTAACCTAATATAAACACTCCATCAACTCATAAACACCTCATACAGTAAATTTCACAAAAATTCCTTTTCACTTTTATTTCTTTTCTACGAACTTCTTGTGCGACTCCGTCGCTCGAACACTTCAAAATAAACATGAAACTCTCTAAGAATTCCAAGAACTATAACTCGAAATTCCTTTTTCTTCCCCACGAGGCGACGTTCTCACGTCACCCCGTGCACTTGCGATAATCCCCTCCGCGTGGAAAACCAAGGCCCATACGGAAAATCCGACCAATCAGAATCAGCCGTCTTTATTGTAATCTGCCTCGCGGAGGCAGAACGGCCCACGCTCGGAAAAACTCAAGGCAGATTATTCTTCGCTCTCATCGAGTGCAGACCTTATATTCAAATTCTCGAACTCCGTAAAAATACAAAATCTCGATATAAAAATCTCGAACGCTGTAGAAACTCTAAGTCTGTAAAAACACTCTCGAACTCTGCGAAACACGAATGAGAATTCATTCAATCCTCTAATTATCGAACAATTAATAAAGTTTACGTTAATGGTTATCGTTAAGTAAAACCAAGTGTAATATCATTACTCTCTTTTGGGTGGAGAGTCGACGTGAACCTTTACCTATATCCTATCGAAACCCAAAGAATCGATACTATTAAATATTGAGTTGTATTTAGAATTCGCGAGCGCTCCGCAAAATACTCACTTGTGCGGAAAACCCCAATCGTTTTCAAAGTTAGCGCCTTATCTTCGATCGCGCCGCGTCGTCGCTCAGTGTCTCCCTCTCGGGACGTAACAACTCTATTTAATAAAATTGGTGGCAGCGGAAAACTTAAACTAACACTCAAACAACCACCAATATTTAATAAAATTGGTGGCAGCGGCAAACCTAAAACCAGTGACAACAAACAAAAAACCACCACTATTTAATAAAATTGGTGGCAGCGGAAAACTTAAACCAACACTCAAACAACCACCAATATTTAATAAAATTGGTGGCAGCGGCAAACTTAAAATCAGTGTCAACAACCGAAAAGCCACTTATATTTAATAAAATTAGTGGCAACAGAAAACACAAAAATAATAAACAAAATCTGTGTCAGCGAATAAACAATCAACAAACAATATATTTAATATATCGGCAGCAGCCCGAAATAAAAATAAAAATAAAAATCGTCGGATCCTCTCGCTATCCGTGCATTTGGTCACGACGTGAATCTACTTTCGACGACACTCTGTTATCTGAAAGGAGGGTAACAAAGTCAAATAAATCAACATCTCTGCAACTACTGGCTTTATTTGGCACTCAGACATCACGACTAGACACTCATATTTAATAAAATTCCAATCATCAACGACTCGGGCCGAGCTCGACAACGTCAAAATCACCGAAAAATCTTCCGACTACTCCAAATCCAGCGTCAGCCGTACATCTGAGGTCAACCGACTCCAATCCAACGTATCAAGGCCAACGGACAACAACCATCATCTATATCTGCAATCTCCAAATTACAACGAACACATTATCTCTTAATTATCGAGTAAGTTGATAATATTCTATCACTATGCAAAACAATACAGCCGACGGGGACATCACGAATGCCCAATCATCCTCACGTAGTAATAATTTTACAATAAATCACGAACTCGCTTCTTTAAACGCTCGATACAGAGATTACGTTAGGTTTGTACCCGAACTCGACGGGACACCAAAAACATGCGCCCTGAATACATTTATCAACCTTTGCGAAAAAGGGCGAGAATTCTTCCCAATCGTAGGAGAAGAAGGCGTATGCACCTTTTTATACAGTAAATGCAAAGGCGAAGTAAGTGAGCATTTACCCTCGAAACCAGTCTCGACGATTTCATTTCGGGATTAAAACGAACTTTCGCGGCATCGAAACCTATCAAACAATGGTTCGAAGAGCTGGGCAAATTCCAACAGTTGAGAAGCGAGCCAATATCAAAATTTTACGGAAGGATGCGTAATTTCCTTCTCACAGCCGAACAATCAATTCGGAGTACAGATCTGCCCGAGATCGAACAAATCATACCGTCTTTAAAGCGAATCGCTATCGATCAATTTCGACAAGGTATTATAATCGACTATCGCACACAAGTACCGCTACAGCATTATGACACTCTCAAAGAAATTTACCTAAAAGCGTTAAGGGTCGAAGAAACTATTGGTCCAATCCCAGTAAGCAGTACAACCTGTCTCCAAATCACACAGAAACCCAAACCAAACTCTAACCAATCATGACCGATGACCGACAAAAAATTCTGCACTTATTGCAAAAAATCAAACCACAATCTCACAGAGTGTTTCGCCCTAGCCAAACATTTCAACCAAAATCAACCTAAAGAGAGCGAAACGAAAACCGACAATACTCAGCGAATGACCTGTAATTATTGCAAAAAACCGGGTCATTTACTTAGTGAATGCCGCAAACGAGCATTCAATAACAGTAGAAAACACCACAATCAAGAAAGCACAAACGATCAGGGAAACTTTGTGTCGACCTCTCGAGACGGCGTGACGACCGGTCAGACACAACAAGAACGCCAAGAGTAAACAATAAGTTAAATTCAGTCGAGATCCAAGTGGCGAAGTGCAGACTAAGCTCGAATGCTTTAACGTATCTTTCGCCCGCTATTTCCTTATCCTCTAATCTCATAAAACTAAAATGTATCCGAAATCCTGATTCAATTAATCGCTCAATTATCTTCGAATTACACGGAATCTCGGCAACGGACTTGCCTATGACTCTTGGACACATTCAAATCAATCTCAAAAATAAACTCGAAAATTTTCAAGTCATAAATAACGAATTCCCAATAGAATTCGATGCTATACTCGGACAAGAATTACTCGGTTTGTGTGGGGGCGCGATAGATTGGGGATTGAGATCGGTACGTATCAGGGGAGAGCAAATTCCATTTGCTAGTCCAGAATCGTTCCTTTTGAAGGCTCGCCAAAAGACGATTATGTTCGTTAAAGTGCGCAACGCACTCGAAACCGGTTACGTGCCAAAACTTCCTTTTCCCGACGGCGTATACGCTGGTGAAGCCTTAGTCACAAATGACATACATGAATATCTACGCTATTAATACCCTAGACAAGGACATTAAAGTGGATGTTCCCGTAGTTTCGCTGTATCCTTTCGATATGAGCACAGACGAGAACGATCTAACGAACGAAAGTTCCGCGAAAAAACAGACTCCGGTACGCACGGACGCATCTCGGACGCGAGATAACCGTGTTGACGAAGTAGTGAATTTTTTGCGTCTTGACCACCTAAGTCTCGAAGAGCGTAGTGCAGTGCTTGAACTTGTTGACGAGTACGCAGACCTCTTCCACATTCCTGGGGAACCCTTACGCCCGACGAACATCTGTACACATCGTATCCCAACAACCAACGATACACCAATACACACCGGACAATATCGCTTTCCACACCAACAAAAACCAGAGCTTGAAAAACAAATAGCCCACCTATTGAAACTTGACATTATCGAACCATCTAACTCTCCATACAATTCGCCAATCTGGATAGTCCCGAAAAGAGCTGACTCCCAAGGTAACAAAAAATGGCGGCTCGTAATAGACTTTAGGAAATTAAACGACAAAACTATCGGTGACGCGTATCCTCTGCCTTTAATCACAGATATATTGGATCAATTGGGCGGAGCCAAATATTTTTCCATTTTTTATTTGGCATCAGGATTTCACCAAATTCCCATGGACGCTCACGATCAACAAAAAACAGCTTACACCACACCTCACGGGCATTATGAGTTCACCCGCATGCCTTTCGGGTTAAAGAACGCTCCCGCGACTTTTCAACGTTTAATGGACATCGTGTTAAAAGGCTTACAAGGCAACGAATTATTCGTATATTTAGACGACATAGTCATTTATTCTCAAAATATCTAAGAACATAGAAAAAAATTCCGAAAACTCGCTGAACGATTGCGCGAAGCCAACTTGACTGTCCAAACTGATAAATGCGAATTTTTGCGTACAGAAGTCAGATATTTGGGACATTTAATATCGAACGACGGACTAAAACCAGATCCGAAAAATATCGAGGCCATTCAAAAATTCCACGTGCCAACAACTCCAAAAAACGTCCGAGAATTTCTCGGCCTCGCCGGTTATTACCGGCGTTTCATCGAAAACTTCGCGAAAATTGCTAAACCATTGTGCGAGCTCACTAGCAAAAATGTCGATTTCAATTGGACCCCTGTACGCCAGGAGGCATTCGAAATACTGCGAGATAAACTTTGCACTGCTCCTATTTTACAATACCCTGACTTTTCCAAACCCTTCGTAGTCACAACCGACGCATCGAATATCGCGCTCGCAGCTATTCTTTCTCAAGGAAAAATCGGAGAAGACCATATTGTTTCTGCAGCTTCTAGAGTATTAAACAAAGCTGAGAAAAATTATTCTACCATCGAGAAAGAAATGGCAGCAGTAGTTTTCGCACTCAAAACTTTCAGACCGTATATTTACGGCCGTCAATTCACTTTGCTAACAGACCACCGACCTCTAGTGTGGCTAAATTCAATGAATGATCCTACTTCGCGAGTACTCAGGTGGCGAAAGAGACTAAAAGAATTCGATTTCGAAACCCAGTATAAACCTGGAAGAATCAACACCAACGCCGATGCTCTTTCCGGTAATCCTTTTGTACTCCCAATTCATTTCAAATGGAAAACTCTAACTCCACCATATCAAAACGGCAGATGCACGCACGCGCTGCCTCTCGCCAGAAGCGTCAGCGCGACTGTATTCAGTTCGTACGACGAAGATTCAAAGAAACCACGAATTTCAGAACCTCTCGTCCAAGACATTTCTATGGACTCCAACTCCTCGACCTGTCCGTCGAATCCAATTCCTAAATCGATTCAATGTCCTCAACAAAATCTCGAAATCTCTACAAACTCACTAAATCAACAAAATCTCGAAATCTCTACAAATTCTCTAAATCAACAAAATCTCGAAATCTCTACAAACTCACTAAATCAACAAAATCTCGAAAATTCTCTAAATCAACGAAATCTCGAAATCCCTACAACCTCACTAAATCAACAAAATCTCGAAAATCCTGCAACTTCATTAAATCAACGAAATCTCGAAATTCCTACGATCTCACTAACTCAACAAAATCTCAAAAATCCCGAAATCTTACAAAATCAACTAAACCTCGGAAATCTAATCACCTCTCAAGTCTCGTTAAAACCCAAAAATTCAGAGACGCCAGCAATCTCGGAAAATCCAGTGAATCCTCAAAATCCTCGAAATTCCGGTAACTCGCATGTCCCAGAACCTCTCGCAACTCTAAGATGCCAACAAAATCTAGTAAAACAAAAATATCCAATAAATTCAGAGAATCTCGTAAATCCTATTATCCAATTAAACCAGGAAAATCACGTTCCCAAACCTCGACGTAAATCTCGCAAACCATTTAAGGTACGACCCTTTGTGTTGCAATCCATGACTCCGAACTCAACATCATCATCCTCTTCCTCCTCGTCGTCCTCGACAAGATCATCATCGTCCTCCGAGAACGAAGATGACTCCTACTCGAGGAAAATGGTGGTCGATTCCTCCATCTCCTCGTCAGAAGTAGATTAAGAAATGGAAATAGTAACCTCGACACCTCTCCAAACTCGACCAAGAGTATACTCCCCGAGAAAATCGAAAGGTAAGAGAGTACGGTACTCCATCGGTCTCTCACCATATTCTAGAAAACATAAAAAACCAAAGCTCAAATCAGGAGTGTTTCTTCACAAAAACCTCCAAACCAAAAATGCGGACACTCACGATATTCATCCTATGACTAACAATACAGTGAATATAGAACAAATGGAACTCTCCACGATAAACGAAAACGTGGCAGTCGCGGAAGACCTAGCCACAATTCTTGACAAAAGCTTGCGAATAAACTCTCCTAATGCAAAAATCGACCAGGCGATACAAAATCCCGAAGAAACTCCCACGATACAACCTCTCATTATAGCTCATTGCACATCGCCTATTCCTCACATTCCAGTCGTCCGAAGATCCGAACGAAGATCAAAACACAGTACGTTCCAAATCTCTCAGTGCAGCAGGTAAACGAAGTGAACCGCACTACTCAAACTAAGTCTCCCGCAACTCAAGAAACGCATAATCAGACTTCAGCGGAAGACATGAACGAAAGCGTAAAGGCAGTAAACATAATCGAGACCAGAGATAACATCGAAATGATTAAAGATCACTACATCTGCTATATATCCGCGGACGGAACAGTCTCAAACGAGTTCGGTAAAAGAATGATCGAGCTTGGATTATTGAAAAATCTATCCCCTTTAGAACGTTTGGAAGTGGGTCAAGTATTGGTATCGGGCACACCAAAAAGAAGAGTTTTTGCACTCGTAATACAAGAAAACGATTCGACTCTCGTAACTCTAGACAATTTCTCGAAAGCAGTCCAAAACCTAAAAATCAAACTAGAGGAACTCGAAATTAAAACAATAGCAATCTCAGTAAAACGAAACAACTCGCAAGACACTAGTTGGCCAAAAATCAAAGAAATCCTTTCCTCAATTTTCAAAGACTCAGACATTCAAATAAAAATTTGCAAAGATAAGATCATCGTCCTTCCAGAAGCAGATAGAGAAGGAATTATTAAAGAAAATCACGGTTCCCCTATCGCAGGACGCAAAGGCGTTACCAAAACGTACAATCGAATTAGGCAGAAATATTTTTGGGAGAATCTGAAAAAACAAGTTGAAGATTATATCAGAAAATGTACAAGCTGTCAAAAACGAAAATTGGTGAGAATAAAAACCAAACATCCTATGATAATTACCGACACGCCCCTCTCCGCATTCGACAAAATATCCATGGACATAGTCGGACAATCAATCCTCCTTCGTCACTCGGTCACAGATACGTTTTGACCATCCAATGCAATCTATCCAAATTTTTGTTCGCCATACCGTTAGTCCATGCTTCAGCCAAAGATATCGCTCATGGTTTTACCACAGGCTTTCTCGGCATCTTCGGTAGCCCAAAAGCTATCCTCACCGACCAAGGAGCAGCATTCACGGGAAAAATAATGCACCAACTCGCAAAAACCTTCAAATTCAAACATATTAAAACCACAGCATTCCATCCCCGATCCAACGGATCTCTCGAGCGTAGTCACCAGGTTCTCGCAGACTATCTTAAACATTACACTAACAAGAAAGATTGGCACTTGTGGCTACCTCTTGCTACACTTGCCTACAACACTAGCGTACACGAAGGAACGAGAATATTCGGATGGTACTCCGAAATCCTGACATACGAAGATCACGCGAAAAACGTTAAAAAACAAATAGAGGATGCTCAAAAATTAGCAAGACAAAATCTAGAAGCGGCAAAATAAAAATAAAAAATCCGATATGACAAGAATATAAACCCCGTTAATTTCAAAGTAGGTGAAAAAATATATCTAATAAAAAACTAAAAAACTGGTAAATTGGACGATAATTACAAAGGTCCTTATACAGTCACTGCAGTAATCGCAGATAAAGCAGATATCGAAATCGAACTCGAGAATGGAAAACGTAAAATTATACATTGTAATCGAGCCAAGATCGCGCATTAACGTAAAACAAAAAATATATACACATTTCAGATACCTAGGGGGCGCCTGAACATGAGGTTTCTCCTGGTTGTCCTGCTCTCACTCTTGCAAACAGGATGTTCCTTGATCGCATACGACTGTGGAGCGCCAGCGACAAACATCACCACATTATCTCTTCTTGAAATCTCGGAATGTGACATTCCTATAAAAGAACAAAAAATCGTTAATACGCGCGTACAATTATTGCAATGAGTCGAACTCAAGAATGTTAGAGTAATACAATGCAAAATTGAAATCAAACGTCACATAAGACATTGTGGCATGCATTCACACACTTCCGAAGTTAAAAACGGATACGAAGAATTTATCCGTGCGATTCCGGAAAACGCGTGCAGAAAAACCCACGAATTCGGATCTCTTGAACTATACGATACCCTCTTCGATTACATTAGCATAAACTCCACGAATCGACGTAGCTTAATCCTTGCAGGCACTATTGACATGGACGGAGCCTGTACAGGCGGTGTTTACTCTGATCCCTACGGAACTTGGAAAAACGTAATCGTCACTGGTACAATATGAATAGAAGTCTACGAACAGCTAGCCAAGGTTAACCTAGATAAGAACGAGGTAATCTTACATTCGGGCCTCCGTTGTAAACTGACCCTTGGCGAGTGTTCTGACCCCATTGGAGGCAGTACATACTGGGAGCCAATCCCCAAAGACCAGTGCAAGTTCCAAAATTACGAAGTCTTGTATGAAGGATCCGCAGAACTCGTTCGCAGCGGAATAACCGATCGTCCAGAAGCCGAAATTTATACCATAACCTCGTCCGACATCACCTTCGCGCTAACTGCGAAGAGACAAACAAATCTATGTGGTTATAAATTAATCGAGACGGAACATCCTAAACTTTTTATCATGGATCAAGCTAATGGCGAATTCTTCGCTAAAAACAGAATCTCGGTAATGAATATGGACATATTTGCTTATGTAAACTCAAAATTTGTCTACATGGTAAAACATTTCGCAACTCAAATCACAAACCTTTACAACGACGTAATGAAACAAGAATGTGAACTCGAGAATCAAGTTTTGAAAAATACCTTGTCGTTCGCATCACTTTCGCCAACCAACTTTGCATACTTTTATATGAAAGAACCAGGATATATGGCCCACGTGGCGGGAGAAGTCGTTCGCATCATAAAATGCGTCCCGGTTAACGTAAAAACTCGGAACACAGACGAGTGTTACGAGGAAATTCCCGTAAGACGAAGGAACGAGTAATTATTTATGACACCAAAAACTCACATCCTAATTAACACCGGACACCAGATCGAATACAACCGTTTCCTCCCTCCGATATAATACCTCGAAAACGAGTGGTACCAAGCCTTACCTCACTTAGCAGCGACCAAACCCCCAGAGAAGATTTCTGCTGGGACGAAACAATCATGGAAGTTTACAATACTAAGTCTACGTACTAGTATTATGTTCCCTGTAGAAAAAACCGCGGTCTTGAATACATTAGCTAGGGGAGCATCCGGTCGAAAACTCACTGACCAGGGCATAACAATTAAACATTGGATCAACGAGAATGTTATCCAAGAGGCCGTAGAGAAGGCCTGGGGAAAAATGTATTCTTTTTTTAACACGGCGGACACATTCAGCACAACTCTGCTGGGTATATGGGTAACAATTCGAGCAATCAAACTCGTTATCGACACTATGGTCCATGGCTACGCACTACATACAATCTACGGTTGGAGCATATGGCTAATATAGGAGCCGTATGGGACTCGATCACGCAATTACTCATACACCTCGGAAAAGAAAAGCGTAATATAACCAACGCTGCTCAAAATACAAACGCCGAAATTCCACTAACTCAAGTTAATACGCTCCCCGAAGATACTACTGAAAACAACACACAAACCCTCGCTGAAATAAATCCCAACGCACAAACAACAGAATCAGCCGCTCAAGCAGCCGCTTATTTCCCGTTATACCCACCGTTCGACTCTTTGAGGTGCCCCGCGCTCGCACACAAACCAATAAAGATCACGAAAAATGAAATTACCAACGGTCTAGAAAAATAAAAGTACCGACGGTCACACAAAAACCAAGAGAGAGAACTTTTCGGTAATATAAAACGTTTTTACACCAGATCCCTCTAAGAAAAATTGAAATTTTATTTCTTCCCTTCCTCCATCTCCTTTCAAGGGTACACGATTTTTCTTATCCAATCCTTTTCCTTTTTTTTAATCGGCGTCATATGCCGCCAGTATCCCTTTAGGATCTTCCCAAGCGGGGTGGTCCCAATCCTCGTCTGGATGTACCATGCCCCAGCGTCCCTCGAATAGCCAGCGAATGTGCATTAGGTCGAACCCATCGGCTGCCGTACAAAACGCATCTTCTATCCGTCGAAGCTGGTATCGAACATATCTTCTTTCTTCCCGTATCCTTCCCCATGTCTCGAACAAAGAAGCGGGAACCTATCCACCGAAATACAAAAATTACAATTCCAAATCAATATAAAAAAAAGGGGAGAACACATAAAGAAGATAAATTTTGTTATCTTTCTCTTTTTACGTACGTAACAACGACGTTTTGCACACGGACCCTCACTTTTCACTTCCGACATTTTTCTCTTATTCTCCTTTTTCTTTCAACAAATAAGGAATTGCCGATAGACGAGCTTGCCTCGGCGGTTCGCAGTATAATGAGCACCACGAACCTATTTAAGCAAGTCCTGCACTATTCACGACACAGCTTTCTTTCCCTTCTTTCTTTTCCCTCTACCCGTCAAAAAAAGAACCCCGACATTTTTTTTTGCCACTCAAAAGGACGTAAAAACCATCCGAACCCCTAACGGAACGTACGCGCTCATTCTGTAGAATTTCAGAAAACCATACAAGGGTACGGAACCGTTACTAATCCTTTCATCGTGTTGCTCACTTTTCGCATACATACCTAAAACATAAATAAATAAATATATAAGTAAAACGAAAGTTAACTAAATAAGTTAATGATAGTATGCGTACCTACCTATGTATTAGATTTTACGAACATTTGTACTCATCGTTATCATAATAAATAAGAATTTCATGTACATCGACGAGAAATGGTACACAAGTGATCCTTTTTATATCATAAATTGACCGGGTCGCTCAATCTCTGCGGTTGGGAGGTGTTACGTCTTAGCCGGTAATGTCGAAGTCGACAGTGCGTTCGACCGGTACCTCAAACTCCTAACAAGTCGATAACGTATCAACACAATTTTCTTACACCATTTACCATCACTCGTCGATCATCAACTCTTAGTTAACTAATAATATTATTCGTTCTTGGAAACCAAATAGGACCAAGCTCCCATTACATATACACATCATGGAATTCTAAACTGTAACCTAATATAAACACTCCATCAACTCATAAACACCTCATACAGTAAATTTCACAAAAATTCCTTTTCACTTTTATTTCTTTTCTACGAACTTCTTGTGCGACCCCGTCGCTCGAACACTTCAAAATAAACATGAAACTCTCTAAGAATTCCAAGAACTATAACTCGAAATTCCTTTTTCTTCGCCACGAGGCGACGTTCTCACGTCACCCCGTGCACTTGCGATAATCCCCTCCGCGTGGAAAACCATGGCCCATACGGAAAATCCGACCAATCAGAATCAGCCGTCTTTATTGTAATCTGCCTCGCAGAGGCAGAACGGCCCACGCTCGGAAAAACTCAAGGCAGATTATTCTTCGCTCTCATCGAGTGCAGACCTTATATTCAAACTCTCAAACTCCGTAAAAATACAAAATCTCGATATAAAAATCTCGAACGCTGTAAAAACTGTAAGTGTGTAAAAACACTCTCGAACTCTGCGAAACACGAATGAGAATTCATTCAAACCTCTAATTATCGAACAATTAATTAAGTTTACGTTAATGGTTATCGTTAAGTAAAACCAAGTGTAATATCATTACTCTCTTTTGGGTGGAGTGCCGACGTGAACCTTTACCTACATCCTATCGAAACCCAAAGAATCGATACTATTAAATATTGAGTTGTATTTAGAATTCGCGAGCGCTCCACAAAAGACTCACTTGTGCGGAAAACCCCAATCGTTTTCAAAGTTAGCGCCTTATCTTCGATCGCGCCGCGTCTTCGCTCAGTGTCTCCCTCTCGGGACGTAACAATATATTGTAACGATGCGATCCAAGATGGTCACTCCCAAGGGCAGCTAGAATAAGAAACGAGTAAGCATCCTGAGAGAGGGCGAGGATTCGAACAAATGCGAATGGATGAACGAAAATGTAAATTCCCAGGAAATTTCGGGAAAATCGGAACTTAATTTCGCCAAAACCTGAACCAAGGGACGGGCTGGATATACGGAATACTCTGGAAAATCTGATTAGAAGGAATTCTAATGTGCGGCGTTCAGAGGACTATGATATCTTGGGCTTCCGAGGGAAAGGAAAGCGTATCTAATTGTAAGTCAAAGTCAATATTTTAAACACAGTTAAGAAAAAGAGGAAGGTGAGGGTCTCGTAGAAAAGTTAAGGGAGACTCACCGATAGAGAATCATCCATATCCTGGACACTGACGGAAGTAACAACTATACCAGCAAATTGACAAAAGGAAACGCCATCCTCAGAATCTCCTACTCGTTCAGAACATTTCTGCGAGGGGATTTCAAACGAGTCAGTCTCAAGAAAACCCATAATTATAAAGACGAGAGGAGGAGAAGAAGATAAAAAAATAATATCGATTTGCGAAAAACTTGAAGACGTCCATACGTCACGGTTGTAACCGTGACGTACGCAGCGTGCCATAACAAATAGGCAGCAAACGCGAAAAGCTCGCCTGCAAATAAATAAAGAAGATTATGTTACTTAGGAATGAATGACATGGGCTCGCCTGCAAATAAATAAAGAAGATTATGTTATTTAGGAATGAATGACATGGGAACAAAAACAACTTACCCGTCTTTACGATAAATAAGCCTTGCAATTTCTCTGCCATAACACCACAATAACACGCAGGAAAATACGTTCGAAAACACGACCATATTGGATATATCATTGTGCTGTCAAGGAAGTCACAGCAGCGCCACGCAGTGCCGATGTCAACAACTCAGGAGAGAGGGAGACCGCAAGATATACGGAGACACGGCGCTACAATCAATACCTTTTCAAGTGAACCATCGATCGACGCGTGACGGTAAAACAGAAATAAACTATGTACCACGGGGGGTAATGGGTAAATAACAGGAAATTGTATGCTTTATTCACGGTTTTCAACAACTTTACCAAATTCTCGAGTCCCGAACCCTAGAAATATTATTGAAAAGGTTCCCACCGTTTCATTTGGCGCCCGAACAGGGACTCGATATTAATTAAAGCAACCGTAGGAAATAAAGTAAGGACAACAATGGCCGGAGAAAATAACGGGCCATCCGAACTGATTGTATCGGAACAGACGATGCTCGGCGATAACATGAGCACGTCAACAGAGGTCCTTCCGATACACGAAAACGAAACAGAGGAAAATGTGGACGTGGCGCGGGACTTACAAAGAGAAATAGATGATACTATGAAAACAATGATTCGAGAATTAAAGGAGTTTTTATAACCGCCCAATTTAACGTATTGGATGAAAAATGCGTTTTAAGATGCAGGCAAACACAAGAGATGGCCCGCAGCGATTTCAGAGCTGAATTCAACCGTGCTATGCCTCAGATAGATCGAAAAATAATAATATCCTAGGATTGGGCGAGGGAAAATCTCGAAGCCATGGACAAATAACGAAAAGCAGACTTCGACGAGTTAGAAAGAAAACTACGACAGGTAATGAGCAGTTTCTAACAATATCAGAACATATCGAAGGATACAATATCTCTGGCAAGGAACAACCGAAATCGCATCGAAGCCATTGAGAAGGAATTTCGAACCAGAATATCGCAAACGATGAGTATGACCTAAGGAGGATTAAACACAAGCCAAGCATATGCAGTAAAACAAAAACCGCCAATAATTAACGGCGACGGGAAAGAACGACCAATGAGATTTTTGAAAGAATTTCAACAATTCTGGCATGTGCCAAGCACCGCAAATTTTCCCTATCTAATTAGCCAGTCAGTTAAAGACGCCGCGATAGATTTGTAGCGAGTCGTAGAGGACGATGTCCATACAATCGATGACTTTACGGAAAAATTGAAACTGCGCTATTGGAGTAGAGAGATCCAAGATAAAATAAGCAGTTATTTAAAATTCGGAGCCTATGATTTAGACGAACATAAGGCAACTCGGGCAGAACATGCAACCAGGATTTTCGGAAATGGTAAGGATCTGGGTAAGAAACTCATGAACGAAGAAGTCATCCACTGTCTCGGAAATCACTTCAACGAAATGGTCCGATCCTCGGTCCAGATGGGAATAGTTGACGAATTTCTTGGTCTCCTAGAAAGACTCGACGGTGCCGGACTCTTAATCCTTAAATGCGCGATTTGTTGTTTACAGTTTCTATTTATCAAACCTTACTAAAAAAAAGTGTGTATCAACGGAAAAATAAGAAAACAAAAAAATAAAATCTTTGTGAAAATATTTTTTATTATAAAATTATTTATTTGCGCATTATTTGCGGTTAGAAAATCTACGACGCATGAATGGCGTGTACCGAATACAAATGCATGTGAGCGGTTTTTTTGTCTTTGGCTACAATAGGTAAGAAGCATCCAAACATTCCTGCAGTGAATGTAGAGCCAGAAGATACATGTGTTGCCAAACGGTAACACGACGCATTTAAGGGTTGAACTCCCAGAGAAGACAGAATAAATCACATGCGGAAAAGGCAAGTCGGTACAAAGCCCTTAACAACCGCAATATCGGGAATTTGCATTTTCGCGAAAATAGTCCAACGAAAAGAGGGTGGACTCCAAGATCGTGCCAACAGAACGCATATCCTAGATGCCCAGATTCCCAGCAGACGGAGAGAAACGAGCCTCACGATCCGTGGCGAAATCCAGCCGGATCAAAATCCACGGATTTAAATCCAACAGCGGCACCATGAATACGGCAATCCAATGAAATCCCGCAAGTCGAAGAACAAAATGGCAAATAATTAAATCAGGACAAGGGAAACACCTGCATGTTGCGCACGAAATCAGTAACATCCAAAGGCATGAGACACAACGAGGCGCAACGGAGGAAGAAATGATATAAATGATTGAAAAGGCGCTAGCGGAAGTAGAAGAACGACAAAAGAAAAATCGAACTTCGAAAAAATAATTTAAAACTCCAAGAAATAGAGCGAAAAAGAAAAAAAGATTTCAAAATATCGAATCTTACGACGATGAGAAAGGAGGAAATGGAAAACCAAAATCGGCGTGAAAAACAAAAGAATGGAGCACAAAAAAATAAACGAGAATTAATAAATGAAACGAGATATGAAAGCCCAAGAGACTACTTGATGGAGGAAGGAAGGATCGATGACAAAGGAATACAGCTCAAATGCCCAGAAGTACGAATCGCCATAGATAAAAAAAGAGATCGAAATGTTAGTAGATAGTGGCAGTGAAGTGTCAGGCACGTCAGGGGACTGCTATTCCCGACTAGAACCGTGCAAGGAGCCTTTTGTGGCAACATCAGTCGAATCAAACGACAAATTCTCGTGGATGTACAAGCAGACAGCATAAAAACAACGCTTCAACTGATGATTTTCCCGAAATTACAAAGGGAGGCGATACTCGGAATAGACGGGATAAAGAAATAAAAAATAAAAATCGATGCAGAAGAAGATTTACTACATATTGGGGGACGACTGGTATTCAAATGGAACGACGGCATATGGATACGATATCCAGAAAAAATACAGAAAGAGAGAGTCAAGATTATGACCATCGAACCTAAACAATCACCAGAAGATGGACATGTAACGGAAGAAGAGGTTGACGCCAAACTAAAGGAGGCCAGAGGAATAACAGAAGCTATTTAATCCGAATTCAACGAGCTGATACGAGAATACCGGCAAATATTTACACGAAGACCGGGAAGGACGACGGCATATGTATATAAACTCATAATGAAGAATCCGGAACCATATATTCACCGGTCATATCCAATACCTATGCAGTACCGAGAGAAAGTATATGACGAGATCAACAGTATGTTGCGCCATGGGGTGATTGGCAGAGTAACGAGCCAGTTAATAAACCCTATGGTCACGGTCATTACGAAAGACCGCTTAGTAGAGCTGTGTTTAGATGCCAGATAGCTCAACCGACACTTAGTCGAAGGTCATGATTCAGCACCCTCCATAGAAGAAATATTCCAGAAATGCGCAGATGTAAAAACCGTCTCCAGTCTCAATATGGTGAGCAGTTTCTGGCAGATTCCACTACATGAAGAATCAAGAAAATACACCGCGTTTATGCATGAACGAAAATGCTATCAATTTACAGTAACTCCTTTCGGATTAAAACCGAGTATCGCAAGTCTTATCAAAAGACTCGGGATCGTACTCCAAAACATGGGAAAATCTGTAATTAACTTTATCGACGATCTACTATGTGTATCAGCTAATCCGGAGGAGCCCTTAATGCACATGAGAGAAATTTTTCAACAGATGGAAGATCACGGGATGATGCTAAATTTAAAAAAATCGGTTTTCATTTGTGAGGAAGTGAGTTTCCTAGGACACGTCCTCTCAACTAACGAAATTCGACCACAGCCCGAGAAAATGGCAGCAATTAAGGAATTCCCCGTACCAACAAACCAAAAATAACTCCGAGGCTCATAAATTTCTCATAAAATGTCTTAGGCCTCATAAATTTCTATTAACAATTTTCAAGCAAACATACAGCGGAAACGATGCCTTTTGTGGCATTAATAAGAAACGATGAAAAGTGGTAATGGAATGGCAGAAGACAAGACGCGTTCGAAAGAATTAAACAATTATTTACCGAAAAGGTAATGTTAAAACATGCAGATATAAATAAACCCTACATCCTCCCCACTGACGCTAGCGATTACGCCCTTGGGACAGTAGGACGAAAAAGGAGGAATCGGGGTAGTGGTCTTCGCCAGTAGAACACTGATAGGAGCCGAGGTTCGTTACATGACGACGGAGAAAGAATTATTAGCTATTGAGTGGGCATGGCAAAAAGTTAGGACGTATTTGCTGGGTACATTTCTAAAGGCATGCCGATTTACGGGGGATTGACTCCTGAGATGAGGCCTTACTTCTCCAGGACTACGACCTGGAAGTTGAACATTGCCCTGGTAGAGAAAACTTAGTCGCCCAAAAGAGAGCGGAAAAGAACAAGAAAAAAGAATGAAGATAATCATCGCCACGATTCTGGCCCACGAGTTGAGTCCCGAGCTCGAGAAAATCTGCAGAAGTTCGGGAGAATTAAAAAGCAGATCCAATGCTACAAACAATCCGAACAAGCCGAAAAGGAAACAGCAGATAAACCGAAATATCGCATAAATGAGAACTGCATACAAAAAAGGACAAGAATGGGAACTTGGAAAATCCCGATCCCAAATATCATTTTTGAACGACTAATTGAAGACTGTCACAAAATGTATGGGCACTCGGAAGCCCGCAAACCTTTCGTCTAATCAATGAGGATTTCACTTATGCACACATTGCTAAGAGGATCCGACAAATTCTCGCACATCGTGATACATGTCGAAGAAATAAAGTTTTGACACACACTAATTATGCAAAGATGCAGACCATTCTGCCGGAAACACCGAGGAATTTATTATCTATCGATTGTTTTGGAGCATTGCCCACGTTCGCTCGAGATGTCAAACACATTCTCGTCACCATAAACATATTTACAAAGTATGTACAGTTATATCCTCTCAGGAAAGCAAATACGAAACGATTCGAAAAATTTTCACAACTACATTCCGAAATACGGTAAACCTAAGCGAATTCAATTCAACCATGGAACCAAATTCACTTCTAAAACATGGCTGGGCTATGTTTTAGAAGAAGGCCATATTTTCTTCGATCAGGCATCCCCAAGGAAGCATAGTTGAACGCTTGAACAGAGAACTCGCCAGGTTCTTCAGGATGTTTTTAGAAGAAAATGACGCCGAATAGTCAAAATGGATCCCCACAATCGAAACATGCATCAACGATACTAATCATGAGACAACTGAAACTACACCAGCGGACCTTCAAACAAGAAAGAAACCCGAAAGAATTTGGCGAAAATAGTTGCTGGCACTGGAAGAAGAAGAAATTGACCAAATCACGCACGAAAAAAACTAGAAATGGTCCGGGAAAGGATAAAGAGAAAAGGGAAACTACGAGCCGACCAATTCAATGCCACTTATAAAACCACGAGCTTCGAAGAAGAGTAAATGGTTCTGGTCAGGGCTTTAAACGTATCCGATCTGTTGTACCCCACAGTACAACGAAAGAATATTCCAATGGAATATTCCAGTAGATTAATCGAATGATATATAAAATGCATACTAATCACTTATAAAAATAAAGCGTGAGAATCACGCCACCAGAAATTCGCCGTGACCATATATGGTCACAAAACCAAGTATTCCCAAACTGCACAATCGGCAGTTTAGTCTAAAGGCGAATCACGCCATCGAAATCATCGTTATGACCATATATGGTCATAACGACCAAATGCCGAATTGGCACTTTCGCATAGCGACTCGCGGGCGACCCGTGATCGCCCCGATAATTAATTCAGTCTTAATTGACGAGCGGAGCTAATCAGTTGGTCTTTGATTAAAGATCATATCCTATAACTTCGCCTAACTTTGTAAATTGCCAATCCAAATCTTACAATAAACTGTTATTTCTTTTACTTTATAAACTCGAGTTTTACTCCTTATTGGCTAATATCCCAAAATAATATCTTATCGCGCAATACTAACGTTTTGCCGATATAACAGATCCAATAAAAAAAATAACAGCGAAACTTGTGCCCTTATTCGAAGGACCCTACCGAATAACAAAATGCATAGGCCTCACGACATATCTCCCATACGAACACGCGACCAAAAAGGAAAGAGGAAAGTTTCACGGTTGCCTATTAAAGAGATATGTGAAGACTCCGAAACCTAGGATAGAGGGAAAGGATAATTAAAATGACGCGCCAAATTGAAATAGAGAGAAAGTAATAAGAAAAGTGATACCTTCATACTGGTCATACGACCACCCAAGACATATCGGTACCTATAAATCATAGAAAAGAAAAATGTTACCGGATAAAGAGTAAAATGAAAAAATGACGACTATATCAACGACTCAAGAAACAGACAAAAAAAACAGAAAAAAAGATAAAGTGCGAGAAGGTGCAACGTACCATAAAGAAACTGCTTAAAACAATCCAATTAAAGCCAGTAGAAAACGAATTCGGACTTAAATCGGTTACAGATGGCAATATCAAGGATTGGTATCCCAGCAAATCACTCGGATTTTAAGAGTGGGGAGAGCACAAGTGATAAGAGACTATCATGACGCGACAACTAGCGAAAGTGAACCGACATATAAACGAAAGGTGACAATAAACGTGCAATTTTGGAATTATCCAATTGAACTATTGGAAGGTGTAAAACATAATGTAGAAATACTCGACATGGTGAACCCCGGACATATGGACTTAGAACACCTAAATTATCGACAACTCATGCCACACATAAGGACACTGTACTTGGGGCACAGAGATATACACCGATGCGTGAAGGAGGAAATATTCCCGGGCAAGGGAATACTCGTCAAGGAAGAAGAAATATTTGGACGAGCGGTCCTAGAATCCTCACATTCGATTTGCACGAATGCTACACCGCACCACAATGGTAGTATCGTTATCGATACGTCGGCCACCGGCAGGAACAAACTTTGACGAACGAACGTACAAAGAAATTTGTGAAATCGTCAAACAAACAAAATGGACAGTGGAGATAAGCAAGGAAGGAGCGGGAACCGACGCGGTGTGGGCAGACTTTTATATATCGGGTGAGGCAAAAATAAGCTATATCGACATGTTGATAGAGCACAACGCTGCCTGTGGCACGTCCGAGCCGGGGAGATTTGTATGGAGGGGCTTAGGACCGCACCTGAACAGTATACGGAAGATGCAACGCAAATGGCATCGCCTCATCGGTCCCCGAAAGGTATCATCCGAGCCTGAGAGAGAATCCCGAGCTCACTGTCAGTCTCGCATCACCGCAACGAACAAACATCAATTATTATGTCAACGATCCAAGCAACGCGCCTCGAGCCAGATCGTGCCGATGACGACCGGACCGCCGTCCTGAATTGCGATCGAGAGGAAATAACAGAAGAGACCATTGATATTCGGTTCATGGCGCTATGACCAACTAAGAAGCAGTCAACGACGAAACATCAAACAACGAGAGATATAAACTCTGACTATTCTGTATAAAAACAAAATTTTGAAAACTCAATAAAGGCGATGTAAAAACAATTAAATTTACTCAAGAGAGACATGACGAAGAAGGCAAGAAATGTGAAGCACACCGAAAATAACATAAAAACACGTTTCACTATGAAAAAAAAATAAAAATAAAAATAAAACAGAATAACAGAATGAAAGTAAACAATAAATTCATAAGAATATCCAAGAATCTTAAAAATTAAGACAACGAAGACCAAAGCATAATTAAAAGCACGAACAAAAAATATTGGGCAAAATAAATAAACTTAGCAAATACAATTTCGCGTAAACATAAGAATCAAGAGAAACATGTTAACCGACACGGAAGGATTTTCCTGAGCAGAAGCTCATCCCTGCAGTGAAATCTCCTGGGGGACGAAGTAACGGTGCAATCGAAGATGGTGCGACTCCCAAGGGCAGCTAGAATAAGAATCAAAATGAGTTAGTAAGTAAGGATCCTGAGAGACGGAGAGGATTCGCACGAATGCGAAAGGACGAACGAAGATATAAATTCCCAGGAAATTTCGGGAAAATCGGAATTTAATTTTGCCAAAACCTAAACCAAGGAACGGGCTGGATATGTGGAATACTCTGAAAAATCTGATTAGTATCCTGGGCGCCCGAGGGAAAGGAAAGCGAATCTAACTCGTAGTTAATATTTTTAATACAGTTAAGAAATAGAGGAATGGGAGGGTCTCGTAGAAAAGTTAAGGCAGGCTCATCGATAGAGAATCATCCCTATCCTGGACACTGACGGAAGGAACAACTATACCATCAGATAGAGAAGAGGGAACGCTATCCTCAGAAGCGCCTACTCCTTCAGGACAGACCTGCGAGGAGATTTCAAACGAGTCAATCTCAAGAAAACCCACAATTATGGAAACGAGAGGAGGAGTAGAAGATCAAAAAATAATATCAGACGTCCATACGTTAAGGTTACAGTACGCAGCGTAACATAACAAATAGGCAGCAAACTCAAAAAGCTCGCCTGTAAATAAATAAAGAAGATTATGTCACTCAGGATGAATGACATGGGAACAAAAACTACTTACATGTCTTTACGATAAGTAATCCTTGCAATTTAACTGTCATAACACCACAATAACACGTACGAAGATACGTATGAAACCACGACCATATTGGATATATCATTGCGCTGTCAGGGAAGGCACAGCAGCGCTACACCAAGCCGATGTCAACAATTTACGAGAGAGGGAGACCACAAGACATACGGAGACACGGCGCTACAATCAATAACTTTTCAAGTGAACCATCGATCGACGCGTGATGGTAAAACAGAAATGAACTATATATCACCGGGAGTAATGGACAAATAAAAGGAAATTGTATGCTTTATTCACGGTTTTCAACAACTTTACCTAATACTCGAGTCCCGAACCCTACACATATTATTGAAAAGGTTCCCACATATGTATTGAAACGGGAGTCAGTTCCCGCCATCCTGGTGAACAAGCGACACGGCCGGCAGCTACCTGAAACAAGATAAGAAATAAGAAAAATGCAAAATTTGAGGTTAGTACCGGGAACATATAGCAGGTGGCAAGGATTTCCCAACAATCCAATAGCATGAGAGGCAATACATAAAGGCAAGGAAAATCGATTTAAATATGAGAAATAGAATATTGAGTTGCAAGTTCAAACCTCAGAAATTTCAACACTAGCTGGTACCCGGTGACGACACAGAGGTGGTAGTATTAAGAGAAAGTAAGCAGAGAGGACAGATAGGAGGAGCGCGGTTATCCGTAGTATAGTAAAACCAATAGAATCAGAATTCTCGACATAAGAAGCAATATTCTCACACGAAAGCGTCGCAAGGAGAAGCAGTTGAAAAAATGAGAAAAATCAGGAAAGGGCAGAGACTGCGGATCACAGATACAAAGCAATAAGTATAAAAATCACTCACGTATCAAGGAAAACGTTGACGAAAAGAGATCCCGAAGCAGAAATGTGGCGCTGCACCTACGAAAATAGAAAAAGACATACACATTTAAAAAAAAGACCTGTCTAAAAACGTAGAAGGTCCAAAAGCGTATACCCTAAAAAAATAAAATAGAAAAAAAAGATTAGAGTAAAGTCATAAAACACTTACCAAAGTGGAACACAATTCCAATAATAAAACACGCACGACCACAAAATCTGACAGCTGGCGAATCAGCCATTAACCATAGAATTATCGTGTAACGGATCACGTGTGCAGAGTAAAATCGATATCACGCCCCGAGGCGGCGGAAGAAAATACTATATGCCGATCAATGATATCCCGACTTATCGACATAACAAGATCCGCAATCTACGGCATACATACCTGATTATAGGCGCTAAGAAAGAATTTCTGTAACTATCGACCACGCATTGCATATCATAAAATAAATTATTCTACCTATATTTCCATGTTCTTTATTCTTATTTCGAGTCCCGATGAATAAAATTTATTAAAACGAACCCTCACGTTTCCCGAGGAAGATCCCAAGGAATAGGCTCGCAAGGAACACCTACAAAGAATAAAAAGATATTTAAATATACCGCCATTATTAATAGAATAGGTTAGTTATAGGAAAAGACGATAGATGGGCAAAACACCTATAGAGGTAAAGCACCTATGCGAAATATCTATCACCAAACAGATACGAAAAGCACTCCAAAATTTCTCTTAAATACTGTTGCGCTAGAAAGCCTGACGGCGGACGACTTCCGACATCCGAGCCAGTATTGCGAAGGACCGCACTAAGAGTCGATAACCAACAGGACTGACTTACCGCAGCACAGCAATTGAAAAAGAAGGTTAGTTCATACCGCGTCACGGGAGATCCTCCTCATAGATTAACTTACCTGTAATCTCCGCTTATCGGAGACTCCGAGCGCCACAGCTAGTGAAAAGAAACAAAAGAACAAACCAATAAATAATAATTGATACAAAAATAAATAAGAAGAAAAAGGGAAACTACACAGACTTAATGGGATAGCTCACTAAGAAGGAACTTATCGCGTGTACCACAAGCTGACACTGTATCACACGGAATAAAATATACAATTCAGCCAAATACGCCGGCTGTCAAAAGCACCGGGCGCAGCCATATTAGATAGCTGCGCGCGCCGAGCCACAACGCGCACGTGGCGCGAATGGTTGATAACGAAATCGATCGGAGACAGCCATTCCGTGAATTTCGAAGGCGGCCCTTAAACCCCTTCGAAGTCAGAAATAAGAATGTAAAAGGAATTAATAAACTTACTTACGTTTTAATGTCTACGACTTATATTAATTTAGTTTCTTCTCGAGTCCAAAATCACACAAAAGTTATTGATGAAACGTGATTAACGCTTCATTTGGCGCCCGAACAGCGACACGAGAAAACTAAAGAAAAGTACAAAAAGAGAGGGAAACCGCACAAGACCATGGAGAACACGTAGAAAATCAACCGTATACGGACGGGGAGTGAGGAGAGAAATGCGAAACCAAGTCCTAGTACCTCAACGGACGAGGCGCTATTCGAAGATACCATTAATGACATTTCTCATAAGTTAAGAGAGGAAATGCAAAATGCTATGGAGGACTCCATGCGAGTATTAATGAGGGACATAAAGGACCTCAGACGCGAGCAAGGTCACGAAAGATTCATGCGAGCTGAAAATATAAAAGATCAAGACGAGAAATGCATGTTACGATGTTGCCAGACACAAGAGATGGCAAGAGCCGAATATTAAAAGGACACAGATCGACTCGTGTCTGGTCACAGACCGCAGATCTAATTCTGGGGGATGACACGAGGAAAATCTCGAGGAAGCAGGAAGTGGAAGGGTCCGTAAAGAAAATATCGAGACACTGAAGTTAACAAAACAACAAACGTAATATTTATTAACAAGAAATATTAATCGGAGAGGCGGGGAAGTAGCCGGTGGTCGTATTGAAGGAGCACGTAATGACGGTCGCCGGTTAACGCGCGCACGTGTCCGTTAGAGTTAGTCCGTTAAAGAAAGCCGCATCGTCACCGTGAAAACTATTAATTGATGTCCACAATTCACTGAAGAGAACTCGCGAAATAAAGCCGGTCGTAAATCGTCTTTATTCCACTGAGTGAGAAGAAGATTGCCGTATGCATATGCCGAAGTCGAATTATGAAAATGTACTACTTTGAAGTGCCAAAGGGAAAACCGTTAGCGTCAGAAGTCACAGTAGAAGTAGTGAAGAAGGCGCCGGGATCGATGTCGATCGATGACGGATGGGTGGGGGTACAGTTCGGGAGTTCGAGTACCGCCGAGTCCGCACGAGAGTCAAAGGCCGAGAACTGACCTCTCGCCGAGAGCTGACCTCTCGCACGAACTCCCGGCACTACGCACTTTTCCGAACAACTCGTATCTCAGATCGATAGAAAAATTACGATCGCACTTGAGACGATGGCGGCTGAATCAGAAACCCTCGACACAGAGCGCAAAGTTGATTTCGACGCTTTGGAAAAAAGCTACAGAGAACGAGGAGCAATGTCACCCAAGTACATGACAACATGAAAAGTACTGTAACTTTCGCAAAAGAAAATCGGAAAAGGATCATCCTGTGCGAAGAAGAATTCTGAGCACGACTGTCGCAAACCATGAATGTATCACAAGGAGCCATGAATATGAGTCAATTATATGCCGTTAAGCAGCAACCACCTACGTTCAATGGCGATGGGAAAGAAAAACCAGTATGATATTTAAAGGCGCTCCAACAATTCTGGCGGATTACCGGGAAAGCTGACTTGCATTACGTAATCAGCCAGTCGCTTAAAGGAGCGGCTAAAGACTGGCGGAGAGTCGTGGAGGTCGTGGATGTTCATATGATGGAAGACTTTGCAACCAAATTCAAATTGCGATATTGGGGTCGAGAAATTCAGGACAAGATTAGTAGAAACCTGGAATTCGGAGCGTATGGCATAGATGAACAGCGAGCGACTCGAGCCGAGTACGCAACCCGGATATTCGGAAATGCCAAAGTTCTGAGTAAAAGTTTAACGAATGAAGAAATAATAAGATATCTCGGGAATTACAATGAAATTGTTCGTTCGGCAGTGCAGATACGAGCAGTTAAATCAATCGAAAAAATTCTCGAATTATTGGAAAGTTTGGATGGGCTGGGCCCATTAAACGTACAGTGAAGGCAGGCGAAACACGCCCCGTCTAGGGGATAATATTACCCCTCACCACACCAGAATCGGTTGAACTCACGCGCCGTGGCAGAAAAATGGACCACCGGGACAAGGAAGATGGCAACATAACGCCTCGGGAGCCTCGAAAAATCGGTCTTGGAAAGTGCCGCCACAAAGAAAGAACGAACAACCGTCTCGTAATGTGCCAACCTGGTCGGCACCTGAGCAAATAAAGCATCTGGACGAAAACCCGGTGGAGAAACATCCGGGAACCAGCAATGACACGAATCCGGGAAACGCACAGGAGTTCCGCCTGTGAATATGGCTATCGAGTCAGACGACTATAGGCGAGGCGCAACGAGCGAGGACGAGATTCAGTGGGCATTAGAGGAGCACGTAGAAAAAAGAATCTAAAAAAGAAAGATCGAAAAATGCGTCAGAAAACGAAGCCCGGCGTTGAGGAAAATATGCATTCAGTAGAACAAGAAAGAGAGACACGAGGAATATCGCAGGAAGAAATCAAAAATTGCCAGAAAACAGAGGGTACACGAGGATGGTCACAAGAATATATACAGAGAGAAAACGAACGAAGTACGATCATAGAGTCGACGTATAAGAGTCCGCGGGAATACTTATTGGAGGAAGAACGGACAAAAATTGACGATAACGAAATATACCCCAAATGCCCGGTGCTGAAAGTAAAGGTGGAAGAGCGTGAAATCGACATGCTCATCGATATCGGTAGCGAAATCTCGTGTCTTTCCGAGGAATGTTACGGGCGAATACAAGAAAATTTGTCCAGATGTCCGACTCTCCCCGTGGTGGGAGGACAGCTAGAAAGGACAGTCAGCAGAAATACGTGTCGCATTAAGAAACAAATATTAGCCGAGGTAAATATTGGAGAAGCCCAGGAACTTTTACAATTAATGATCGTGCCGACATTGAGACGCGATGGATTCCTCGGTATCGACGGTATGGTAAATATGAAAATTCAGGTTGATGCACGAGACGGGGTGGTCCGTATAGGAGAACAAATCACCCGGTATTTAGATAACGGACAATGGAAGGAGAGCATAAAGAAGCGGAGAAAGTAAGAGATACTGATATAATGATGGTTGAAATATCGGTAGAAAGCGGCGAAGATATCGTAACGGAGGAAGAAGTAAACCAGAAAATCACTGAGAGTGAAAATATGCCGGAATATATAAAGGAAAAATTCAATGCACTTATCTATGATTACCGGCACGTGTTCACAAAACAGCCCGGGAAAATGGAAGCGTACATGCCCAAACTAATTCTGAAAGACCTGGATACCGTTGCAATATCGCGAGGCGGTAAACACAGAAATACGCAGAATGATACGTCATGGGGTTATATAACGAACCACGAGTCGATTTATTAATCCCATGGTGACTATTATTAAGACAGATGGGTCAGTGAGATTGTGTCTCGATGCTCGCCAATTAAATAAATTGTTACGAACCAATCTGCCTACTAACAATTTACCAGAAGGGATCCGCAAATACACCTCGCCATGCCATGCGCCGCGTAGTGGCAAGTTCACTCCCGTACTTAGAGTTTCGTGAGTGTAACAGCGAGTTCGGGAAAACCAATAAAGAATAGATTACGAACTCTTCGCGTTAAACTTATCTTTAGCTCTTAACGCAACCCAATATACCTAGGTACCGCGATAATTACCTTAGCGGCATTACGCGTCTGAATATATTGGGGCCATTTGTAATTTCCCGAAAATATCACCTTGTTCAAAATAATTATACGCGCCGAGCGATACATTATCATACTGTGAGTATTCATCTCGCGCTGACTCAGTGAAACGCCGATCGTCACGGTGTGCGCGTATAAACCTCTAATCACACATACAACAATAAAACATATCGCCGACTAACTGGTGAGTTGTCTCCAACCACATCGAGGAAGCTCTTATTCTACCTTCCCGAAGCACCGAGTCGAGGCCCTGACTCGCTCGACCGCAACAATTTTAAATTCATAATTACTAATAAATCAATAAATAATTTTACGCTAAGACTAAAAAACGGGGCTTAACAAAATTTTTAATTCAGGACCATGATTCGGCCCCGCCGACGGACGAAATATTGCAGCGGTATGGAGGCATTAAGGTCGTGTCGAGTCTCGACATGACCAGTAGCTTTTGACAGATTCCCTTGGAAGAGGATTCCCGCAAATACACGACGTTCCTCCATGAAGGGAAGTGCTATCACTTTAGTGTCACACCGTTTGGTCTTAAGACTAGCTCAGCGATCCTAATAAAAGAACTCGAAAGTGTGCTGCAAAATCTCGGCGAATCAGTGATTAATTTCGCAGACGATTTGATATTGAAACGGAGTCGACAGCCTCCATTTTCAAAAGCGGCGCCCTGGAAAAGAGAGACAGAATCAGATTAGTAAGTGAAGGTGTCGATAGAGGGGGAACATTCCCAAAACCACACGGGCATGAGACAGACGATATAAACACGGACACGGAGGACATCAGTAAGCGATCTCGAGTCGAACTATACAGGGGACTCTCGAAAGATTACCAAGTGACACTTACCGTTTCGATCTAACGATTGAAAGGTAAGAAGGGCATAGGTAAGAGTACAATATCCTGGGAGAAGCAGTACGTAGATGCACGGCACAAATACACATAAAGAACGACACGGGAGACACAAAATTCACGGACACAGCCGCGCGTCGCAACAACACCCGGCCATATTGGCTGACAATCGATATCGATCAACCGAAGGTGGTCGCGGTGCGAAGCGCCACGCGCCCATCAATCAAGACGCGCGAACTAATCACCTGGTCAATTCGGGGCGACTAATATCCGAGCGCTACGAGGAGAGAAGACGAGCAAGCGATCAGCTGTATCGACCCATTATCGGCCGATAAAGCAACAATCTGTAATATAGAAAATGAAATAAAACCATTCTACACACTCACCCGAAGGTTTTCAACTCTTTAATTTCTATTCGAGTCTCGAACTAAATAAAAATTACATTGAAATAGTAACAACCGTTTCAATATGTGTGTCAAAAGATCCAGAACAGCATCTATGTCATTTGAGAGAATTATTACGGAGTATCGATGCGCACGGTATGACACTCAACTTCAAGAAATCGGCATTCTTCAGCCAACCAGTGTATTTCGTTGGGCATGTGTTAACACCAGAAAGCGTAGCACCACAGCCTGAGAAAATAAAAGCCATACACGAATTCCCAGAACCGACGAATTTAAAACAACTACGGGGTTTCCTCGGATTAATAAATTTCTATTCGTGGGAATGGGATACGAAAAAGGGAAAAGCATCAGAAAGAACTAAACAATTATATGTAAAAGAAATTTTACTGAGACACTGATCCAACGAAAAAATATATTCTGACGACTGACGCTAGTGAATACGCACTAGGGGCGATCATAGGCCAAGAAGATAGTTACGGTGAAATGGGAGTAATTGCGCTCGTGAGTCGCCCTCTGAAGGGAGTCGAACTTGGTTATAACACGACAGAAAAGGAATTATTGGCCATCGTATTGGCGCTCAAAAAATTACAATCATACCTGATGGGGGCCAAGATCAAAGTCATTACAGACCATAAGGCTTTAACGTTTATACGCACATGCCGGTTTGTAGGAGATCGACCGCTTCGCAGGGCACTTTATATCCAGGATTATGATAATAGAGATCGAACACTGTCCTGGGAAGAGTAAGACCGTAGTGCCGAGGGTTTTAAAAAGAAACAAAAAGAAATAATTATTGCGATTATCCTAACGCAGGAAGCGCGCCAGGAGCTGGAGCAGAATTTTCGAAACTTGGGGCAGGCTCAGAAGGACGATCCAACGCTGCAACAACTCTGGTCGAGAGCAACGGAAAAACACGAAACCAATTAAATACCGAATTCAGGAGGACTATTTACAGAAATACACGCGTATGGGAAAATCTTGCTTCCCCACACAATAATTCCGCGGGTGATCGAGGAATGCCATGAGATGTATGGACATGTTGGGTGCTACATAGAAGAAGATTTGTCCTACCCTCATTTGGCCTGAAAAATCCGACAGACAACGGCCCAATGCGACAAATGTCAGAGAAACGAAGTGCCTAACCTAATAAATTACGCGAAAATGCAGACCATTGTACCTGAGGGTCCGGGGGACGTTCTCTCAATTGATTTCTTCGGGCCGCTACCTACAGCGATCGGCGGTGTAAAACATATTCGTGTGATGATAGATGCCTTTACGAAATATGTAAAATTATACGCGGTGCGAGAAGCAAACCGAAGAAGATACAATTTGATCACGGCACGCAATTCACGTCAAAAGTGTGAATGGGTCGACTCGAAAAAGAAGAAGTAAAAGGCATTTTCTTGTCGATTCGACACCCCCAGGGCAATATCGTCGAACGCGTGAATCGGGAATTAGCCCGATCTTTTCGGACCTTTCGGGGAGAAACATATACCGGATCGGTGAAATGGCTGCCGATCATTGAAACTTGTATAAACGAAACGCATCACGAAACAACAGAAGTTACGCCTATGGAGTTACAAACCCGGAAAAAGCCACAACGCGTATGGAAAAAATGGATATTGGCACTGTAAGATGAGGAAATTGATGAATTAACGGAAGAAGAAAAAATCAAGTTAGTACGAGAAAGAATTGTGCGAAAGGGCCGGATCAACGCGATGCGTTTCGATGCAACCCACCGAATGACAGGGTTCAACGTAGGTGATTTGGTTCTTGTACGCGCTTTAAACGTCTCTGTACCCTCGAAGAAAATCATGGCAAAATTCTTGCAGCTGTGTAAAGGGCCATACAGAATAAACAAATGTGTTGGGGTTGCCACATACCTGTTGGAGGAACCTCAAACTGAAAAAGAACGTGGGAAGTTCCATAACTTTCTGTTTAAGAAATATCAGACAAATGATAGGAAAGATGAGAAACCTTTAAATCATTTGAAAGATTATCAGGGAAACAAGAATACGGAATAACTATTTCTCCGTGAAAATTCACGGAGATAATTAATGCTTAGGGAGACTCTACACCGGGAATGATAACGGGGGGAGGAACTCGAATACAATTTTTTCTGCAAAGGGGCGGAATACAAAAATAGGAAAAGAATTGTGCCTAAATTTCAATTTGTGCAAACACTTACGTTCGACGTGTCCGTCGGAGATAGACCGGGTCGTCGTATTTCCACGATTGTCGCTCGATGTCCTTTTTACTTTTCCGTGTTGTCGTAATTTGTAATTCCGTGATTCCTTTCATCGTACAATTCTGCTCTCTCAATCACGCCGCACTCTATCTCTCTCACTCTCTCTCTAAATCCAAACTTGTCCTAATTATCACACGGTAAATTTCTCTATCACCTGTCGCACGTCTTTCCTATTTCACAGCTCGTCGCAAAGTGCCGGCACATGGCGTGCCGGAACTTGCTGAATTTTTCGGGTGTTCTCGAATTTCTTCCGTGCCTCTGATTTGACGAGACACGGGAGATTCTTGATTCATGATTGGCCGCGCGGGTCACGGGTCAATCGATGAAGCGACACTCGGGTCGATATTGCTGGGGACAATGTTGGGGGCAGACTCTATCGGGAACTAGGCGTAACGGGAAATTGATCGATATTGTAGGATAAGGTGTCGGGTAAGTAGGACGGGTGGGAAGGCTATCGATGTCGCCGGACGCTGCTGCCATCTCCTTGGTCGTTGCGTCACCGTCGCCGATTGATGGCTCGGGGACAGCTGATGAGATGTGGCGATGACATGTGCCGGTGTTTTTTTTGGAGAGTGCGGGGGACGATATTTTTATGAGTGCGAGCTAAATTTTATATATTTCGTTGCTGTGTGTGCGGTGGGTGATTTTCATTTCGGGTTTCCTCGATGGATTTTTCTCGGTGGATGGTGAGTTTTCTTCATGAATATTACTATTTTGTTTCTTCGGGTGCTTCCTTTGGGTGATTACGTTCCTAGGTTATGGCTGATGACGATGACGACGGTTATCCTGGGGATGCTGTGGTTCTTCTTGGCGGTGATACTTTTCTTCGGGGCGTCGTGCAAGTGCTTGCACTATTTACAATAATAATATAAGGAAAGAACATACTTACTGATACTTTTATGTTTTAGGTTGGAGGAACGGCTGCCTTTGGGACGAGCTGGTGCAGCGGGGGAGGGTAAAATTGTGCAACGTCACAATATAAATGGATATAATTTATGGTAAACGAATAAATGACCATATATCTTGCATAAACTAAAAAAAAATGCATTATTTAATAGGAAAATCAATAATTAAATGCTCTAGAAGCGTAAGAGGTTTAATAGTCTTGAAGAAATCTTATTTTGAAGCAAAGAAGGTCAGGTAAGCGCTTACGAATAAATCGAAATCGAATTTCTTTTGCACGAAATTATTAACAAAGAATTGCACTTTCAGGAAAAAGATATTAAGAAATGCATTTTTTGCCTGTGATCTAAGTGTCGATAGTTACTTCGATCGATTACAATAAACACCCCGAAATCCATTAGAAATTCAAAGATTTTAAGAAAATCGTGTTTCCTGAAAAGTTATATTTGTTCACCTAAAAGATCCCTCTCCTCGGAATCTACTTATCGTATCGGCATATTTTTTTTTACATAAAAAGTGAATTAAAATGACAGATGTGTCATAAAATGTAATAAAAAGACTTATGCATTAACCGATCCGCGATAAAAATGCTATTTCTTAAATAAAAAGAAAACGCTTGGACAGCGCGCGGTCTCACTTCCATTTCTAGATAATTTTCTCATTTGCATTTTTATTCTAAATCTATTATTTAGTGTTTAAAAACTAAAAAAAAAATCGTTTTCTCAACATTTTATTAATTTTCGTGTGTTACGGATCAGCTTGTGCTGAATCCGACAAGGGTCTGATAATTATCCAGGAATTTAACAATTTATTTGCTGCCGCCAGAGTGCAATACGGCACTCGCGTATATTTTATTGATATTTTCTATTACTGAAGGTCAATGAGGTCAAATTAGATAGCGCATTTACTGTCGGAGGGACGGGGGGGGGGTCCTCGCACGTCCCGTACGGGCCCGATATATGTACGAGTGTATATATTGTCACGCCGATGGGAGGGTTGATTGAGGAAATGGTGGGGGAAATATAAGAAAATTTAGTTAATATGGGAGACACGAATTATACAACAAGAATAACAATGACTTTATTGTTCCGTAATTCAATAATATAATAAATAATATAAACAATACCGAAACAGTTTACCAAACTCAAATTATGGTTTCGCAACAATTAATTACAACACAAAACTATCGCAGTCTTATCTCGGGGGCAATATATCAATAAAGAAAAATCTATACAAAAAAAATTATGGGTGTTCGCGCGAGGATCTGGTGAGCGGGAGAAGTGATGGGGAGAGAAGGTGAACACAGTATTCGCACCGTAATGCTCGTCGGTTTTATTTGTTCACGTTTTACGGCACAGACAAAGCGCGCGTCTCGCGTGACGCGATCGTCGTTAGAGCTGGTCACTGTTGTTTCTAGAATAAGTCCGAGTTTATATGCCGAGTCGAGGTTCCACGTTTAACTTGAGAGAATACAAAATTGAGAAGGCCCGGGTCGAAAGATAGATTTAATACAGAATTGAAAATCGCGATACACTTCTTCACTTTGAGAGCTCTCGTGAGAGAATGGCCGAGGAAGCGGTTCCGGTCAGGCACGAGGCGAGCCGGCAAGCAAAGGAGAAGGGGGAGCGTCGAGCGGACATCGATCGACTAGAGCTCCTCTATCGATCGTGAATGACTTTGAGCGGCACATTTGAATCCCTTTTCGGTGTCGCCGAAACAATGGGGATGGGCGCCAGTTATTTTTTAAATAAAATAACACAAAGAAATATTATCACAATTTTTGGGGTGCAAACAATTAATATCGGGAGACTAAGGGAGAAGGGAATTTTGGGGATAGCTCAGGGTGGGGGTCCTACGACTCTACGGCCTCTTAATTATTACCACTGGCAAGTTTTAAATAATATTTCGCCAAGCGCGGAAGTTTGTACGAGATAGTTGGGTCACTTCAAGAGAAAAAAATGTAAACACGGGGGATCGCGAACAATAGGGAGCAAGGACGGCCGAAGGCCGTCTGGAAATATCGAAATAGACTAGTAATACTAAAACAAATTTTCTATGCTCGAATAATTTACGGCTCAATGGGACTTGGAGAAATAAATGATTAATTGACTCACTAACATTATTTTAGAGGAATGTCGCAATTATTTATCTGGGTTTCTTCTTAATAATAGGCATGACAACTTTGCTTAAAAACTGTACAACCGTTCCACTCGCGCAATTTCTAACTATTTCTCCGTGAACATTCACGGAGCTAATTAATGTTCGGGGAAACTCTAAACTGGGAACAAGAATGGGGGGGGGGGACTCGAATACAATTTTTATCAAAGGGCCGGAATACAAAAAGAAAAGAATCGTGCCCAAATTTCAATGGTGCAAACACTTACGTTTTCCGTCGATGTCCTTTCACTCTCTGTCTCTCTCTCTCGTTGGGTGATTTGCCGGGTCGTCGTATTTCCACAATTCTTTCTTCTCTATCCTCGTCTCCTTACTTCCTTCTCTCCTCGCCTCTCACTCTCTCATGCACTCCGCTCTCAGTATTCTCCAACAATCTCTTTTCTTTTCTTCCACACTTCTCTATCCTAACTCAAAAATTTCTCTCTAATATTGTAATCGCCTTTCAACTCGTCTCCTCTCACTGGTAGCTTGTCGTAAAGTGCCGGAAGCTTCAGAATTTTTCTGCGATCTTCTCGAATGTTCCCGTGTCTCTGATTTGACGAAACACGGGAAATCTGTAATTATTGATTGGGCGATCGTTGGGTATGGGAGGGTCGATGGCTAGGGAAATACTCGTAGGGACGACGCTAGGACGTTCCCCCACTGCTTGGTTGATTTCGCGGGCTCCGTCTCGTCGTGGCGAGACTCTAGGTAACGAATTTAAATAGCTTTTTCCCGGTCTTTGATTTCTTTTCTATTCGATGTCTCTCCACGGTCCTCCTACTCCCTTATCCGTCCCGTCCTACCGTTCGAGCGTGAGATTGTAACGGTCGGTCTCACGGATAATCTTTCGTGAGGCTCCCTGTATAATCGGGTACTCTTACTACGAGCTTGTCTCCACGGCCTCCCTCCAACTCCAGGGTCCTCCTACTCCCTTACCTATGCCCTTCTTACTTTTCAATCGTTAGACCGAAAAGGTAAGTGTCACGTGGTAATCTTTCGTGAGTCACCCTGTATCGTTGTTCGACTCGAGATCGCTTACTTCTGTCCTCCGTATCCGTGTTTATATTATCTGTCTCATGCCCGTGTGGTTTCGGGAATGTTCCCCCCCTATCGACGCCTTCTCTTACTAATTTGATTTTGTCTCTCTTTTCCAGGGCGCCGCTTTTGAACACGGAGGCCGTCGACTCCGTTTCATTGTCCCCCGGGATTCTCCGATGTAACGACCTTCTCTGATGGTCGACTGCCGAGGAGAATTCCTTCTCTCTGGCTTTGTTTCTCGTGGGTACGTGATTTTTTGTTTTTTTTTTTTTTTTTTTTATAATAAGTATACTCATTTTGTGTGTGAATGTTTTTCGGTATCGGTATATATATATATATTTTTTTTTATATAATGCAAAAAAATAATAATAAAAAAATCGGTGGTATTCGCTGTTTCCAGTTTCTGCGGCCGCCGTAAACAAAATTACGTCTTTGGTCTCATAATACTTTTCTGCTCTTGATGAGCTGACTTTCGTCCTATTCTTATTCTATTCTTATTTCTATTGATACAGACTACGGCATACTGACTATCGTATGTTAGTCTGATATCGTTGTCACTGCCCAATTTCTTCGTCCTCTTTCTCGTCACTTGTCGTTATTCGACACCATAATACTCATATAAAAAAAACTGTTCTCTTTCCGTAGAGGCTCACTTATTGTTCACTCAAAATAAAATCACATTTTTTTTTTCTCGCCTTCTCCTTCGCTGTTCTTTGTATTGCGCGTCCAGTTATCGCATCTCGTCGTGGTCTGGCCATAAGTTCCGAAATCGGTCGTCGTCTTCTTCTTGTTCTTCTTCTGCCTCCTCGTGGTCCAGGAGCTCGTCCGGCAATGCGTTCAGAATGGTTTCGCTGGAGTCACTCCCGGCGTCGTCTCGATCCTCCTCGTCCTCTGTTGGGGTGTTGGGTCGGTATTGTGCGTGTTGGTAGTGTTGCTCATTTGTGCTACTTAGTTTTGGCCCGTCCGAGTGCCAAACGAACGTTTCCGACCTTTTCTCTTTTCTTTTCTTTGCGACGCCGAGCCTCGTGGCAATATCTTCGTACGTTCCGTGCGTCTCGTTCGTGAGTTCCACCCATAGTGCCTCTGTTCCCGTCACTGGTTCCATTATCGTCATAGTCCATTTTTTCCGATTATCCATGCCCGTAATGCATCGGTCTCGTCATCGTCATATTTCCGACCGTTTTTTGGTTCCAGTCCTCCGATTGCGCAGGTGATCGCACAATATGGCACTGTCATGGTCCATGCAGGTGGCGTGTAACATTCATCGATGCTAAAGACTTGTTCCACGCCGTAGTCGCCTAACCATGCGTAGATAGTTTCCTCGGAGTAATCTATGATGGTCGCTCGACACATGCGTGCCTGTTCCCACACAAGGACTCCTTTCCCCGGAAAGATTTCCTCCTCGATGCACTGGTGGGTCTCCGGATCTCCCGGTTTGATTTTTTTGAGTTCCCGTCTTAGTTTAGGGATGATCATTAGTTGGAGGTTGGCCGTTATTTTTCCGATCTTCACCTCGGCCACCGTATTCTTTTTTATCCTGCTTATGTTTCCCTTGAAGGCTCCTTGTACCTCTCCTCCTGTTACTGGCAGTATTGGGCAATTCTTCAATTCGCTTTGCATTTGGTCGAAACATTCTTCTGAAATTCCGGAGACCTCACTTCCACTATCTATTAACATATCGATTTGCTTCCCTTCGATGCTGACTCTTATCTCAGGGCATTTAATTATGACTTCTTTGTTCTCTAGCCTCCCGTCCTCCATTAGATATTCCCTGGGGTTTTCGAATAGTTTTTCGGTTTTTGTTTTTTCTACTGCCTTTTTCTCTCGTCCCTGCCCCTCTGTCATTTGTTCACTCGTTACGTTGGACAGTCTGAGTTCCCTTTCCTTCTCCCGTGCCGTTTCCCTTTCTTCTTTCTTCTCTTTCTTTCTTATTCGTTTCTTTTTATTCTTTTCCTGCCGGTCCTTTGTTTCCTTAATTATTTCTTGGATTATTGCTTCGTCCGTTGCGCCTCGTATTGATTCTTGTTTGTTGACATTGTATATTTCGGGCGCAACGTCTATTCGTTTCCCGACGGTTTTTCGTGAGATGTGTTCTTCCGTTCTGGTTGTTCTCGTCGGTCTTTATCCCATTCTTCCCGACTCGGCGTCCTCCATGGCGGTGCGTCTGGATTTAATCCTTCTCGGTGCCGGTACGGGTTACCCCACTGGTTACCGCCTCGGTTACGTTCTTCATAGTTTGGTGCCGTTCCTCTTGAATCGTGGTAGGATCGACCTTGATCTTCATACCTCGCTCGGCCGTTCCGATGATATTCGTCATTTTTTTGTTGGTGTTGTCCCCCATACCACGGATTATTTGGCTGTCTCTTCTTTCCTCGCTCCTCCCACTGATTTCTGACTCTTTTTTGTGCATTCAGTGGTCCGGCAGCGTCGAGTCTCTCTAATAATTCAAGAAATCCATCGATCGTTTTGACGGTGCCTAGCTGTATCGCTGATCTGACGGTCTCATTAAAGTGGTTGCCTAGGTATCGGATGATCTCGTCGTTTGTTAATTTTTTGCTGAGGTCTTTCGCATTCCCGAAAATCCGTGTTGCATATTCCGCCCGGGTTGCTCTCTGTTCGTCGTGCTCGTATGCTCCGAATTCCAAATTCCGGCTTATTTTATCCTGGATTTCTTGGTTCCAGTACCTGAGCTTAAATTTCTTCGTATATTCTTCTATCGTGTGTACCTCGTCTTCCACGACGCGCCACCAATCCTTAGCCTTATCACCTAGTGATTGGCTAATTAGGTACTGTAGGTTTGTGTTGCCCGTGATCTCCCAAAATTGCTCAAATTCTTTGAGATACCTCATCGGCCGCTCTTTGCCATTTCCGGTGAATATTGGGGGTTTCTGCTTCGCGACGTATGCTTGACTTATATTCAGACCTCCTTGCGTCACGTTAACCGTCTGGGATAACTTATTCCGTACCTCGTCTTCTACGGCGTCTATTCTATTCCGGTTATTTTTTGCTAATGCGATTGTGTTTTTTGATAACTCACCGTATTGTGATAAGCTGTGCATTGCTTGTTGTAGTTTCTTTTCAAGATCGTCGAAATCTGCCTTCCGATCCTTATCTATCTCATCGAGCGCCGTCTTCGCTAAGTCTTGTGAGATTGTCAACTTCCGGTTTGTTTGTGCCTCTACGCGGTCTAATTCTTCCCGGAACTCATTCCGGGCCATCTCCTGCGTTTTCCGGCATCTTAGCACACATTTCTCATCTAACTCATTGATTTGCTCCGTGGTCATGAGTCTCTCTCTGCTTTGTTCGTTTTTGAGCTCTTTCAATTGCCGTAGCATCATTTTGATTGATTCGTCAATCTCTGTTTGCAAGTCTTTTGTTGCATTCAAATCCGGGTTCGTATGTGTGTGCCCTACTGATGACGTGCTTAATTCACCTCCGAATATTGATTCGTCTTCGGGATGTGCGTCTATTTCGTTTCGTTCTGCCATTTTTCGTTTGTTTTTACTTAGTGTCCTCCCCAGGTTTGTTTAAGGGCTTACATACAGTTAGAAGGCTTTAAAAAGACGGATTTTCAAGAATTTTTTTCGCGCAGATTATTCAATTTATTAATTTGAAAATTGGTGTACATATTATAATAACCTTATAATATATTAACATATTTTTTATTTGTCAAAATAATCATCGCGAATGTTGCTATCGCCGATCTCCTAGAGCTCCGCAAAAAAAAACAATTTTGCGGTGATCACGATATCTCTGGACCGGATTATCTGAAATGAAAAAACCGAATAAATTTCGTTAATATAATACATTATCTAGTATTTAATCGAAGGAATTAGCGAAAAAATAATTTTTGACAAAATGGCGACTTCTCAAAATAAAAGACTCGATTTTGAACGAAAATTTAAGCCTTAAATTGTTTATAAAATGGAAAATATTTATCGGAGAATAAAAATCTTCGATTAATTACTAAAAAATCTAGCTAAAAAGGTTGTGTTAAAATTTGAGACTGATCGGTTCAGCCGTTTTCGAGAAATCTTGATCACCGATTTTGAAAACATAGTTTTGAGAAAAACGCGTTTAAAGTTTCAAAAGCGTTTTACATGTGGTAAATTTTTTTTTTTTCAACTTACATGGAGTCATCTATTCCAGGGCCATATAATAATCCGTTTGCATCGTTGGCAGCTTCTAATAATTCGATTTGATGCTGTCTGCGAGCCATTCTTCCCTCTCTGGAGCTCTCGTGTGATCTCAGGTCGGAGATCTTGATGCGCTGCGCATCTTCTTTATCTGTATATGAATGCGCATTGGACCCAAGTGAGACGCCCATTGCATTCATATAATATAAAAGGGCAGCTGTCCCTTCATTGAAGATGCCAGCAGCTATATATGCAGCCATTTCCACCGTTTTTGATCCGGCTGGAAGTACTTTTGGAGAGATCTTCCACACCAGTTGGTTATAGCTTTCATTATTGTTTTGGGTGAAACCACCCACACATCTTTCCAATAATTTTTCATTGCTGAGATCTTCATAAATGGGCCTCAGGGCCTCAGCAACTTCTTGTGGAAATGGCTGATAATCATATCAGCCATTTCCAGCTTATAAACTGATAAGTTATCAGCAGCTGCTGCCCGCTGCCAAGAGCACCATGAGTCCAATCCGATCGGACACTTTGCGTGTTGTTGATTTTCGTCTGTCGAGCAGTAATGATAAAATGTGGCCCAGATTGCATTACTCATATTCTCAACCGAATCATAATTTCTCCTAATTGCTAAGCCATAATAAACTGTCAACTTGTCGATCATTTTTGCTGTCAGCTTGCCTTTTCCACCGAGAGTTTTTTTTTGTATTTTTTTTCCATCCTTTTTTTCCACCGTTTCCACTTTCTTTTTCACACAATTTCGGAGTCGCGTTCCCATTCTCTTCTGTACGTGTCCAATACATTCCTTCTTCACGTCTTCTTGATCACCGTATGGGGCAGCTTTCAAAATCCCGGAGTACGTTTTAGAATCACCGTCTCCAATGTAATTTCTGTACTGCACTCCGAATTTTTCCACTGAACGCTTGAATAGGTCGATCACTGCATCAACTTCCATTTTTCCAGAAGAACCTGAATGATTACAACTGCAATCATCTTGATGGTTTTCATACCATTGTTGATATTCTTCACTATCAAGTTTGCTTTTCCAAGTTTCGCATTGTTTGCAATAGGCACTTTTCACGAGGATATCAATTACTTTCCCAGAATAATATCCGATCAATGATGTCACTCCATACAAGGAAGTATATCCTCGCTTTTTCCAAGTTCCATCGCCGGACACGGTAAGCTTTGCAGATTTTTCGTCACCTTGGTGTTCAGCAGTCAAGTCTTTTTCTTCATGGCAAGCATGCTGAAAAAGTTTGTCGGTTGCTGTTTTCACACAGGAATGTATATTCTTCATAATTAAATCGTAGGTGGGCTGTGTTAGGAAAGCGGGCATGTCCATTAATCCACAAAATTTTGCAGCACCTTTTAACCCTAATCCAAGAACTCTCATGACAAACAAAAAACGCCGATTTATCTCATAAGAATGCTCGATAAAAGGACTAGAATTTATGCTACGAGATGGACACTGATCGCACAACAAAACAATTTTAAACCCGAGTCCTCGTTCAGAAGCAGTTTCAAATTTCACATTTCCGTTACAGGTTTTGCACTGCACAAATTCGGAGATGGCCGCGAAAACAGTAATAAAATTCAAAATTCGGTACTCAACGGACGGATCACGCGGCACCAAGATTTCCTCCTGCATTCTCATTTTTTTTGCAGAGGCACTGAAACTGGACTCATCCGTTTCAGCTGTTTTCGGATTGAAAACATTCTTTCGTTTCTTCGCTCTTGACTTGTACACTTTCGTTGATTTTCTAAGTTCTCTGCTAGACTTCATTTTCACGATATTATCGAAGGCACAAGTACACTGACACGACTTTACTGTTAGGCTTCTCTGCTGAGACTGACGACTACTTTTCGAATTTTGGCAACTGAGAAACATACAATAGAAAATGACAAAGGAAAGAGAGTAGGATAGACAAGGAAAGAAGGGACAGCGCCTCAGGTAGGCAGCTGGCGCGCCGGTCCCCGACTGTGAGACGCGCCTCCCTAACGCGCCTTCATAAATGTGTCTATAACTTCGAAAATATTCGTCTGATTGACATAAAATTTTGAGTGTGTATGCTCTAATATATGTATATTCAGAAAATACAAAAAAAAAACGATTTTTTGAAAATTACAAGTGTATGTAAGCCCTTAAGCTGATGTTGGCGTGTCCAACGATTCGTTCGGGGGCGGTTGTTCGGTTTCCTCCGTAATCTGCGCCGATTTCACTGGGTGCTCCACTTTCTCCGGTCGTTTCGCACCCGAGTTGTACGATCCGGAGTTCGCGTTTCCCGATTTACGATTTTCGTCGTTTCTACGTTTGAAACATTGCTGCTCCGTGTGACCCGGTTTTGAGCAATAATCGCAGACGGCGCCGCTCGTTCGGTCGCGTTGTTTATCGCGATTATTATTGTGTTGCTCTTTTAATTTTGGGTCTTTAAGCCAGCATTTATCAACACCGTGCCCTGGCTTTTTGCCGTGTTCACACGTGATTTTTGCAGAGCTTAGTGATTTGACTTGTGATGGTACCGACGCGAATTTTGATTCTATTCTAGTATAGAATTGTGATTGATCGCGTTCAATCTCCTTTTCAATTCGGATAGCGACCGCGTATGCCGTTGCGAGTGTATTAAACCCTTCTAACTTTAATCGCATCCGAAAATCTGGGGGTAAGCCCGCGAGAAAGCATGAGAGAGTCTCGTCCTCGAAATATTTAATTTGTTCGCGGGGTAGAGCGCCGCGACCCTTACTTTCGCCGTCCAATATGGCACAGTGCAAATCTTTAATTCGCGAAATGTAATCAATAATGTGCTCCTGTCGACCCTTCGCGATGTTTCCCATTTCACCTCGGTATTGATTTATCGATTTTGATGCTCCGAATATAATTTTTAGTTTCTCGGTGAAACCATCTATTGTTTCGAACACGTCATCTTCCACTGCTGTGTATGCGCGATCTTTCAATTTGTTTCGGAGTAATCTAGTCAAATTATGCTCGCTATCCGGAGGGAACATGTCTTTTAATCGTGTACATGCTCTTGCGAATTTTAACACCGAAATATTTGATCCCGTGAATATGGGTACGGATTCGAGTCCGTCTTTATAGTTTAGTTGAGGGTAATTTGCTTCGCGAGGTACCGGTGTTCTCATAGAACGATTGGGGTGTTCCGGCCTATTGCCTGGGCCAATTTGTTGCCTATTTGTATCGCGGAGATCGGCTATCTCGTCTTTAAGGACGGAATAATCTTTCATTAAGGATTTTACCATTTCGGATAAAATTGCGTTTTCCGCGGTTGGGTTATTCGAACCCCCGGGGGTTTCGCTTTGATCCATTAACATGGCGTTATTTTTATCCATGAAATATTGTGCTTCCTCCTGATCCCTTCGGATTTTGTCTTCGAGGATATGTAATTGCTCAGCTTTATTTTGCATATCTACTTCGCGTTCTTGAATTAATTTTTCCTGATCAATTAATCTTTGCTGTTTTTGTAGGAGCTGATCTTGGAAGATACGAATTTCATCTTCCGTAAAAGGTTTTTTTGATCGGGTTTCCATATTTTATTTTAAATTATTACGTGGATTCGTTACGTTTTTATCAGCGACAGTATCCCACCGCTGTCACCAGAAATATATACCTATTGTTACGTCCTGAAGGGACTGACAATGTTTTTTAAAAAAGGAAATCCTAATGAACGAAACGCCAGATATATGATTGGCCTCGTTAGGACGAGAATGTGCTCGTCGGGGATGAAGCCTAGTCGCTAAGGGTTAACGTAGACGAATATTACGTATAATGTTGGTCCTACCTTGTGTTGATAAGATGAGCGGTTGAGCGTAGAGGGTGTTATTCGAGAGTTATGGTGAGGATTCCCGCGTCGTTGTACTCGGTGAGGGGGCCAGGAGCCTCGTGTGCTGGGCCTACCCAAGAGATGACCGGGAGTCTCGGTGAGTGGTCTCCGATCGCCGTGCTCGGTTGATTGGAGATCTTCTCGTTGGTGCGAAAAGAGATGACGAAATATTCGAGCGAATCGGTGGAAACTCGATTTACAGTTGCCGGTATTTTAATATCACTTAAGATGCTTAATCTGTGAACGACTGGTTCCGATTCGAAAGAAAATAACTCTGTCGCAAGTTCGATATGTCTGTATAGTTTAGAGAAATCACTGACACTGTTGTTGCCTTTTACAGTCTTTGATTTGCCGAATTGGAGAGCGATAGCTCGTTTTATTGCGCGTTTGACACCGCCGCGACGTCTACCCATAGAAAATGTTTATTTAGGTATTAGGTTTATGTACGGGTGATAATTTGGGAGTGACGTTAACGTGCGTGTTGATATCGCACCGTGAAACGTCGAGGAGTTTAGAGAAAGGATATCTCAATGATTATTTTCGTGTGTTTAGGCCTAGCGTGCCAGATGAATAGCACCGCTTAGATCCGTGGTGATGGATACGCTTCTTGCGTGCAAGATTTCCTGCACCACATAGAATTGCGTAATTTGTGTGTGTTGGGATTCTATGGTGCACGATATAGAGCACCCATAGAATCGTATATGTGTGTGTGTATGTATGAAACTTTAGCGTGCAAGTGGATTGCACCGCGAAACGTTTCAATCGGAGGTAGTTGAGATTGTAATATAGGAGGTAGAAACAGGAATGTCACTGGCTCTACTAAATGATTGTATTCAACACAGAATTTACTAATTAAGAATTGTATTTTGACACTCTGATAAATTCCGGTTTACAAGATTATTACACGAAGCTATTTCGCGGAGTACTTACTAATTCTTAACCGACGCGATTTTAGTGTAATGTGTACTAAGCTTCTAAGATATAGCCCGCCCGTATGTCACAACACTGGTGCAATTACGAGTTACACGTATTCGTCTTACTCTGGAAGTTCGTTAGCAACTGACTGCTGCTCCATGGGTGCATAGAGCTTATAATGCTTTTCCAGCGGGGTGGCATAGTGGGGGCAGCGGCCCGCTCGGGGACGTAGGTCCCGAGTGGGGGTCGCTCGCCGCTCGGCGCCATGGTGGCGGGAGTCGGGGTAGCGGCGACGCTCTGGCGCGCACGTGCGCCAAGGGCTGCGTAGCCGCTAAGGGTAGTACTTGAGTGCACGTGGGTTCTGGCTCGTCTTCCAAGTGAAGCCGAGCCGTGGGAAATTCAGATTTTACATTTTCCTGGAGTTTACTTGCTGGCACGTATTTTCTCATGTCCTACCTATTTTATTTTGTAGGTATATTATATGTATGATTTTCAGGTATGTGTGTGCGCGTGTATGCGGGCTTATGCCTATTTTTGTATTATTTTAACGCTATTATTATTATTATTTTTAACAATTGAAGATTTTATTTTTAGCATGAATATATATATATTTGTATATTTTATATTGTAAGGGTGTCGATCCCAGGATGTAACATCACCATCCTTCTGTGTTAGCACAGCCCCGATTCCCCGATCGCTCGCGTCCGTGTACACGATGAACGGCATTTTGTAATTCGGGTAGGTCAATATCGCAGCATGCATAATCTCGTCCTTGACGGCTCGGAACGCAGACTCTTCGACGTCTGTCCAGTCCCAAGTCACAGTCTTACAGGTCAGTCGGTTCAACGGTCCGGCGACCAGCGAAATATTTTTCAAATGGCGATGGTACCAGTTTACCATCCCATTGAACCTTCGTAACTCGGTCGCGTTTCGTGGTCGCGGATATTCGAGTATCGGCCGCACTTTCTCAGGATCTGGGCGCAGCCCGTCGCTGTTAACCAAAAACCCGAGGTAGCGTACCTCGTTTCGACAAAATTTGCTCTTTTCGTAATTTAATATGAGGCCGGCCTCTCGAATTATCCCGAGTATTATCTCGATCCACTCGAGGTGTTTTTTAAATGTCCTGTTCACGATGATACTATCGTCCAAGTATGCAAACACATGAGGCTCGAGTTCGGGACCTATCAGCCTATCCATCAGCCTTTGAAACGTGGCTGGCGCGTTGCACAGCCCGTAGGGCATTCTACCAAATTGAAACAAGCCCTTCCCTTCTACAATGAACGTGGTGAAATGCTTGCTAGTTTCCGCCATCATAATCTGGTGGTACGGCGCACTCATATCTAGCGTTGTGATGTGCACGGCTTCCTGGAGTTTACTTAATATCGTGTCTATTCGCGGGAGAGGATACGCGTCTTTTCGCGTTACTTTATTCAACTCCCGGTAGTCTACACAGAACCTCCACGTACCATTCGGTTTCGCGACCATTACCGGTGGGCTAGCCCATTCGCTTTGCGATGGCTCGACGATGTTACCGGTTAACATCCTATCTACTTCGGCATGCAATGCGTCTACTACCACTGGCGAGCGTCGGTACATCCGCTGTTTCACGGCACGATCGGTGGTAACTTCTATCACGTGTTGCGTGAGTGACACAGCAATATTAAAATCTTTAGGCATCTTTGGAATTACTCTCGAGAGCATCTCATTTAATTGCTCTTTCTCGTCGTGCACGGGTTCCTGAAGCCCGCAACATAGGCCTATCGCGGCAACCTCATCATTTGGTTTTACTATCGGCTGTTCTACCCCGACTTCGTCTAACGACCAAACTCCGCGTCCCGCGCATACATTAACCCCGAACGCGTGCATGAAGTCCATGCCCAACAAGCAATGTGACTTTAGATTACGCACGATTATCGCGGGGAACCATTTCTGCACCCCGTCCAACGAAATTGGGAATAACGCTTCCCCGACTACTTTTTCCGCAGTGCCGTTCGCCATAGTCACGTAGTCTAGTCTCGTCGCCGCGTATTGTCTATACGGTATCCCTAGTTCGTTCACAACATGACTACCCATACGACCAAACACTGAGGTCGTCGCGCCACAATCGATCAATGCCTCGAGATACTTCCCACCGATCTCCAACAATACGAACACTCTCTGTCATCCCGGTTCGCGCGTCCACTCTTTAGGGGGCGCGGGAAAGTCAACGGGAAAGTTACGGTGCGTCTCGACAATGACCTCTTGTTCGCGCGTCGCGTTTTCACAACCGCCATCGACTCGCTCAAGGTCTCGGTCGCGATCTGTCTCCATTGCCTCGCCGACAGCGCGCGCGTCAGGTATTTCTTCGTCTGACTCCTCCGATTCGTCGAGTGTCCAAATGCCAATCGGCCCATAGGGTGACTTACCTGTGTCTACTTCCTCTATGTTCGCCGATTCATTTGCGCTCGGAGAGCTCGATGTACCTGTGTCTAGGTTACTTTCTAACGCGGTACTCATACGCTCTATCCTATCGATGCTTGAGGAATTGGGAGGGGGGCAAAGGGGAAGAGGATTTAGTCCCAACTCTTCACCTCCGTTCGGCGGGTTTTCTACGCGGAGCGCTGGCTGTCCCGCGGTTGCCAGGCTCGACTCGCGTTTTTTGAAAACGCACAGCCACAGTTCTCGGCAGTCACGTCTTTTCTGCCGCAACCTAGGCACAGTTGCACCTTTTTCTCGCGGCAATCACGGCTGAAATGGCCCTTTTCGCCGCAATTAAAACAGAAGAGAGGAGTTCTTCTCGGTGAACTCCCCGATCCACGTGAAACAACATTTCCCGAGTCGCGATTTTCCGGGTGCGACCTGCTACTTTGGGTGTTCCCCCCACTAGACTGCGGTTGCGTCTGGTGGTGTCTCACGGAACCCGCCGGAGTTTTCGCCGCAACGTCAGCATACGACGTTCGCGACGTCGTGGCTTCCGCCACCGAGGCTGGTGCACCGTCGGTTTTACGCCTTTCTCTTCGGCGTCTCTTCGGCGCAGCCTCCTCCTCGGCGTTCGCGTTCCCGGTAGTGTGGTTCGTCACAGCGTTTATCTCGTATGCGCGATATCGCTGGCTCGGTGGTCTCTTCATGTCTTTCGCCGTCGACGCAGCGTTACCCTTGGCGACCCATGCAAACTCTTTTACATGGCTCTCGCCCTTCGATGGAGGTGGTCGACGTGTCTTCGCTCGAGCCCACCGCCGCTCGACCTGTGAGGCGCGTTCGACGAGCTGCGCATACGTGCGGACGTCGTCTCTTTCCAACCGGTCCCAGTACTCTGGCCGCAGGCCTGCGTACACTCGATCGAGCTGGCCTCTCAGACTCTTATTCCTTCGGAGCCTATTGTATAAGCCTTGGATGCAAATCAGGTAATCCTTGGCTTATTCGTCGGGACCCTGCGTTCTCGCCCGAATGTCGTCCTTCAGACCTTGTTGGTCGTAATCGGTCCCGAACCACGCACGAAAATCGTGTAGGAAGTCTCTCCATTCTTCCCATTCGTAGCGGTTGGATCGGTACCACCGAACGGCACGGCCTTTCAGCACTTCCGGTAGTACTTGGAGACGCTCACCGTACCGACGGTCCGACGCAGCGATCTTTTCATAGAGCTGCTCGATGAATTCCTCGCATCCGAATTCGTCATCTCCCGTAAACCTCAGTTGCCACTTTCGGGCAACCTCTCCGATATCCCGGGGTGCCTGCGTGACCGCGGTTCACTGCGATGTCCCGCGCTGTCCGAGCTCCGATGGCTCCGTCGAGCGTCGCTACCTCTATGCGATCGTTCGCCCAAATGTCTGCCGGACGATCGGTGGTTTGGTGCAACCATTGACTTCAGCGAAGACGAGGACGACTTACTCGAGTATGGCTCACGATGTCTTGAACTTCTGGTCGGCGGTGTGGAGATTCTCTTACCTCCTCTCTTCGTCACCTCCGTCCAATGCGGCATGCTAGCTTCGCTGTTGTCACTGTCGGTTTGCACGCCGACCTCCCGGTATTTCGGTACCGGCCTCTTCCTCGGTCCTGACGCAGCACGTCTCTCGTCACCCGTGTGCATCCCCCCTGGCACGTCCTCGTGGACTTTTCTCGGGGCCTTGCTCGGTCGACGAGACCTGTGCGTTTCTTGGTCCGATGTCCATAGGTCGGCCACCGTACGCTGATCCGCGACGCTCGGTGCAACTGACCTCTTACCGAGACTGTCTCGCCCTCCGCGCGTCGGTCGTTTCATTTCCGGCTTGACGCCTCGCGCTCCGTCCGCCGGACTCGCTTGTCTCGAGCCGCCATCATGGCTCGTGGCTCGTGACGCACTCGCCACCCACTCTCGCAATCGGTTGCGAGTCACGGCCGATACACCGGTCGGGTCGATGAAAAGTGCTCGAAGGATCTCTCGAATCTTCTTCACATCGAAGCTGTCAATCTGGGTCAGTTCCCTCCCGAGACCCTCCTCAGGAATCTGGTCACTCGCTCCCCAGGTGATGCTGGTGTAGCCCTTCTCGCGAAGTTTGCACCTTCGAAGTCGGTCGCGCAGCGCTTCGCCGGTCCCTTCGACACTCGCGCCCGCCGCGCGTAACAGCTGTCGAATCTCGGTATCCGGCGTAGAGTCTATCCATTGGAGTGAATCCGGCGCGCGCGATCCGTGTTCACGCGTATTCACTCTCGTCATGTCGACGTCGACATTTGCGGCCCGACGGTCCATGTCTTCTCCCGCGTCCGGAAGACAATCGTCACGCACCGGACTTTCGGCCATTGTCTAAAACGTCGATTTCGCGAATTATTCAATTACCGAATTATTCACGTAATTTAACTTTCGCGAGTTTAGCGGATAATTATTGTTCCTTTCCGGTTTCGACGAATTAACTGCGGAGATTATTTTCCCCCACTCGCATTAATTTTCGTCGATGTCAGAACAATTGGTTCCTTGTTCTGTGAATTTTATTCGCTTTCACCAGAATTTATTAACCGCGTTAATTCGTTCTCGCGAACCTCGGAAAGTCTCTTCGAATTATCCGCGGAAAATATCTAACAGGCTCGAATTAATATTCGCCGCTGTCAAATATTTTTTTGAATTTGATGTTCACCACAAAATATTTTATTCTATGCGCGGATTATTTTTCGCGGACGTCCCAGACCTTTATTTAACGCCTCAATTATTTTTCGATTTGAATTCTTCGAATGGTTCGCGCAAACTATTTATTACCTCAAATTAATTTTCGAAGCTGTCAAATATTTTTTCGAAATTTATTTTTCAATCACAAAAATATTTTACTCACCACGCGGATTAATTTTCCGATTTGAATTTTTCGAATTTTCCGCGCGAAAGATTTATCACGCTCGGGTTAATTTTCGCGGCTGTCAAATCTCGTTTCTCGAATTTATTGTTCACCGCAAAAATAGTTTATTCACCACGCGGATTATTTTTCGCGTGCTTCACAAATGTTTATTCAACGCGTTAATTATTTTTCGTGGTCCTGAAAAATATTTATTACCGGCACTTCTTATTTTTGGTCGGCTCGGGTGCTCTCACGTTACCGGGCTCGCATTGTACCCGAGCGCCACCCTCGACACCGAAAATTCACGAATATAATTTTCGTGCACTGTTCTCACAAACTCGAAATAATATTTCGTACAACGCTCCGACAACTTCTCGCAGTTGTCCGCACAGCGTGTCTATTCGAAATATTATTCGAACAATCATTTTTTTCTCGATCGTGCGAGCGAGCGTCGTGTTTACCGCGCGCGCGACACTCTAGCTCGAACGACGTCGTTCACACAGAATTTCTCTCGCGGCTCTCAGCACAGCCGCTCAAGTGCACGCGTACTCAGTACGAAATTTATATTGCCACGGCCCCACGTTGGGCGCCAGAAAATTGTGACGAGCTCCTTTCGACGAAATTTCGTGAACGCCGAAAAGAGCTGCCAGTCCAATTCTATAATGACGCCCGCAATATTTCGTTCTTACAATTTATTTCTCTCACCAATTTATGATTGGGCGCCAGGTGCTTGTACAAACCCCGTAGCACCAAGGAAATTTTTTCTCGTGAACGTTCTTCCTCCTCTCTTCGTTATTACTCAGGGAATTAGTAGGGTCGGGGGGCGAGCATCGATTTACAGTCGGTTAATTAAATAATGAAAATTACCCGTTGAGCACACGTGTATAACGTTATCACAATTACTAATTTATTTGTCCTTGTCCTAAGAAGCGTTTACAATCTGGGTTTGACCATCACCCTTTTTAACAATACTTATTCTATACAATCGCTTCGCAGAGCGACGTAGCGCTGTCCCCCGGAGACGCCGGTAGGGACGGCTACGTCGAATTTCGGGCTAGGCTACGAGATGGATTCGAGCCTACTACCGCGCGCCGACGGTACGCGATTTCGCACCGGCGGAAGAAAAGATCGGGTTCGCCTACCTTTTTAGTGCTTCGCCGCTATTCCAATCGTACCGTCGCACAGCGTTATCCAGGCTCTTCACTCTCGATCTCCTTTCACGTTCCCTCCGCTCTTTCCTTCTCTCTCGCACTACTCTCTCACACTCTCTATTCCTACTTCGCTCTTTACTTCTATTTTACGATGACTTTTGCTCAACTACTATATTACCGCATTATTTTCTAATATAATTGTCTCTCAGCTACTGTCTTATTTCGTAGTCTAGACCACACTGACTACCGCTCCTCGTTACTCTCGCTCGCCGGCTTCCTCGTGGTCCTATTGGGGGGGGGGGGGGGGGGGGAGGTCCTATCGACGATCGACCCTCGATCGCCGGCACAGCCATCCCTCTCTCTCTCTCTCTCGTCCGCAGGCGTCGTCTCTCGCGTACGGCCGGCGATGTTTACATCCCGCGACCTCGGGTTTCTGAAAATCACGACAATCATGTATCGGCAGCGCAAGTTCGAGCATACAATTTTTCCAACCACGGGTGCGAGACGACGCGACTCTGCTATTTCCGTCCTACTTTAATATTCTCAAGAATATTTCTATTTCCCAAGATTGCGAGGGATATACCGCCTCGTCACAATATATATATATATATATATATATATATATATATATATATATATATATATTGTCACGCCGTTGGGAAAGGAATAACTGGGGGAAAGTGGGGGACAACAAAAATTAACTTAATATGGGCGACACGAATTCAAAGAAATATAATAATTATTTTATTTGCTTATTATTAGGCATTAACAATTATATATCACAAAAAAAATTCAATACTGATGTTCGGCGGACGATCTCGGGGGCGATCTTAATAATAAAACTCTATATAATTAAAATTAAGGGAGATGGGCGCCAGTTATTTTTATACAAAAAAAAATAAAAAAAAATGTTATTACAAATTTTTGGGGATGCAATCAATTTATACTGGGAGACTAGGGGAGAATGGACTATTAGGGGTAGCTCAGGGTGGGGGTCCTACGACTCTACGGCCTCTTAATAATTACCACTGGCCACAATTCTGAAAGTTCGAAATAATATTTCGCTAAGTGCGGAAACTGAAACGAGATAACGCGGGACTCTATACAAAAAAAACGTAAACACGGGTAACGCTAACTCTGACGGCGAGGACGGTCGAAGGCCGTCGGGAAAATCTTAAATCTAACGCGTCTTAATACTACACAGCCGTTCCACGGGCTACTCAAAATTATCACTATTTCTCCGTGAAAAATCACGGAGATAATAAATATGGTGAGGAAAATCTAACTCGGGAACCAGAATGGGGGAGGAACTCGAATACAATTTGTTTCGCAAAGGGGAGTATAATGAATGAAAAAAAAGGAGAAAAATGTGTGCCAAAATTTCGATTGGTGCAAACACTTACGTTTCTGATTCTCGCGGTCTCTCTCTCTCTCTCTCGTGTCCGTCGACTCGCCGGTTCGTTGTAGCCGTTGTCGTGTCCGATAGTTATCCTTGGCGAAGCCGGGTCGTCGTAATTCTCCTTTTCTCCTTTTCTTTCCAATGTACTCCTTCGCGCCTCGCTCACCACTCACTCTCACTCTCACTCTCTCTAACTCGTCCTCAACTCTAATTCCTCGCACTCTAACTCGTCTATAAATTCTTTATCGCCTGTCTATACGTCCGTTCTCTATAGTTGCTCGTCGCAAAGTGTCCGGCACATGGCGTGCCGGAACTTGCGAATTTTTCCGGGTTCTTAAATTTCTCCCGTGCCTCTGATTTGACGAGACACGGGAGATCCTTGATCCATGATTGGCCGTGCGGGTCACGGGTCAATCGATGAGGCGACACTCGGGTCGATATTTCTGGGGACAATGTTGGGGGCAGGCTCTATCGAGAACTAGGCGTAACGAGGATTTATCGATATGGTAGGGTAAGGTGTCGGGTAAGTAGGACGGGTGGGAAGGCTATCGGTGTCGCCGGACGCTGCTGCCATCTCCTTAGTTATTGCGTCACCGTCGCCGATTGATGGCTCGGGGACAGCTGATGAGATGTGGCCGGTGACATGTGCGGTAGTTTATTTGGAGAGTGCGGCTGAAATTTTGTTGTAACAACATTGATGTGGCGGTCTCGTGATGGTGTGAGTGCGGTATCCTCGATGGCGAGGACGACTTCGGGTGATCTCCTAGTGAATGCTGGTAAGTTTCTTCCACTGGTTTATGTTTTACTTTTCCTTTTTTCTTGCAGTTGTTATTTTCTTGTAGGTTATTGCTGTGGAGTTGGGGTTGTCCTGGGGATGCTGATGGCTGCCTTTGGGATGAGCTGGTGCAGCGGGGGAGGATAAAATTGTGCAACGTCACAACTCCCCCCTGCTTAGACGAGAGTACGTCTTTTTGACGTACTCGAGCTAATCTCTAATCTGGAATCTAACTATTATTACACTCATTCTTCCATGATTTATACAGAAAAAAACAATATCACAGTGGTTGCAGCATTGAAATGAAAGCACTTTGGTTATCATAGTTTAAGTCTGAAGGTTCTCAATTCCTTGGTGTATCTCTTGGGTGATAATACCGACTAAGGTGTCGTCTCTCCTTTCTCGTGTGACTAGATGGGATGATCTGAATTCTTCATATATTCTCTCTGCATTCCGTGGTTTCTCTCGTAGGGCTCTCGTTGGTTCCATTTTGGTGTTTAGTGGGGGGGGGGGTAGGCTCGGGGAGGCTCGGTTATACTCGGGTAGTTTCGGGTGTATTCGGGTAGACTTCGGGTAGGTTCGGGTAGACTGGCTTGGATTCGGGTTGGTTCGGGTAGACAGGTTTTAGAGCTGCCGGTGTTGGACCCGCGGTTACTTCTTATTGTCGGTGTTACCGTTTTTTTTTTTGGCAACCCTTAACAAAACAAAAAAATGGTCTGTGCCATTTGCCCAAAAGAAAAAAACTAAAAATTGGTCGGAGCCATACAAAACGAAACAAAAATGGTCGATGCCATACTAAAACTTAAACAAACAAAAAATGGTCGATGCCATTACTCAAACTTAAACAAGAAAAAAATGGTCGATGCCATTACTCAAACTTAAACAAAAAAAAATGGTCGATGCCAGTACTCAAACGTAACAAAAAAAAAATGGTCGATGCCATTACTCAAACTTAAAAAAAAAATCGGGGCCGGGACTGCTTCACCGGACACGGAAGTCCCCATTTTACTGGGGCCGTGGCCGGTTCTCGATCTTATTGGGGCAGTCCCTGGCTATGTGGCCCGATGCTCCGCAGGCCCAACATTTGCGAACCACCGGGGTTTGATCTGCCGGGAGCGTGGTCGGGAGGGGGGTCGGGGTTTGTTGGAGCAGGAGGGCCGAAGCCAGGGCTAGGGCAAGGACGTTGGGAGGGGTGTTACTAAGGGATTTAAGGAGTTCGGTTGCGGTAGGGTCGGGTAGGGGGGACTGGTGGGTTTGGCTGGGGGCCGTGGGGTTTCTGCGGGCGGGGGTTGAGGTGGTGGGGTAGGGGTGCTTCTCTGGGGGTTTCCGGGGGGGCGCTGAGGGGTTCTTTCGTGGGGATTTTGGGCGGGTGGGGTGTCGAAGGAGGGGGTCGGCGGGTTAACTCGGATTCCCATTAGCGGTGAGATGGAGGGTTTGGTCGGGACGGTCATCAAGGGGGGATGGAGGATGGGGTCGGGGGGCCATTAGTGGGGGAATTGAGGGTGAGCGAATGGCGTCTATGCGGCTTTGGGCCGTATAGGGCCGTTTCGCGGAGGACTGGGGAGGAAAAAGGGGTGGCGGTGCTGACTCCACCATCTTGGGGGGAATGTGGGGACGGGGCCGGTGAGGTGGATGGTGTTGAGGGCGGCAAGGGAATAGGAGGGAATGGGGTTGCGGGTGGTTAGGGCGGGTTGTCGGGGGACTGGGGTAGCAGGGAGGCTGGGAAGGGAGGGGAGTACTGTAAGGGGGCCGGGCGGGGGGAGGCCTGTTGGTCCTTCCTTGCTGCCTGGACAAAAGCCAGCAGCTTGGAGAACCGGCTGGACCGGGTTGGGGCGGAAGGAGTGGGAAAGGTTGGTTGGGGGGGCTGTTCTCTCTTCTGGGAGGGTGGGTGACGAGGGAGGTGTAGGGGATGGTGTAGGGGTGGGTGTTGGGGAGGGGGACGAGGGGGGAGTAGGATGTAGATTAAAGATTAGATGGGCGGGAGTCTGGGAGGGTGGTTCGGGGCCGCGCAAAGTACCCACCGGGAGGCGGTACTCGCGATGACCCCCGGATTGGCCGGTATTTCTCCGCCCGCTCATGTTCGATTCGTCGTTTGTCTTCTGAAATAGGTAATGCACATAGTTAGCGGGGTATGATTGGCTAGTAGACGGTCTCTGGGGAATAGACTCGGTCTCTGGGGTTTTGTACTCTTTCAAATCACTCACATGCACTCGAGGGTTTTTTCGGGAGTTTGGGTCCTCTAACTCGTAAACAACAGGGGATGGAATACTCAAAATCTTAAAGGGCCCTATAAATCTGGGAGCTAACTTGGCTGCGAAGTTCTGGGTGCCGGAGGACAATACTCGGTTGCGTCTCAGGACTAACTCTCCAATCTTAAAGCGGGTGTCTTTCCGTCCTTTGTTGTAATATTTAGCCTGTCGTTTGTGTGCTTGCTCTAATTGTTTCTGTACCCAGTCGTGTATCAGTGGCAGTCGTTTTAGTCGGTCTGTCCATACTTGGGGGTCTGTAGGGTGTAACGTCGGGGAAGTAGGAACGTTGTCTCGAATACTCTTCGCTGGGCGGGGGTTTCTACCAAAATTCAGGAAGGCTGGGGTCATATGGGTGGAGGATTATACGGCGGTGTTCATCGCAAAACATAGCTCTGAGAGATGTTGGTCCCAGAGTCTATGGTCTTGCCCGACGTACGCGGTGATCATGGTTTTTAAGGTTCTGTTTACTCTTTCGACGGGATTGGCTTGCGGATGATAGGGAGGGACGGTGGTTTGACGGATGCCATATTGGGAGAGGTGTTGGGTCATGTGGGTATTAACGAATTCGGTCCCGTTGTCCGTCAGGAGGTATTGGGGGCATCCCCATCGGTTGAGGACAAGGGTCTCTAAGGCGGTCATAATATTGGGTCCGGTCGCTGTTCTAAGGGCGTTGGCTTCCACAAATTTCGTGAATATGTCCTGAAACACCACGACATACTTATTCTGATTTTTACTGGGAGGGAAAGGACCCATGACGTCAGCGGCTACGACGCACCATGGTCCTTCGCTGGTTCTCTCTCTCATAAGGCCTCCGGGAGCTCCCTGTGAGACCTTGTGGAGTTGGCATTCCCGACAACGGGTCACATACTGGGCAACGTCTTGGAACACACCGGGCCAAAAGAAGTCTTGTATGACCCGGTGGTAGGTTTTGTCTATTCCGAGGTGACCAGCTTGGGGGTTGTCGTGGGCTTCTCTAAGTGCTTCAGAACGGGACTCTAAGCGTAGGACTAATTTCCAGGCATCTAGGTCGATTAAGGTAGGGTCTATGACGGAGTGAGGTTTGTGATAGTATAGCTTACCGTCTTCGATCTTCCAATTGGGGTACTTACGGGGAAACTCTCGGACATTCTCTAATTTCTCTTCGTACCAGGTATCTATGGCATCTCCAATGGCTGATATGGTCTCTATTTGGTCTTCGAACATTCGGGATAAGGCGTCGGGAACTACATTTAGGGCTCCTTTCCGATGTTCGATTTTCATATTGTAGGCTTGCATGGCCAATGCCCATCGGGCCAGTCGGCCGGATGGGTCTCTCAAATTTTTCAGCCATTGGAGGCTGCTGTGGTCCGTGATAACGGTAAAGGCCGTACCTTCTATGTACGGTCTCAGCTTCTTCACGGCCCACAGCACCGCTAAACATTCCTTCTCGGTCACGGTGTATTTCTGTTCTGCTCGGGTAAGGACACGGCTTGCAAAAAGGATGGGATGTTCTTCATTATTGAGGACTTGGGTGAGGACTGCGCCTACTGCGAGGTCGCTAGCATCGGTATGGATTGTGAAGGGTTGAGTGAAATCTGGCCGAGCTAGAACAGGGGTACGGGTCAAGGCGTCGCGAAGGGATTGGAAGGCTTTGTCTTGGTCGGGGCCCCAGTGCCAGGGAGCGTCTTTATGCAATAGGTCGGTCAGGGGAGTTTTGTCACGGGATATGTCTCCCATGAACCGGGCGTACCATCCCACCATTCCCAAGAATCGGCGAAGTTGCTTGACCTTGGTTGGGGCGGGATAGTCGAGGATAGGGGCAATCTTGTCGGGATCAGTCTTAAGTCCGTCTTTTCCTATAACATAACCTAAATATTTAACCTCGGGGCAGAAAAATTCGCTTTTATCTCTATTTAACTCCAGTCCGGCGTCTCTAAATACTGTCAAAACTCTAGTCAGGTAGTCATAGTGGTCGTCTTCCGTATCCGTGGCTATAATAACGTCATCTAGGTAGGCAAAAACATGGGGTTCCCATTCGGGGTCTATCAGTCGGTCCATCAGTCGTTGAAAAGTCGCGGGAGCGTTCGTCAGTCCAAAGGGCATACGTTTAAATTGGAATAGTCCTCGACCAGGAACGGCGGTGATAGGGCGGCTTTTCGGTTCGACGGGAATCTGGAAATAAGCTTGGCTCAGGTCGAGCTTGGAAATATATCGGGCTTGTCTCAGTCCGGCTAGAATTCTATCCATATTGGGGAGGGGGTATGCGTCTTTTTTGGTCACTTTATTTACGTCTCGGTAGTCGACGCAAAACCGGTGCTTACCACCGGGTTTCGGGACAATTACGGGATTACTATGCCAAGCGCTCTTGGACCTCTCTATAACTCCTTCTCTCCACATTTTATTGACCTCCTCTTGGGCGATTTTGAGGAGGTGTGGAGAGATCATTCGAGAACGTTGTCGTATGGGAGGGTGGTCCTGTACGTCTATCTCGTGTTCGGTTATGTGTGTCATTCGTAGCTCGGGGGAAGGGTTGGGAATGATGTATTTGGTCAGGATTGTCTCTAATTTGCGTCGGGAGGATTCTTCTGGGACTACAAGACCAGCACAGTCTTGTAGGTTAAGGGCGGTCACGGTAGTACGGGTAGTGAGGAATGTCTGGGGAGTACTGTGTTGCGTCTGCCAAGTCTCGTCACGGTAATTTATTATCAGTCCAAATTGTCGCAAAAAGTCCAGTCCAAGTATACAGGGGCAATTAATGGCTGCCACGCGCATTAATACTGGGGCACTCTCTCCACCAAACTCAAACTGTAGATGGAGGGCTCCATCTACGTTCATTACGTGGCCATTGGCGACTTTCACGCCTTCCTCGATGGGTATTAGGGGTAGGGTTAACTTTTCGATAAGGCTGGGACTGAGGTATGATCGACAGGAGCCTGGGTCGACGAGTCCTGGGAATTTACAGTTACCCAGGAGGACCCAGAGGTAGTGGCGTTGGTCTCCGTCGATCATTTGGACGGGTTCCTCGGGAGGGGCGGATTTGGGGATTGGGCGAGGGGGTAGGGTTAGTTTCTGGGAATGGGAAGAGGGCTTGTTTACTCGGGGTGACTCTAAAGGCGTTTTGGGAGAGTTTGACTCGAACTTACTTACCTCATAGGGGGACTGGATTCCGATACTTGTGCTAGGGGTTGGTTCCGCAGGGTTTAGGGTGCTTACTGAGGGAAGGCTCGATTTGCTCAAAATTTTCTCTAAAACGGTTTCTTCGGTACTTTGGGCGGGAGCGCTGAGTGTAAAACTCGCGAGGGGAGGCGGGTTCATTATTGCCTCCCCCCGGCGTAGTTTCCCGACTGTCTTTGCAGACACGCGGGGCAGGAGCGCGTGTCCGTGCCCCGGCGTCCGCACAGTCGGCAAAAGTATCCGAGGGGGTGCGTACAATCGCGATAACGGTGTCCGGGTTGGCTGCAATTGAAACACGGGCCGGGAATGAAGGAGGGGGTGTTTAGGGGGGTATTTGGGGGAGGGTGTTTCGGAGCGACGTCCGATAGGCGAGGTATTGGGTTTTGGGATTGTTTTCGCGAGGGTGGAAGGGGACGGGAATTTTCTTGTCGAGAGTGGTAGTGCGGAGGGGATTGATGGTCGGTGGAGGCTACTTCGCTGTAGCTCTTGGTTGGATTGACCGTTCTGGGGGGTGGGATCGGCCGTTGGGTTGTTGGTGAGGGTAGGGAGGGGGGTAGGAGTTCATTCTCAGGAGTTGACTCGACGGCGGAAGTTTTCCGGATCTCTGGCCTGTTTTGGGGCTTGTATGTCACGTAGGGATCACAGGTGGGAGATGCAGTGGGAGGGGGACGGTAAGACTTTCTTTTTTCTCTAATTATTTCTCGCTGCCTGCAGGCTTGTTGCAGGTCAGCGAAATCATGGATACTTTCACGGGGGATTTGTTCGCTAAAGTCGGGGTGGAGGTTGGTGTGGCAGATGGATATTTGTTCGTCAAGGGGAGGGGCGGGGTTCAGTCGTCGGATGAGCGTGCGGAGTTTATCCAAGAACTCCCCACACGGTTCATCCGGACCCTGGGTCCGCATGCCAATTTCCTGTCGGATCTTCTCTTGGCATGCTTCGATTCCGTAGCGGGTTCTGAAATAATATAAGAACCCGGTGTAGGAATCCCAGTTTTCTTGCTCGAGGCGGTGCCACCTCAGCGCTCCGTCCGTGAAAGCTTCGGGGAGGGAGCGGAGGAGCTCCGCCTCGGTGTATTCGCGGGCCTGACAGTATTCGTGGAGACGGCGGAGGAACTCCTCGCCGTCTTCACTGCGTCTTCCCGCGAATTTGGGACCGTACCGCCGCGAATCGTCGGCTCGGCGTACGTCCCGGGAGTTTCGGGACTCATTATATGTAGCGGTCTTAAACGTCGGGGGCTCTAAATGTCTGTAAGGGGTACGGGGTGGACGACCGAGTTGCGTGCTCTGCAACGCAGGACCGGCAAATGAAGGACGGGGGATGGAAGGATTCCATAGGGTTTCGGTGTCGTAATAAGGGAGGTTTGGTATTAGCGGACGGGGGTTTGTTGATACCGGTGGGGGTTGATAGGATGGGAATCGTATCCCGGGGGTTTGTGCAAATGTTACGGTTTGCGTGGATCGGCGGGGGTAGAGAGGGGGAGGAAGGGGATGGTATTGTTCCTGGGCGACTACTTCGTCCCCAGTTAAGATGTCCGGTGTCCGTCGGACGACCGGCGGGAGGGGTTGGGGGGTTTGGGGATGGTGTTCAGGAGTGAGGGGTGGATTGGAGGGAGGGTAGGGTCCGTCATGGGGGAGGGGGGTTGTCGGCTGAGACGTGATGGACTCAGCGGGGGTTATGTGCGGGTGGGTTGGGTCTAGTAGGGGATGGTGGTGGGGAGGATTCGTCAGTTCGTCATCAAACGCGAACGAAAGAGGAACTGCGGGGTCGTCCTCGAGAGGACTCCACGCTACAGGGAGGAACGGATATAATCGTCTTACTTCGTGGCGGATTAGCCGGTCTCTCAGTTCTTCGTCCGTGCCGAGAGAACTGATTTTAGAGACCAGGCATAATCTAATAATGGCCCGCACATTTCGGATTCCGAGAATTCGGGCTCGTATCTCCGAAATGTGCTCCTCTCTATTGATGGGGTTGGGGGACGTTTGGGGTGAACTTTGGGAAATGTGGACGATGGGGGAGGTAACGGTAGTGGTGGTCACCGTCACGGCGGTCTGAGGAAGCGTCAGTCCGAGGGGGTCCATAGTGCTAATCGTTGTACGCAATTAAATTCCAGATAGGGGAGGGTCACAATTATACACCAGATTCGTTGAATATCACAGCAAACACAAAAAAAATATATATCAAGCAATATGTCACAATATTCGCTCAAGATTATAAACCCAAAAAAAAAAAAATATCAGACAGTGGTTCTCAATATGCGACGAGATAGGAGCGACGGTATATACCCTAGGCGTGGAACGGTGTGTAATCACAAAAACTCTCAATACCGCAAATAGGGAGGTCTTCAAATTATTCCTCAAATTACCTAGATACAAAAAAAACACAGCACCAATTTTTATTAAAATTGGGGTGCCAGTGGCGGGCACTATTAAACGGGGGGGAAGCAGCAATACGGAGGCTTGGCGCGACTAAATAGCAGCAAAGAATTTTCTCAAAAAAAATTATTCTCAAAAAAAAATGTATATTCTCAAAAAAAAATGTTCTCGGAAGTACAAAAAAATGTTTATTCTCAAATACTATTGTCAAAAGAAGAGTTTTCTAAAAAAAATAAAAAAAATATAAATATATTCTCAAAAATTTTTATTTAAACAAAATTTATTCTCACTACAAAAAAAAATATCTAGGGAATGTGGTAAAAATAAATGTTTAGAAAAATTATTTTCCAGAAAAATATTTAGGAGATTTAAAAAAACAATATTTAGGAAATCTTTATCCAAAACTAATTATTCTCAAAAAAGAACTATTCACAAAAAAAAATTATTCCCAACAAGGTTTTCTCAAATTATTGTTAAAAAAAAACTATTTAGAAAAAAAAATTTTGTCCAAAAAAAAATGATTCTCCAAAAAAAAATTTTTATTCTCAAAAAAAAAGTTTTCTAAGAAAGAAAGAAAAACAATTATTCTCAAAAAAACTATTCACCCAAAAACAAAGTATTCGCAAAAAAAAAAAAAATTTCGTTCTCGAAAAAAAATTGTTGTCAAAAAAAATTTTGTTCAAAAAGAAAATGTTTATTATTTATTGATTTATTTATTTGTTTTTATTATTATTTTGTTATTATTGTCACAACAATATTCTCCAAGAGGTATCCACAAAAAAGGTTTATTATTTATTAATTTATTTATTTGTTTTTATTATTATTTTGTTGTTATTGTCACAACAATATTCTCCAAGAGGTATCCACAAAAAAGGTTTATTCGCAAAAGGTATTCTCAAAAATATGGTTAAAAAAACTATTTCCACAAAAATATTACACAAAGTTCTCAAAAAAAATGTTATAGAAAAAAATTTCGTCTCAAAAAAAAATATTCTCAAAAAAAAACGTTATAAGAAAAAGTTTTATTCTCAAAATTATTATAAAAAATCTATTCAAAAACAAAATTTTATTCTCAATAAGATTGTTGTCGAAAAAAAAAAATTTATTCCAAACAGAATTTATTATTTATTACTTTATTTATTTGTGTTATTATTCTTCCATGGTATTCTCAAAAAAAATTGTATTTATTTAGGGAAGTTCAAAAAAAAAAAAAACTGCTAGAAAAAGAAATGTTGTCTTACAAAAAAAATCAGTTATTTATTGTTGCTGCCTCTGCTCTCCGTTTGCGCTAATTATGGGGGGGGGGGGGTAACTTTTCGGGCCCCACGTTGGGCGCCAAATTTGTCACGCCGTTGGGGAGGGAATAACTGGGGGAAATGTGGGGGACAAAAAAATTTAGTTTCATAGGGCAACACGAATTCACAAAAATAACAATTATTTTATTTATCTAATAGTTACAAAAGTAATCCTAACCTTATAGTTTCGCAATAACGTCTATGTAACGGCGTACGATCTCGGGGGCAATGTCTCAAATATATACCGACGCAAAAAGGAATTATGTATATGGGCGCCAGTTATTTTTATAACAAAACAAAATAACAAAAAAAGAACTTTTATTACAAAGGCGGGGGTGCAAGCAATTATTTGGGGGAGACTAGGGGAGGATGAATATTGGGGGTATCTCAGGGTGGGGGTTCTCCGACTCTACGGCCTCTTAATTATTACCACTGGCCGGAATTTTGATCTTTGAAATAATATTTCGCCAAGTGCGAAAACTGAACGAAATAGCCGGGGACTCTACACAAAAAAACGTAAATACGGGTCGCGCGAACTCTGACTGGCGATGACGGTCGAAGACCGTCGGGAAAATCTCGAATATAACGCGCCTTAGGATTACACAGCCGTTCCACTTCGCGATTAACTTATGATTATTCCTCCGTGAAAATTCACGGAGGTAATTAATTCTTAGGGAGACTCTACACCGGGAACAAGAATGGGGGGGAGGACTCGAATACAAATTTTTCGTAAAGGCTAAGGAGGATACAAAAGTGAAAAAGCTCGGTGCCAACACTTCTATGGTGCAAACACTTACTCTTTCTGTCGTTCTCTCGCGGTCCTTCGTCTCGCCGGTTCGTCGTAGTTTAATTTTCACTTTCCTTTATTCTCCTCTACCTTTTCTCGCTCACACCGCACTCTCTCTCTATCTGCCTCTATCACACTCTAATACTTTTCTCTAACTCTTTATCGCCTGTCAAAAATTGCTATGTGCTCCTATCGCTCTCGTAGCTCGTCGCAAAGTGTCCGGCACATGGCGTGCCGGAACTTCCGAGTTTTCCGGGTGTTCTTAAATTTCTCCCGTGCCTCTGATTTGACGAGACACGGGAGATCCTTGATCCATGATTGGCCGCGCGGGTCACGGGTCAATTGATGAGGCGACACTCGGGTCGATATTTCTGGGGACAATGTTGGGGGCAGGCTCTATCGGGAACTAGGCGTAACGAGGATTTATCGATATGGTAGGGTAAGGTGTCGGGTAAGTAGGACGGGTGGGAAGGCTATCGGTGTCGCCGGACGCTGCTGCCATCTCCTTAGTTATTGCGTCACCGTCGCCGATTGATGGCTCGGGGACAGCTGATGAGATGTGGCCGGTGACATGTGCGGTAGTTTATTTGGAGAGTGCGGCTGAAATTTTGTTGTAACAACATTGATGTGGCGGTCTCGTGATGGTGTGAGTGCGGTGTCCTCGATGGCGAGGACGACTTCAGGTGATCTCCTAGTGAATGCTGGTAAGTTTCTTCCACTGGTTTATGTTTTACTTTTCCTTTTTTCTTGCAGTTGTTATTTTCTTGTAGGTTATTGCTGTGGAGTTGGGGTTGTCCTGGGGATGCTGATGAGTTCTTCTGGGCGTCGGTAATATTCTTCGGGGCGTCGCGTAAGTGTTTGCACGATTTACAATTATAATATAGGGGAAGGGGATAATAATACTTACTGTTAATTTGTATTTTAGGTCGGTGAAACGGCTGCCTTTACAACAGAAATTCCGAGAAGTAGTTGAATGCCAAGCTTTCGGTACCACTTGATTCCTTTTCTAATTGTGGTAGCATAGGAAACCATTTGGTCGGAATAATCTATGCCACATTTTCCTGCATTATATTCAACAACAGCTAGTGGTTTGAGTGTTGCAGGTGTCTGTTGATTTGAAGAAATAGTACGGATGCTACGATTTTGTTTTGCACTTGGGACCATGATAGGAGCGTGTTTTGTTGATAACATTCTTACGTCCCGTGTATCTCTCCATTTGAGTACCACAATCCCGTTATCATCTTCTTTAGATACCATCTCTCCTTTTCTGAGTTTGGAATGAAGAATATCTTTTGGGAGGAATTTGTTGTTATTCCTAAGTGTTCCCACTACATGTGTTTTGCGGTTTAGGCACGATATAGCTAACTCATAGCTCGTGTAAAAATTATCAATATACAATGTGCGTCCTTGGTGGAAAAGTTTTTCTGCAAGATGAAGACACACATTATGTGCCAATCCCGTTTCTCTAATACCATCAGCTGATTTACCAGAGTAAATTTTCATCGCCCATGTATATCCCGTATTTGAGCATAATTTAAATAATTTGATTCCGTACTTGTGCGCTTTATTTGGTATGTATTGTCTGAAAATGAGTCTTCCGCGCCATGGACTCATCGTTTCATCAATAACAATGTGTTCTCCAGGCGTGAGTATTTTTTGGTACTTTTCCTCCAGTTTGTCGAAAAGTGGACGTATTTTTCCAAGTCGATCGTTACGGGCAATGGACACATTATTGGCAAAATGAAAATTACTCAATAGTAACTCGAATCTATTTCGTGACATTATAGTACGCGGTAATTGAAAATTATACAGTGGGCTTTTCGACCAATAATTGGCAATGGGGTTTACTTTTACAACTCCCATATATAAAATCAGTCCCAAGAATTTTTTTATTTCTTCGGGATTAGTGGGTTTCCACTTATGCATCCGTGAACGCGGTGGTAAGTCAGATTTATTTAACTTTTGTTCCGCGTATCTGTTTGTTTCTGATACCAATAAGTCTACTATTTTCTCATCAACGAACAGCGCAAACACATCATATGGATGAACATCACCTGGTAATTGCCTAATGAGGCCGCCCATCTCGGAGAAAGAAAATGACTTCTGCCGTCCACGAAATTCATTCCATTCGCCAAATTCAATTGTATTTTCCTTGGTACCATCAGTCCTTCTGTCTTCATCAATAATCAATTCTTCCAAAATCTCGTCAATGGAATCTTCATTACATTCAGTATCACTACCATTGCACTGATCAATATCTGAATCGGAATCAGATGATGTAATTCTATTTACATTTCTATTTCTAGGAAATCTGATTTCTTCCTCATCGCTGCTATTCGAATTTGTGTAAGCCTCGTAAGAGCTTTCTTGTTCACTGCTATTTGACTCTCTAACACATATGTTTTCCCTTTTCCTTTTCGGCATTTCAACGAATTAGGGTAGAGATTTCAAGTTGTACCGCTCGTTACTCGGAAAAGAGTCAAACTGATCCGATATAGTGGCGAAATAAAAAAAACAAGTGCCAAGTAGCGAAAACAAATGACCGAGCATCATACCATGGAAACAAACGGGGTGGGAGGTCATTCTTGCGACAATCAGCGATTCTCATTTTTAAAATATCGGAATACGCTTCGGACGTACGCTTCATATAGTGGTACGCGTGGCCTGAAGGAGATTTGACTGTAAACGCGCATGGCAGTCAACGTGTTAATAATTACCACTGGCTTGATTTTACATACGCGAATTAATATTTCTCCAAGTGCGAAAATTAGACGAGATACTTCGGGACGCTATACAAAAAAAAACGTAAACACGGGTGCCGCGAACAATGGGTAACGAGGACGGTCGAAGGCCATCTGGGAATCTCGTACTCTAACTTTATACTTTTTCTTAATTCTATACAGCCGTTCCACTTCGCACGATATCTAACTATTTCTCCGTGAAAATTCACGGAGATAATTAATGTTCGGGAAAACTCTAAACCGGGAATGATAACGGGGAAGGAAACTCGAATACAAATTTTCGCAAAGGGGCCGGAATATAAAAATGAAAAAAAAAAATTGGTGCCAAAATTTCAATTTGTGGAAACACTTACGGTCGAAGTTTTCTTCTCGAATTTCCTGGTCGCCGTACTCCCAAAATTTTCTCGAATCGTGAATCGTTGGAATATGCCGGGTCGTTTTAGTTTGGTTATCGCTTCTTTTGACTCTCGGTTTCTTTTTCTCACTTACGCCGCACTCTCTCTCTATCTCGCTCACTCACACTCCAATACTGTTCGCTAATACTGGATGCTCTAAATCTTCTTGACGTCTACTCTCTATGGTGGCTCGCCGCAAAGTGTCCGGCACATGGCGTGCCGGAACTTGCGAATTTTTCTCGGTGCTCTTGAAATCCTCTCCCGTGCCTCTGATTGGACGAGACACGGGAGATCCTTGATTGATTATTGGGCGCCTGGGTCACGGGTCGATAGGTGAGGGGACACTCGGGTCGATATTTCTGGGGACAAGGCTGGGGGAGACTCTATCGGGAACTAGGCGTAACGAGAATTTTTTTTTTTTTTTTTTTCATAAGGAGTTGCGGAATCCTTTTGACGGATACCAACTGGGCCTACAGCCCAGTCTTACAGAACTGGACTTTCAGCCCTAGGAGGTTATGTGGGACTCCCAAAAAAAACAGGCCTACCCACTAAACCGCCACCTCCTTCACCCTCTCCCCCAACCAGGAAACATGTTGATATTACTTCTGGCTGGGGCGTCCTGTCCGTGTATGTTCGTTCGTCTCGTTTGTCTGTCATCTGTTATGTCGCGTCACTTCCTCTGCGTAGTCGTCTGTCAGGCAGCCGTCCGCGTTTTTTCGTCGCAGTATCGTCTCTGTGTAGGTGGCTACAAGTAGCCACCATTCCTGTTTGCGTAACATCACCTGTACTATGTTGTCCGGGGTGATGTTACCTGTTGTCATCTCGAGTTCTCGTCTCAAGTCCGTCCACTGGTCGCACATAAAAAATGTGTGTTCCGCGTCGTCTCGTTCGTGTCCACAGTACTTGCAGTCCGGTGTTTGTACTCTGTTCATGTTGTTGAGGTACCGTCGATAGTAGCCGTGTCCCGTCAGGAGCTGGGTAACGTAAAAGTTTACGTCCCCGAATGTCCTTCCAGTCCACGGTCTCAGGTCCCTTATCAGTCGTCGTGTCCAGTTACCTGTTTGTTCTTCCGTCCATCGTTGTTGCCACACCTGTATCGTTCTGTCGCGTTCAGTCTTTGCCGCGTCCTCTCGTTTCACGTCCGCGCTGCGCCCGTAGATCCTCTTGCCCTCTTCGGCAAGAAGATCTACCGGGATTACGCTCGCCACCACCAACACAACCTGTGCAGAGACTGTCCGGTAGGAGCTCGCGATCCGCAGCGCCCCCTGTCTCTGTACTCTGGTCGTCGCTTTACTGTATTTTTTTGTCTTCAGAGCATCTGCCCAGATCTCCGCCCCGTAAAGTAGAATCGAGTGGGCTGTTGCCATCAACAGTTGTCTCTTCCCCGGTCTTAGTCCCGTCGTGTTTGCCATCAGGCGGCTCAAGGATGCGATCCTCTCGGCCGCCTTCTGAACCGTCTTCTGTATGTGAGGCCAGAAGGTTATCTTCGTATCCAGAGTCACCCCTAGATACTTGACTTCCGTTCCGGCCTGGATCTCGTCCGTCCCAACCCTCATTGTTAGTCTCGTCTGTATGCGTTTTCTCGTAAGGTCAGTTCTGCCTTTTGTGTCGCGAGTTGAAGTCCGTGGTCCGTCATCCAACGTCCGATTCGTCTCATTGTCTGGTTCAACTTCAGCTGCGCCAGTTCTGGAGAGCGCTCAGTGATCACCGCCGCTACGTCATCGGCGTACGCGACGAGGAGTACCCCGAGCGGCATCTCCAGCCTGAGCAGGCTGTCGTATAGACCGTTCCAAAAATCCGGTCCCAGTATCGATCCCTGTGCGACCCCCGCGGTGATTTGTCTCGTCACCTGTCCCTCGGTCGACTCGTAAGTTATCCGTCTGTTTCTAAGGTAGTCCTCCGCAACTCGGGCCAGATAACGCGGAAGCTACCGTTAAGCGCCTCCAAGATATCCACCCACCTAGCCGAGTTGAAGGCGTTCCTGATGTCGAGTGTCGCCACCAGCACGACAGGTCGCGCTGCGTGGCAGTATCTCTCTAGTTCCTCGAAGGCGTCGACCACTTTTCGGATTGCTCCAATCGTTGATCGACCCCTTCTGAAGCCGAACTGCAGATCTGAGAGGCCTCCCCCGGTCTGTATCACATCCGTCAGTCTTGGCCTCAGTAACTGTTCGTATAGTTTTCCCGTCGTGTCCAGTAGGCTCAGCGGTCGACGTTGCTGTCTGTCCTGCCACTTCGAAGGCGATGTATTGATGGTCGCTGGCCGTGTAGTCCTCAACCACCCGCCATCCCCTCACCCATGGCAGCGTTCTGTCCGACGTCATTGTCACATCCGGGATGGAGAAGCCAAACTCGGGTCATCTGTACGTTGGCGTGTTTCCCGTGTTTGCTACCACTAGATCTAGCCTTGCGGTCATTTCCAGCAGCAGCAGTCCGCGTTTGTTCGTTTCTGTCATTCCCCACTCGATTGCCCTGGCGTTGAAGTCCCTCCCGATTACCACGTCTCCGGGCAGATCTCTGATTCCGTCCTCGAGGAGTGCTACCTTTCTCTCAAACTCCGCCGCGGTGCAGTTGGGCGTCAGGTAGACGCTGCCATAGGTGACAGCGCCGACCTTAGCCCAGACGAAGTCGTCTCCGCAGCCGCGGTCAGTTATTCGAGTTCGGGCAGCACCCCTCACCCAGATAGCTGTTGTCTCTGTCTCGTTCGTGATGTACGTCTGATTTGTCCTTCTCCTGTACGGTTCGCACAGGATCAGGATGTCCGCGTCTAGTTCGTTCAGCTATCTGTGGTAGTAGCATGTCTGCTGTCCTACTTCTGTTCAGGTTCCCCTGAATTATTCTGTCCGTCGTCCTGCCTGTCTCCCGCACTCCTCCAGTGCGGCACGGAACACCGCGCACCTGCCGGATCCGGCGAGGTGCGCCACGTCTTTGTGACCGGCCTCGGTGCACAGTGGACAGGCCGGCTTGTTTTTACAGTCCGTCGCTTAGTGTCCAGGTGTGCCGCACCTTCGGCAGCACTTTGTCCTGTCCTTGTCTGTACAGTTTGCCTTCGCGTGGCCGAAGTCAAGGCACTTGTGGCATCTCGTGACTGTCAGTCGTTTTCGGACGCGGCAGTGCATCCACCCAATCCCGATCCTCCCCCGCCGAAGCAGCGCATTGGCTTCGTGCGACTGAACGTCGCACACAGCCATGTACTGCTCGGCGCGGTTCGTACCAAAGATGTGGACCCGGTAGTCCGCGTCTCGTCCCGTTTCGCGTTTCAGTGCGTCTGTCACATCGGCCGCGGTCGCGACGCAGTCCAGGTCCATGATCTCCGATTGGATCTTGGAGTTCATGGCCTGAACACTGCCCGCTTCCCCGACCGCGTCTTGTAGTCGTTGTCGGAACTCGTTGCGTCCGTCCGGTTTGTTCGGGTCTGCCTGTATCTTCGCTAGGCACAGTCCGTTTTTCGTTTTCCGTAGTGTTCTCACGTGCACGTGACTCTCCTTCGGGTCGATTGTCATTCGTATCTTCCGGACTATGTCCGAGTACGTGGTGTCTGTTCCCGGCTTGACTAGGACGGCCGTGCCCCGTTTGCGCGGGGCCCGTTCGCTCCGGTCCGGCCGGGGTTTCGTGTTCGTTTCTGTTTTGTCAGATGCTTTCTTTTTCACCGGCTTGTCGGGTCGTCCTCTCGTCACCATCTTCCAGGTACCGGCCGGTTCCACCGTCGAAATCCTCTTTTGGGAGGATTCCGGAGTGGTTCCGGTCGGTTCCCGTTTCCGTTTCGGTCGCGGTGTCTTTTCGTCTGTCGATTTCGTTATTGTCGATTTTGTTATTGTCTTTGTCTTGTCCGTCGTAGGTCTCGGAGGAACTGCGTCCATGCATTTCTGCAACGCCATGTCCGCAGCCTCGAGGATCGTCTTTATACCCGTTTTTGTAGTTATGTTCGTATTCTTCTGTCTGGCCGCTGCCTGGGCCATTTTCGGCGCTGTCTGGTGAATGAGCTGTAGTAGCTCCGTCAGTTCGTCTGTCGGTCCCGTTTGTGTCTGTTGCGTCGTCGGTGCGATGTTGTCAGTGGTAGAAAGGTAGCTTTCTCCACTGGCTCCGCTCGATATACTGTCCGTCCGGTTTCGTCCTGGTACGTTCAGTAGTCGTCTGTCAATCTCGTTGTCGCTGTTGGTCATCTTTTTCTTCGTCAGCACGTACGATTCGCGACCCTCAAAAACCTCGCCGCTGCCCGTGGCCACCGGGGCTTTCACCCGATCGGAACCCGGGGTGGATTGCCCCTGTGAGGGGGTTTCCACTTGAGGTAGTATTTTGTTTTTTCGTACATTGCATAGTTTTTCGTTCCGGCTCGCTGGTGGCTCCTCGTGGACGCGGCTCCACGTACCGCGCTGGAACAACGCGCGGCCCCTGAGGTCCCCCCCTCTCCCTGTTCGTGTCTCGTGTGCCCCCCCCCCCTGTATGTTGTGTGCGAGTGACTGCAAGTGCCCGTGACGGCAGACCAGAATCCATTCCTGTGAAGAGACCGTTTATAGGGATTCCCTATCATACATGGGAAGAGCCCGTTTATAGGGGTTCCCTTTCATTCCTGGGAAGAGCCCGTTTATAGGGGTTCCCTTCTTGTGCTTTTTCGGAAGGAGCCCGTTTATAGGGTCCCCGAACATTCATCATCCGGTCTGTCGCTGGGCGTGTTTGTGTAAATGTGGGTGTATGCGTATGTGTGTGTGTGTTGGTGTTGGGTCCGTTGGTTTTCCCTCCAGCTGGCTTGCTGGCTAGGTACGTGGACCTCCCACCACGACGAGGTGGACCCACGGGAGGGCAACGGGAAATTTATCGATATTGTAAGGTAAGGTGTCGGGTAAGTAGGACGGGTGGGAAGGCTATCGATGTCGCCGGACGCTGCTGCCATCTCCTTGGTCGTTACGTCACCTTCGCCGATTGATGGCTCGGGGACAGCTGATCACATGTGGCGATGACATGTGCCGGTGGTTTATTTGGAGAGTGCGGGCTAAAATATTTTGTGAGTGCGAGTGTTCTTGATGGTGAGGACGACTTCGGGTGATCTATTCGGTGAGTTTTCTTTTAATTGTTTATTTCTTCTTTCCTTTTTCTTTCTTTTTTTTCGATTGATTTTTAGGTTGTGTCGTGGGTGATGGCCTGGTGACGATGACGATGGTTATCCTGGGGACGCTGTGGCTCTTCTTGGCGGCGGTAAGTATTTTTATTTTTATCCTCTGGTTATCTACTTTTTATCTTCGGTGATTTCAATACTTTTGTATGTTTCAGCTTCCAGTTGACGGTCCGGGATGGCGATGAATTTCTTCGGGGCGACGCGTAAGTGCTTGCACGTTTTACAGTAATAATATAAGGAAAGGACATACTTTCTCATAGACTTATGGTTTAGGTTGGTGGAACGGCTGCCTTTGGGACGAGCTGGTGCAGCGGGGGAGGGTAAAATTGTGCAACGTCACAACTCCCCCTGCTTAGACGAGAGTACGTCTTATAGGCGTACTCGAGCTAATCTCTAACCTGGAATACTTAATTTATTATCACAATCATTCATCCATACTTAAAACAAAATCACAGTGATTGCAGCATTGAAATAAAGGCACTTTGATTATCACAAATTAATTCTGAAGGTTCTCAATTCCCTGGGTTGGTCTCTTGACTGGTACCGATGACTAGGGTGGCGTGTCTCCTTTCTCGTGGGTCTCGATGGATGATGTCGAATTCTTCACATTTGCTCTCTGCATTCCTGGGTTGGCGTTCGTAGGATTCTTTTCGGTTCCAATTACTCCAAACAGGACTAACAAAAATAGCCGAGGCCATTACTTCAAAACAACAAAAAAAGAATGGTCGATGCCAATACTCAAAAACAGGACCGGGACTGCTTCGCCGAACCCGGAAGTCCCCATTTTACTGGGGCCGGGGCCGGTTCTCGATCTTATTGGGGCAGTCCCGGGCTATGTGGCCCGCTGCTTCGCAGGCTCAGCACTTGCGGACTACAAGTGGGTGGCTCGCCGGGGGTGGGGTCGGAAGGGGGGTCGGGGTCTGTTGTAACAGGAGTGCCGAAGCCAGGGCTAGGGCAAGGACGTTGGGAGGGGTATTCGTGAGGGATTTAACCAGCTCGGCGGTGTTAGGGTCGGGTATTTGGGAGTGCGGAGTTTGGTGTGGGGCCGTGAGGTTTCTGCGGGCTGGGGTTGGGGTGTTTGGGGAGGGGAAGGAAAGGAGTGGGGTAATCCGTCGGGGGTTTCCGGGGAGACGCTTAGGGGTTCTCCCCAGGAGATTCTGGGGGGGGGGTGCTTAAGGAGGGGGTTGGAGGGTTAACGGGGGTTCCCATTAGCGGAAGGATGGAGGGCGACCGTATGGCGTTGATACGGTCGCCCTCCATCCGGTTGAGCCCGATATGGACGCCTCGTGAAGGAATAGGGAGGGAGAAGGGGTGGCGGGACGGGATTCACCCTCGTGGGGGAGGAGGTGGGGACTGGACGGTGAGGCGGATGGGGTCGAGGGCGGCAAGGGAATATGAGGGAATGGGGTTTCGGGTGGTTAGGGCGGATCGTCGGGGTACTTGGGTGGCGGGGACTAGGAGGGGATGGGAGTACTTTGAGGGGACCGGGGTGAAGGGTGGGGACTGGTGGTGCTTTTCCGTTGACCGGATGAAGGCCATTAGTTTGGCAAACCGGTTGGACGGGTTTGGAGCGGAAGGGGGGAAGAGGTCGGTTGGGGTTGCGCTTTTTTTCTGGGGAATGGGGGGTGGGGGAGGCGTAGGGGATGAAGTAGGGGAGGTATAAGTTGAAGATTAGATGGGCAGGAGTCTGTGATGGGGGTTCGGGGCCGCGCAAGGTACCCACTGGGAGGCGGTACTCGCGGTGCCCCCCTGGTCGGCCATGGCTTCGCCGTCCGCTCATTCTCCTTTCTTTACTTGTCGTCTGAAATAGGTAATACACATAGTTAGCGGGGTGAGAGTGGGTGGTTGACGGTCTCGGGGAGGTAGACTCGGTCTCTGGGGTTTTGTACTGTTTCAAATCACTCACATGCACACGAGGGTTTTTTCGTGAGTTCGGGTCCTCTAATTCGTAAACAACAGGGGAGGAAATACTCAAAATTTTAAAGGGTCCGATAAATCTGGGGGCTAACTTGGCTGCGAAGTTCTGGGTGCCTGAGGACAATACTCGATTGCGTCTCAGGACTAACTCTCCAATCTTAAAGCGGGTGTCTTTCCGTCCTTTGTTGTAATATTTCGCTTGTCGTTTGTGTGCTTGCTCTAATTGTTTCTGTACCCAGTCGTGTATCAGTGGCAGTCGTTTTAGTCTGTCTGTCCATACTTGGGGGTCTGTAGGGTGTTGTTACGTCCTGAAGGGACTGGGGAAGTTTTTAAAAAGAAATCTCCTACTGGGGAACAATAGACTAAAAGAGGGCTTCGTTTGGGCGAGAATGAGCTCGCCGGGGATGAAGCCGAGTCGCTTTTCAATAAATGGAGACACTGAAATTGTTGTAGAGACTTACCTTTACGCTGCGAAGTCGAGCGGAAGAGCGTAGAGGGTGGTGTTTTAGTCCAGAGTGATCACCGGAGGCTCCGATGCTTGCGGGGAGGTAGAGATATGGTCCGCTGCCGATTCTATGCTTGGACCTGGTGCCTCAGAAGCTGGGCCGCTCCAGACGATCACCGGTGTCTTGGACTTTGTTGACACGACGGGATGGAGTACACAAGTCCGGTACTTGATCTCGTAGTATGTGGAGGTCGGCGTTTGCACTTTTCGTATAACTGCGCCGATTTTTATATCGCTTTGAATAGTAACTCGGCTCAATGCCGGAGTTAAATCGATAGGAAAATATTCGGATAGACTTTCGATGTCTTTATAGAGTTTTAAGAATGTATTACTGCAGTTATGTCCGCGTATCGTCTTCTGTTTACCGTGGGCTATCGCGATAGCTCGTTTGGCTGCGCGTTTCACTCCGCCGCGGCGTCTACCCATAAAGAAAGTTTACGTTAACGGATTAGGTGTCGATGGATAAATTGGGTGACGATTTCTCGGGATTGAGGATGTTGTTGAAACGAGGGATCGGGGTGTTATAAACCACGATTGATTATTTAGAGGTTGAATCTGACGTGCGAGATATATCGCACGACGAGATTCAGAAGTTTGTTAATAGTTCTAGCGTGCAAGGAAGAGTTCGCACGACAAAGAACAATACGAGTGGTCCCAGCGTGCAAGCGCGAAGCAGCACTACAAGGAATTGGAAATAAAGATGAGTAATTCCAGCGTGCAAAGGAGAGTTTGCACGGCAAAGAATTGATTTAGCGGATCCCAGTGTGCAATGAAGAGATTGCACCACAAAGAATCGAGAAAAATGTAAGAGATCGTGTTTTATTAACTATGGATGGGGATAAAGGCAGGGTTTTCACTGACTTTACGAAATAATATATTAACACGACAATTAAAATTAAAGATTGAATTTATTTTAACACTTTGAACTTGAATTATGTTGTTACAGTGGATTTATACACGATTTCGTATCGCGGAGTACTCTTACTTTTACGTTTCACAATTCTAATACACTTTGTACTAAACTTATAGTTCGCCCGACTATGCCACGTAGGTCTTATGCAGGATGTATGTAATGTTCGCTTCGAAAGTTCACGAGTGACTGACTCCTTAGGGATGTTAGGTCTTATAAAAGGTCCCAGCGTAAGGCTGGTGGGAGTAGTCAAGGTGGGGGTAGCGCTTGCACGGGCTGGTGAGGCCCGTGGTGGGGCGCGTGGTTGCCCGGGCGCCGCGGTGGCGGGACCCGGGGTAGTGGCGCCGGTATGTCGGGCACGTGCAAGCTAAGGGCGGCGCCGGAGCGTCGCCCGCGGGCAGCCCGAGGGTAGCGCGGCCGCTCAAGGGTGGCTCTTGAGAACACGTGTGCTAGCGCTGGCTTTAGAGTAAAGCCAGTTTATATTCGTGGGAACTTATATTTTTCCCGAATTCTGGATTTTACGGCTCGGTCTTTCTCGAGTCATCTGTTTTGCTAGCACGCGTATTCCCAGTACATATTTTCTATGTTCTAGGTATTATACTTATGGCACGCGCATATATATGTGTTTATACATATATGTGCGCGTGTATTATTTTATTTCTAGTTTTTATTTTCGTGTAATTATATATACGCACGTGTAATATTATTATTCTGAATTTTAATTAATTAATTTTGTACGCGCATATATATGTGTTTATACCATCCTCCATCTCCGATTTCCCTGGGAGTCCGCTTTTTTAGGGACTATCCAGAGTGGCGAGCTATACGGAGATTCCGAGGGTTTTATTATTTCGTTTTTTATTAGCTCTGTTATATTTTTAGTTATCTCATCTTTATGAGCAGGTGGAAATCGGTATTGTCTCGTGAATACCGGCTGATCGTCGACGGTTGTGATTTTATGATTGATTACGTTGGTTGAGTCTAACGCCGTTCCCGGTATATGGAATAGGTCTTCGTTTTGCTCGACCAAGGTAAGGATATTTTCTCTTTCTTCATTGTTTAGATGCTCTAATCGGAGTAAGTTTGGCAATTCGAGTTTTTTGGTGGATTCGCAATCCGTGGTCAAAGTATGAGCCTTTTGAATTTCCGCGAATGCCTCCAATACGACCGTAGGCGTGGGTACGATGATATCTTTATCACCGGTATTAAAAATTCTGAGGTGGGCAACGCCGTTGTTATTAGTGACGACCGCGTCTCCTGCGAAAATGCCTTCCCCCAAACTTAGTCGAGGAACATAACCCTCGTTTATTTCCCGATTTAGGATTTTTATCTCGAATATGCAACTTGAGCGTTTTGGAAGAGTTATCAGTCTAGTATTTTTGAATTTTAGTTCCTGATTACCCCAGGCAATGATTTCTTTTTCCCAATCTATTTTTGCTCTGTTTAAGCCGTGGAATTCCGATCCCAAAATGGCGGCTGGTCTGATAGGGAAATCATCATTAACCACGTGGAATTCCGCGGTTGTTCCCAATATATCTAATTGGGTTTTCCCGAGTGTGAATACGGGGTTCTCAGATATGCCCTGAAGTCGTAATAAGGTAAACTTGTCGATAGGGGTACCGTCCCTTAACGCGCCACTTTTTATTAAATTTGGGTCGGCTCCGGAGTCTACAAGAAATTCCGTGGGGCCGTGTAATTGTGGGGCGTCTATTTCGACAACAGGTATGAAAGAGTTCCGAGTTAGGGAGATATTGGCGTGTCCAACGGTTCGTTCTGGGACACTTGCTCGGTCTCCTCTGTTATCTGTGTGGTTTTTACAGGGTGCTCTTTCTTCTCCGGCCGTTGTGCACCCGTGGTTAACGGACCGGGGTTGGCGTTTCCCGATTTCCTATTCTCGTCGTTTCGACGTTTAAAGCATTGCTGCTCCGTATGACCGGGTTTGTTGCAATAGCCACAGGTCGCTCCGCTAGTGTGATCTCGTTTATTGTTACCTTCGCGAAATTGGTCTCTTAATCCCGGGTTCTTTTGCCAGCATTTATCGATGCTGTGCCCGGTTTTACTGCAATGTTCGCATGTAATCTTTTTCGAAACTAAGGTTTTTACTAGCTGAGGGGTGTTCGTGATTTTAACGTCTGTTCTCGTATAAAATTGTGCGCGGTCACGTTCGATTTCCTTTTCGATGCGAATCGCGGATGCGTAAGCCGTCGTTAGATTGCTAAATCCTTCGAGTTTTATTCTCATTCTAAAGTCAGGTGGAAGTCCCGCGAGAAAACACGAAAGGGTCTCGTCCTCGAAAAGTCTTATTTCGACGCACGTGAGTGGCCCGCGGCCTTTTGCTTCGCCGTCCAGAATTGCGCAATGTAAATCTTTAACGCGCGATATATAGTCTATTATGTGTTCTTGGCGACCTTTTGTAATATTACCGAGCTCGCCTCTATATTGGTTGCTCGATTTAGATGCGCCAAAGATAATTTTGAGTTTTTCTACGAACTCGTCGATTGAATAAAATACGTCGTCTTCTACTGCCGTGTACGCACGGTCTTTTAATTTACTCCTGAGAAGCCGAGTTAGATTTTGTTCGCAATCGGGTGGGAACATATCCCTCAGCCGAGTGCATGCTCGTGCGAATTTTAATACGGATATGTTAATCCCTGTGAATAGGGGGACAGATTCTAATCCGTCCTTGAAATTTAATTGGGGGTGAGAGTGATCACGGGGTGCCGGTGATCTGAAATTTCGTCCGGGGTTTTCTGGTCGAAAAACCGGGACGTTTTGTTGTCTCTGTAAGTCACGGAGGTCCGCGAGCTCATCCTTAAGGAGCGAATAATCTTTTACGAGAGCTTTGATTATGTCATCGGAAGGGTTATCCGGACCCCTATAACTAGTTCCACTTGGGTGGTTAATTGGCTCGTCAGCGAAGCTTTCAGCTTGTTGCTGATCACGTAGGAGTTTATCCTCTAAGTCCTGTAATTGCTGTAATTTTTCGCGATTTTCGCGATCTTGATCTTGCAATCTTTTTTCCTGCTCCGCGAGCCTTTGTTGTTTACTGATTAATTGCTCTTGGAGGATGGTGATTTCCTCCTCCGAGAGGGGTTTGTTTCTCGAACGAGTTTCCATGTTACTTGGGTGTGGTCTCGAATTTATTTATTAGCGACAATGTATCCCACCGCTGTCACCAGAAAATTAGATCTATTGTTACGTCCTGAAGGGACTGGGGAAGTTTTTAAAAAGAAATCTCCTACTGGGGAACAATAGACTAAAAGAGGGCTTCGTTTGGGCGAGAATGAGCTCGCCGGGGATGAAGCCGAGTCGCTTTTCAATAAATGGAGACACTGAAATTGTTGTAGAGACTTACCTTTACGCTGCGAAGTCGAGCGGAAGAGCGTAGAGGGTGGTGTTTTAGTCCAGAGTGATCACCGGAGGCTCCGATGCTTGCGGGGAGGTAGAGATATGGTCCGCTGCCGATTCTATGCTTGGACCTGGTGCCTCAGAAGCTGGGCCGCTCCAGACGATCACCGGTGTCTTGGACTTTGTTGACACGACGTGATGGAGTACACAAGTCCGGTACTTGATCTCGTAGTATGTGGAGGTCGGCGTTTGCACTTTTCGTATAACTGCGCCGATTTTTATATCGCTTTGAATAGTAACTCGGCTCAATGCCGGAGTTAAATCGATAGGAAAATATTCGGATAGACTTTCGATGTCTTTATAGAGTTTTAAGAATGTATTACTGCAGTTATGTCCGCGTATCGTCTTCTGTTTACCGTGGGCTATCGCGATAGCTCGTTTGGCTGCGCGTTTCACTCCGCCGCGGCGTCTACCCATAAAGAAAGTTTACGTTAACGGATTAGGTGTCGATGGATAAATTGGGTGACGATTTCTCGGGATTGAGGATGTTGCTGAAACGAGGGATCGGGGTGTTATAAACCACGATTGATTATTTAGAGGTTGAATCTGACGTGCGAGATATATCGCCCGACGAGATTCAGAAGTTTGTTAATAGTTCTAGCGTGCAAGGAAGAGTTCGCACGACAAAGAACAATACGAGTGGTCCCAGCGTGCAAGCGCGAAGCAGCACTACAAGGAATTGGAAATAAAGATGAGTAATTCCAGCGTGCAAAGGAGAGTTTGCACGGCAAAGAATTGATTTAGCGGATCCCAGTGTGCAATGAAGAGATTGCACCACAAAGAATCGAGAAAAATGTAAGAGATCGTGTTTTATTAACTATGGATGGGGATAAAGGCAGGGTTTTCACTGACTTTACGAAATAATATATTAACACGACAATTAAAATTAAAGATTGAATTTATTTTAACACTTTGAACTTGAATTATGTTGTTACAGTGGATTTATACACGATTTCGTATCGCGGAGTACTCTTACTTTTACGTTTCACAATTCTAATACACTTTGTACTAAACTTATAGTTCGCCCGACTATGCCACGTAGGTCTTATGCAGGATGTATGTAATGTTCGCTTCGAAAGTTCACGAGTGACTGACTCCTTAGGGATGTTAGGTCTTATAAAAGGTCCCAGCGTAAGGCTGGTGGGAGTAGTCAAGGTGGGGGTAGCGCTTGCACGGGCTGGTGAGGCCCGTGGTGGGGCGCGTGGTTGCCCGGGCGCCGCGGTGGCGGGACCCGGGGTAGTGGCGCCGGTATGTCGGGCACGTGCAAGCTAAGGGCGGCGCCGGAGCGTCGCCCGCGCGCAGCCCGAGGGTAGCGCGGCCGCTCAAGGGTGGCTCTTGAGAACACGTGTGCTAGCGCTGGCTTTAGAGTAAAGCCAGTTTATATTCGTGGGAACTTATATTTTTCCCGAATTCTGGATTTTACGGCTCGGTCTTTCTCGAGTCATCTGTTTTGCTAGCACGCGTATTCCCAGTACATATTTTCTATGTTCTAGGTATTATACTTATGGCACGCGCATATATATGTGTTTATACATATATGTGCGCGTGTATTATTTTATTTCTAGTTTTTATTTTCGTGTAATTATATATACGCACGTGTAATATTATTATTCTGAATTTTAATTAATTAATTTTGTACGCGCATATATATGTGTTTATACCATCCTCCATCTCCGATTTCCCTGGGAGTCCGCTTTTTTAGGGACTATCCAGAGTGGCGAGCTATACGGAGATTCCGAGGGTTTTATTATTTCGTTTTTTATTAGCTCTGTTATATTTTTAGTTATCTCATCTTTATGAGCAGGTGGAAATCGGTATTGTCTCGTGAATACCGGCTGATCGTCGACGGTTGTGATTTTATGATTGATTACGTTGGTTGAGTCTAACGCCGTTCCCGGTATATGGAATAGGTCTTCGTTTTGCTCGACCAAGGTAAGGATATTTTCTCTTTCTTCATTGTTTAGATGCTCTAATCGGAGTAAGTTTGGCAATTCGAGTTTTTTGGTGGATTCGCAATCCGTGGTCAAAGTATGAGCCTTTTGAATTTCCGCGAATGCCTCCAATACGACCGTAGGCGTGGGTACGATGATATCTTTATCACCGGTATTAAAAATTCTGAGGTGGGCAACGCCGTTGTTATTAGTGACGACCGCGTCTCCTGCGAAAATGCCTTCCCCCAAACTTAGTCGAGGAACATAACCCTCGTTTATTTCCCGATTTAGGATTTTTATCTCGAATATGCAACTTGAGCGTTTTGGAAGAGTTATCAGTCTAGTATTTTTGAATTTTAGTTCCTGATTACCCCAGGCAATGATTTCTTTTTCCCAATCGATTTTTGCTCTGTTTAAGCCGTGGAATTCCGATCCCAAAATGGCGGCTGGTCTGATAGGGAAATCATCATTAACCACGTGGAATTCCGCGGTTGTTCCCAATATATCTAATTGGGTTTTCCCGAGTGTGAATACGGGGTTCTCAGATATGCCCTGAAGTCGTAATAAGGTAAACTTGTCGATAGGGGTACCGTCCCTTAACGCGCCACTTTTTATTAAATTTGGGTCGGCTCCGGAGTCTACAAGAAATTCCGTGGGGCCGTGTAATTGTGGGGCGTCTATTTCGACAACAGGTATGAAAGAGTTCCGAGTTAGGGAGATATTGACGTGACCAACGGTTCGTTCTGGGACACTTGCTCGGTCTCCTCTGTTATCTGTGTGGTTTTTACAGGGTGCTCTTTCTTCTCCGGCCGTTGTGCACCCGTGGTTAACGGACCGGGGTTGGCGTTTCCCGATTTCCTATTCTCGTCGTTTCGACGTTTAAAGCATTGCTGCTCCGTATGACCGGGTTTGTTGCAATAGCCACAGGTCGCTCCGCTAGTGTGATCTCGTTTATTGTTACCTTCGCGAAATTGGTCTCTTAATCCCGGGTTCTTTTGCCAGCATTTATCGATGCTGTGCCCGGTTTTACTGCAATGTTCGCATGTAATCTTTTTCGAAACTAAGGTTTTTACTAGCTGAGGGGTGTTCGTGATTTTAACGTCTGTTCTCGTATAAAATTGTGCGCGGTCACGTTCGATTTCCTTTTCGATGCGAATCGCGGATGCGTAAGCCGTCGTTAGATTGCTAAATCCTTCGAGTTTTATTCTCATTCTAAAGTCAGGTGGAAGTCCCGCGAGAAAACACGAAAGGGTCTCGTCCTCGAAAAGTCTTATTTCGACGCACGTGAGTGGCCCGCGGCCTTTTGCTTCGCCGTCCAGAATTGCGCAATGTAAATCTTTAACGCGCGATATATAGTCTATTATGTGTTCTTGGCGACCTTTTGTAATATTACCGAGCTCGCCTCTATATTGGTTGCTCGATTTAGATGCGCCAAAGATAATTTTGAGTTTTTCTACGAACTCGTCGATTGAATAAAATACGTCGTCTTCTACTGCCGTGTACGCACGGTCTTTTAATTTACTCCTGAGAAGCCGAGTTAGATTTTGTTCGCAATCGGGTGGGAACATATCCCTCAGCCGAGTGCATGCTCGTGCGAATTTTAATACGGATATGTTAATCCCTGTGAATAGGGGGACAGATTCTAATCCGTCCTTGAAATTTAATTGGGGGTGAGAGTGATCACGGGGTGCCGGTGATCTGAAATTTCGTCCGGGGTTTTCTGGTCGAAAAACCGGGACGTTTTGTTGTCTCTGTAAGTCACGGAGGTCTGCGAGCTCATCCTTAACGAGCGAATAATCTTTTACGAGAGCTTTGATTATGTCATCGGAAGGGTTATCCGGACCCCTATAACTAGTTCCACTTGGGTGGTTAATTGGCTCGTCAGCGAAGCTTTCAGCTTGTTGCTGATCACGTAGGAGTTTATCCTCTAAGTCCTGTAATTGCTGTAATTTTTCGCGATTTTCGCGATCTTGATCTTGCAATCTTTTTTCCTGCTCCGCGAGCCTTTGTTGTTTACTGATTAATTGCTCTTGGAGGATGGTGATTTCCTCCTCCGAGAGGGGTTTGTTTCTCGAACGAGTTTCCATGTTACTTGGGTGTGGTCTCGAATTTATTTATTAGCGACAATGTATCCCACCGCTGTCACCAGAAAATTAGATCTATTGTTACGTCCTGAAGGGACTGGGGAAGTTTTTAAAAAGAAATCTCCTACTGGGGAACAATAGACTAAAAGAGGGCTTCGTTTGGGCGAGAATGAGCTCGCCGGGGATGAAGCCGAGTCGCTTTTCAATAAATGGAGACACTGAAATTGTTGTAGAGACTTACCTTTACGCTGCGAAGTCGAGCGGAAGAGCGTAGAGGGTGGTGTTTTAGTCCAGAGTGATCACCGGAGGCTCCGATGCTTGCGGGGAGGTAGAGATATGGTCCGCTGCCGATTCTATGCTTGGACCTGGTGCCTCAGAAGCTGGGCCGCTCCAGACGATCACCGGTGTCTTGGACTTTGTTGACACGACGTGATGGAGTACACAAGTCCGGTACTTGATCTCGTAGTATGTGGAGGTCGGCGTTTGCACTTTTCGTATAACTGCGCCGATTTTTATATCGCTTTGAATAGTAACTCGGCTCAATGCCGGAGTTAAATCGATAGGAAAATATTCGGATAGACTTTCGATGTCTTTATAGAGTTTTAAGAATGTATTACTGCAGTTATGTCCGCGTATCGTCTTCTGTTTACCGTGGGCTATCGCGATAGCTCGTTTGGCTGCGCGTTTCACTCCGCCGCGGCGTCTACCAATAAAGAAAGTTTACGTTAACGGATTAGGTGTCGATGGATAAATTGGGTGACGATTTCTCGGGATTGAGGATGTTGCTGAAACGAGGGATCGGGGTGTTATAAACCACGATTGATTATTTAGAGGTTGAATCTGACGTGCGAGATATATCGCACGACGAGATTCAGAAGTTTGTTAATAGTTCTAGCGTGCAAGGAAGAGTTCGCACGACAAAGAACAATACGAGTGGTCCCAGCGTGCAAGCGCGAAGCAGCACTACAAGGAATTGGAAATAAAGATGAGTAATTCCAGCGTGCAAAGGAGAGTTTGCACGGCAAAGAATTGATTTAGCGGATCCCAGTGTGCAATGAAGAGATTGCACCACAAAGAATCGAGAAAAATGTAAGAGATCGTGTTTTATTAACTATGGATGGGGATAAAGGCAGGGTTTTCACTGACTTTACGAAATAATATATTAACACGACAATTAAAATTAAAGATTGAATTTATTTTAACACTTTGAACTTGAATTATGTTGTTACAGTGGATTTATACACGATTTCGTATCGCGGAGTACTCTTACTTTTACGTTTCACAATTCTAATACACTTTGTACTAAACTTATAGTTCGCCCGACTATGCCACGTAGGTCTTATGCAGGATGTATGTAATGTTCGCTTCGAAAGTTCACGAGTGACTGACTCCTTAGGGATGTTAGGTCTTATAAAAGGTCCCAGCGTAAGGCTGGTGGGAGTAGTCAAGGTGGGGGTAGCGCTTGCACGGGCTGGTGAGGCCCGTGGTGGGGCGCGTGGTTGCCCGGGCGCCGCGGTGGCGGGACCCGGGGTAGTGGCGCCGGTATGTCGGGCACGTGCAAGCTAAGGGCGGCGCCGGAGCGTCGCCCGCGCGCAGCCCGAGGGTAGCGCGGCCGCTCAAGGGTGGCTCTTGAGAACACGTGTGCTAGCGCTGGCTTTAGAGTAAAGCCAGTTTATATTCGTGGGAACTTATATTTTTCCCGAATTCTGGATTTTACGGCTCGGTCTTTCTCGAGTCATCTGTTTTGCTAGCACGCGTATTCCCAGTACATATTTTCTATGTTCTAGGTATTATACTTATGGCACGCGCATATATATGTGTTTATACATATATGTGCGCGTGTATTATTTTATTTCTAGTTTTTATTTTCGTGTAATTATATATACGCACGTGTAATATTATTATTCTGAATTTTAATTAATTAATTTTGTACGCGCATATATATGTGTTTATACCATCCTCCATCTCCGATTTCCCTGGGAGTCCGCTTTTTTAGGGACTATCCAGAGTGGCGAGCTATACGGAGATTCCGAGGGTTTTATTATTTCGTTTTTTATTAGCTCTGTTATATTTTTAGTTATCTCATCTTTATGAGCAGGTGGAAATCGGTATTGTCTCGTGAATACCGGCTGATCGTCGACGGTTGTGATTTTATGATTGATTACGTTGGTTGAGTCTAACGCCGTTCCCGGTATATGGAATAGGTCTTCGTTTTGCTCGACCAAGGTAAGGATATTTTCTCTTTCTTCATTGTTTAGATGCTCTAATCGGAGTAAGTTTGGCAATTCGAGTTTTTTGGTGGATTCGCAATCCGTGGTCAAAGTATGAGCCTTTTGAATTTCCGCGAATGCCTCCAATACGACCGTAGGCGTGGGTACGATGATATCTTTATCACCGGTATTAAAAATTCTGAGGTGGGCAACGCCGTTGTTATTAGTGACGACCGCGTCTCCTGCGAAAATGCCTTCCCCCAAACTTAGTCGAGGAACATAACCCTCGTTTATTTCCCGATTTAGGATTTTTATCTCGAATATGCAACTTGAGCGTTTTGGAAGAGTTATCAGTCTAGTATTTTTGAATTTTAGTTCCTGATTACCCCAGGCAATGATTTCTTTTTCCCAATCTATTTTTGCTCTGTTTAAGCCGTGGAATTCCGATCCCAAAATGGCGGCTGGTCTGATAGGGAAATCATCATTAACCACGTGGAATTCCGCGGTTGTTCCCAATATATCTAATTGGGTTTTCCCGAGTGTGAATACGGGGTTCTCAGATATGCCCTGAAGTCGTAATAAGGTAAACTTGTCGATAGGGGTACCGTCCCTTAACGCGCCACTTTTTATTAAATTTGGGTCGGCTCCGGAGTCTACAAGAAATTCCGTGGGGCCGTGTAATTGTGGGGCGTCTATTTCGACAACAGGTATGAAAGAGTTCCGAGTTAGGGAGATATTGGCGTGTCCAACGGTTCGTTCTGGGACACTTGCTCGGTCTCCTCTGTTATCTGTGTGGTTTTTACAGGGTGCTCTTTCTTCTCCGGCCGTTGTGCACCCGTGGTTAACGGACCGGGGTTGGCGTTTCCCGATTTCCTATTCTCGTCGTTTCGACGTTTAAAGCATTGCTGCTCCGTATGACCGGGTTTGTTGCAATAGCCACAGGTCGCTCCGCTAGTGTGATCTCGTTTATTGTTACCTTCGCGAAATTGGTCTCTTAATCCCGGGTTCTTTTGCCAGCATTTATCGATGCTGTGCCCGGTTTTACTGCAATGTTCGCATGTAATCTTTTTCGAAACTAAGGTTTTTACTAGCTGAGGGGTGTTCGTGATTTTAACGTCTGTTCTCGTATAAAATTGTGCGCGGTCACGTTCGATTTCCTTTTCGATGCGAATCGCGGATGCGTAAGCCGTCGTTAGATTGCTAAATCCTTCGAGTTTTATTCTCATTCTAAAGTCAGGTGGAAGTCCCGCGAGAAAACACGAAAGGGTCTCGTCCTCGAAAAGTCTTATTTCGACGCACGTGAGTGGCCCGCGGCCTTTTGCTTCGCCGTCCAGAATTGCGCAATGTAAATCTTTAACGCGCGATATATAGTCTATTATGTGTTCTTGGCGACCTTTTGTAATATTACCGAGCTCGCCTCTATATTGGTTGCTCGATTTAGATGCGCCAAAGATAATTTTGAGTTTTTCTACGAACTCGTCGATTGAATAAAATACGTCGTCTTCTACTGCCGTGTACGCACGGTCTTTTAATTTACTCCTGAGAAGCCGAGTTAGATTTTGTTCGCAATCGGGTGGGAACATATCCCTCAGCCGAGTGCATGCTCGTGCGAATTTTAATACGGATATGTTAATCCCTGTGAATAGGGGGACAGATTCTAATCCGTCCTTGAAATTTAATTGGGGGTGAGAGTGATCACGGGGTGCCGGTGATCTGAAATTTCGTCCGGGGTTTTCTGGTCGAAAAACCGGGACGTTTTGTTGTCTCTGTAAGTCACGGAGGTCCGCGAGCTCATCCTTAAGGAGCGAATAATCTTTTACGAGAGCTTTGATTATGTCATCGGAAGGGTTATCCGGACCCCTATAACTAGTTCCACTTGGGTGGTTAATTGGCTCGTCAGCGAAGCTTTCAGCTTGTTGCTGATCACGTAGGAGTTTATCCTCTAAGTCCTGTAATTGCTGTAATTTTTCGCGATTTTCGCGATCTTGATCTTGCAATCTTTTTTCCTGCTCCGCGAGCCTTTGTTGTTTACTGATTAATTGCTCTTGGAGGATGGTGATTTCCTCCTCCGAGAGGGGTTTGTTTCTCGAACGAGTTTCCATGTTACTTGGGTGTGGTCTCGAATTTATTTATTAGCGACAATGTATCCCACCGCTGTCACCAGAAAATTAGATCTATTGTTACGTCCTGAAGGGACTGGGGAAGTTTTTAAAAAGAAATCTCCTACTGGGGAACAATAGACTAAAAGAGGGCTTCGTTTGGGCGAGAATGAGCTCGCCAGGGATGAAGCCGAGTCGCTTTTCAATAAATGGAGACACTGAAATTGTTGTAGAGACTTACCTTTACGCTGCGAAGTCGAGCGGAAGAGCGTAGAGGGTGGTGTTTTAGTCCAGAGTGATCACCGGAGGCTCCGATGCTTGCGGGGAGGTAGAGATATGGTCCGCTGCCGATTCTATGCTTGGACCTGGTGCCTCAGAAGCTGGGCCGCTCCAGACGATCACCGGTGTCTTGGACTTTGTTGACACGACGTGATGGAGTACACAAGTCCGGTACTTGATCTCGTAGTATGTGGAGGTCGGCGTTTGCACTTTTCGTATAACTGCGCCGATTTTTATATCGCTTTGAATAGTAACTCGGCTCAATGCCGGAGTTAAATCGATAGGAAAATATTCGGATAGACTTTCGATGTCTTTATAGAGTTTTAAGAATGTATTACTGCAGTTATGTCCGCGTATCGTCTTCTGTTTACCGTGGGCTATCGCGATAGCTCGTTTGGCTGCGCGTTTCACTCCGCCGCGGCGTCTACCCATAAAGAAAGTTTACGTTAACGGATTAGGTGTCGATGGATAAATTGGGTGACGATTTCTCGGGATTGAGGATGTTGCTGAAACGAGGGATCGGGGTGTTATAAACCACGATTGATTATTTAGAGGTTGAATCTGACGTGCGAGATATATCGCACGACGAGATTCAGAAGTTTGTTAATAGTTCTAGCGTGCAAGGAAGAGTTCGCACGACAAAGAACAATACGAGTGGTCCCAGCGTGCAAGCGCGAAGCAGCACTACAAGGAATTGGAAATAAAGATGAGTAATTCCAGCGTGCAAAGGAGAGTTTGCACGGCAAAGAATTGATTTAGCGGATCCCAGTGTGCAATGAAGAGATTGCACCACAAAGAATCGAGAAAAATGTAAGAGATCGTGTTTTATTAACTATGGATGGGGATAAAGGCAGGGTTTTCACTGACTTTACGAAATAATATATTAACACGACAATTAAAATTAAAGATTGAATTTATTTTAACACTTTGAACTTGAATTATGTTGTTACAGTGGATTTATACACGATTTCGTATCGCGGAGTACTCTTACTTTTACGTTTCACAATTCTAATACACTTTGTACTAAACTTATAGTTCGCCCGACTATGCCACGTAGGTCTTATGCAGGATGTATGTAATGTTCGCTTCGAAAGTTCACGAGTGACTGACTCCTTAGGGATGTTAGGTCTTATAAAAGGTCCCAGCGTAAGGCTGGTGGGAGTAGTCAAGGTGGGGGTAGCGCTTGCACGGGCTGGTGAGGCCCGTGGTGGGGCGCGTGGTTGCCCGGGCGCCGCGGTGGCGGGACCCGGGGTAGTGGCGCCGGTATGTCGGGCACGTGCAAGCTAAGGGCGGCGCCGGAGCGTCGCCCGCGCGCAGCCCGAGGGTAGCGCGGCCGCTCAAGGGTGGCTCTTGAGAACACGTGTGCTAGCGCTGGCTTTAGAGTAAAGCCAGTTTATATTCGTGGGAACTTATATTTTTCCCGAATTCTGGATTTTACGGCTCGGTCTTTCTCGAGTCATCTGTTTTGCTAGCACGCGTATTCCCAGTACATATTTTCTATGTTCTAGGTATTATACTTATGGCACGCGCATATATATGTGTTTATACATATATGTGCGCGTGTATTATTTTATTTCTAGTTTTTATTTTCGTGTAATTATATATACGCACGTGTAGTATTATTATTCTGAATTTTAATTAATTAATTTTGTACGCGCATATATATGTGTTTATACCATCCTCCATCTCCGATTTCCCTGGGAGTCCGCTTTTTTAGGGACTATCCAGAGTGGCGAGCTATACGGAGATTCCGAGGGTTTTATTATTTCGTTTTTTATTAGCTCTGTTATATTTTTAGTTATCTCATCTTTATGAGCAGGTGGAAATCGGTATTGTCTCGTGAATACCGGCTGATCGTCGACGGTTGTGATTTTATGATTGATTACGTTGGTTGAGTCTAACGCCGTTCCCGGTATATGGAATAGGTCTTCGTTTTGCTCGACCAAGGTAAGGATATTTTCTCTTTCTTCATTGTTTAGATGCTCTAATCGGAGTAAGTTTGGCAATTCGAGTTTTTTGGTGGATTCGCAATCCGTGGTCAAAGTATGAGCCTTTTGAATTTCCGCGAATGCCTCCAATACGACCGTAGGCGTGGGTACGATGATATCTTTATCACCGGTATTAAAAATTCTGAGGTGGGCAACGCCGTTGTTATTAGTGACGACCGCGTCTCCTGCGAAAATGCCTTCCCCCAAACTTAGTCGAGGAACATAACCCTCGTTTATTTCCCGATTTAGGATTTTTATCTCGAATATGCAACTTGAGCGTTTTGGAAGAGTTATCAGTCTAGTATTTTTGAATTTTAGTTCCTGATTACCCCAGGCAATGATTTATTTTTCCCAATCTATTTTTGCTCTGTTTAAGCCGTGGAATTCCGATCCCAAAATGGCGGCTGGTCTGATAGGGAAATCATCATTAACCACGTGGAATTCCGCGGTTGTTCCCAATATATCTAATTGGGTTTTCCCGAGTGTGAATACGGGGTTCTCAGATATGCCCTGAAGTCGTAATAAGGTAAACTTGTCGATAGGGGTACCGTCCCTTAACGCGCCACTTTTTATTAAATTTGGGTCGGCTCCGGAGTCTACAAGAAATTCCGTGGGGCCGTGTAATTGTGGGGCGTCTATTTCGACAACAGGTATGAAAGAGTTCCGAGTTAGGGAGATATTGACGTGACCAACGGTTCGTTCTGGGACACTTGCTCGGTCTCCTCTGTTATCTGTGTGGTTTTTACAGGGTGCTCTTTCTTCTCCGGCCGTTGTGCACCCGTGGTTAACGGACCGGGGTTGGCGTTTCCCGATTTCCTATTCTCGTCGTTTCGACGTTTAAAGCATTGCTGCTCCGTATGACCGGGTTTGTTGCAATAGCCACAGGTCGCTCCGCTAGTGTGATCTCGTTTATTGTTACCTTCGCGAAATTGGTCTCTTAATCCCGGGTTCTTTTGCCAGCATTTATCGATGCTGTGCCCGGTTTTACTGCAATGTTCGCATGTAATCTTTTTCGAAACTAAGGTTTTTACTAGCTGAGGGGTGTTCGTGATTTTAACGTCTGTTCTCGTATAAAATTGTGCGCGGTCACGTTCGATTTCCTTTTCGATGCGAATCGCGGATGCGTAAGCCGTCGTTAGATTGCTAAATCCTTCGAGTTTTATTCTCATTCTAAAGTCAGGTGGAAGTCCCGCGAGAAAACACGAAAGGGTCTCGTCCTCGAAAAGTCTTATTTCGACGCACGTGAGTGGCCCGCGGCCTTTTGCTTCGCCGTCCAGAATTGCGCAATGTAAATCTTTAACGCGCGATATATAGTCTATTATGTGTTCTTGGCGACCTTTTGTAATATTACCGAGCTCGCCTCTATATTGGTTGCTCGATTTAGATGCGCCAAAGATAATTTTGAGTTTTTCTACGAACTCGTCGATTGAATAAAATACGTCGTCTTCTACTGCCGTGTACGCACGGTCTTTTAATTTACTCCTGAGAAGCCGAGTTAGATTTTGTTCGCAATCGGGTGGGAACATATCCCTCAGCCGAGTGCATGCTCGTGCGAATTTTAATACGGATATGTTAATCCCTGTGAATAGGGGGACAGATTCTAATCCGTCCTTGAAATTTAATTGGGGGTGAGAGTGATCACGGGGTGCCGGTGATCTGAAATTTCGTCCGGGGTTTTCTGGTCGAAAAACCGGGACGTTTTGTTGTCTCTGTAAGTCACGGAGGTCCGCGAGCTCATCCTTAACGAGCGAATAATCTTTTACGAGAGCTTTGATTATGTCATCGGAAGGGTTATCCGGACCCCTATAACTAGTTCCACTTGGGTGGTTAATTGGCTCGTCAGCGAAGCTTTCAGCTTGTTGCTGATCACGTAGGAGTTTATCCTCTAAGTCCTGTAATTGCTGTAATTTTTCGCGATTTTCGCGATCTTGATCTTGCAATCTTTTTTCCTGCTCCGCGAGCCTTTGTTGTTTACTGATTAATTGCTCTTGGAGGATGGTGATTTCCTCCTCCGAGAGGGGTTTGTTTCTCGAACGAGTTTCCATGTTACTTGGGTGTGGTCTCGAATTTATTTATTAGCGACAATGTATCCCACCGCTGTCACCAGAAAATTAGATCTATTGTTACGTCCTGAAGGGACTGGGGAAGTTTTTAAAAAGAAATCTCCTACTGGGGAACAATAGACTAAAAGAGGGCTTCGTTTGGGCGAGAATGAGCTCGCCGGGGATGAAGCCGAGTCGCTTTTCAATAAATGGAGACACTGAAATTGTTGTAGAGACTTACCTTTACGCTGCGAAGTCGAGCGGAAGAGCGTAGAGGGTGGTGTTTTAGTCCAGAGTGATCACCGGAGGCTCCGATGCTTGCGGGGAGGTAGAGATATGGTCCGCTGCCGATTCTATGCTTGGACCTGGTGCCTCAGAAGCTGGGCCGCTCCAGACGATCACCGGTGTCTTGGACTTTGTTGACACGACGTGATGGAGTACACAAGTCCGGTACTTGATCTCGTAGTATGTGGAGGTCGGCGTTTGCACTTTTCGTATAACTGCGCCGATTTTTATATCGCTTTGAATAGTAACTCGGCTCAATGCCGGAGTTAAATCGATAGGAAAATATTCGGATAGACTTTCGATGTCTTTATAGAGTTTTAAGAATGTATTACTGCAGTTATGTCCGCGTATCGTCTTCTGTTTACCGTGGGCTATCGCGATAGCTCGTTTGGCTGCGCGTTTCACTCCGCCGCGGCGTCTACCAATAAAGAAAGTTTACGTTAACGGATTAGGTGTCGATGGATAAATTGGGTGACGATTTCTCGGGATTGAGGATGTTGCTGAAACGAGGGATCGGGGTGTTATAAACCACGATTGATTATTTAGAGGTTGAATCTGACGTGCGAGATATATCGCACGACGAGATTCAGAAGTTTGTTAATAGTTCTAGCGTGCAAGGAAGAGTTCGCACGACAAAGAACAATACGAGTGGTCCCAGCGTGCAAGCGCGAAGCAGCACTACAAGGAATTGGAAATAAAGATGAGTAATTCCAGCGTGCAAAGGAGAGTTTGCACGGCAAAGAATTGATTTAGCGGATCCCAGTGTGCAATGAAGAGATTGCACCACAAAGAATCGAGAAAAATGTAAGAGATCGTGTTTTATTAACTATGGATGGGGATAAAGGCAGGGTTTTCACTGACTTTACGAAATAATATATTAACACGACAATTAAAATTAAAGATTGAATTTATTTTAACACTTTGAACTTGAATTATGTTGTTACAGTGGATTTATACACGATTTCGTATCGCGGAGTACTCTTACTTTTACGTTTCACAATTCTAATACACTTTGTACTAAACTTATAGTTCGCCCGACTATGCCACGTAGGTCTTATGCAGGATGTATGTAATGTTCGCTTCGAAAGTTCACGAGTGACTGACTCCTTAGGGATGTTAGGTCTTATAAAAGGTCCCAGCGTAAGGCTGGTGGGAGTAGTCAAGGTGGGGGTAGCGCTTGCACGGGCTGGTGAGGCCCGTGGTGGGGCGCGTGGTTGCCCGGGCGCCGCGGTGGCGGGACCCGGGGTAGTGGCGCTGGTATGTCGGGCACGTGCAAGCTAAGGGCGGCGCCGGAGCGTCGCCCGCGCGCAGCCCGAGGGTAGCGCGGCCGCTCAAGGGTGGCTCTTGAGAACACGTGTGCTAGCGCTGGCTTTAGAGTAAAGCCAGTTTATATTCGTGGAAACTTATATTTTTCCCGAATTCTGGATTTTACGGCTCGGTCTTTCTCGAGTCATCTGTTTTGCTAGCACGCGTATTCCCAGTACATATTTTCTATGTTCTAGGTATTATACTTATGGCACGCGCATATATATGTGTTTATACATATATGTGCGCGTGTATTATTTTATTTCTAGTTTTTATTTTCGTGTAATTATATATACGCACGTGTAATATTATTATTCTGAATTTTAATTAATTAATTTTGTACGCGCATATATATGTGTTTATACCATCCTCCATCTCCGATTTCCCTGGGAGTCCGCTTTTTTAGGGACTATCCAGAGTGGCGAGCTATACGGAGATTCCGAGGGTTTTATTATTTCGTTTTTTATTAGCTCTGTTATATTTTTAGTTATCTCATCTTTATGAGCAGGTGGAAATCGGTATTGTCTCGTGAATACCGGCTGATCGTCGACGGTTGTGATTTTATGATTGATTACGTTGGTTGAGTCTAACGCCGTTCCCGGTATATGGAATAGGTCTTCGTTTTGCTCGACCAAGGTAAGGATATTTTCTCTTTCTTCATTGTTTAGATGCTCTAATCGGAGTAAGTTTGGCAATTCGAGTTTTTTGGTGGATTCGCAATCCGTGGTCAAAGTATGAGCCTTTTGAATTTCCGCGAATGCCTCCAATACGACCGTAGGCGTGGGTACGATGATATCTTTATCACCGGTATTAAAAATTCTGAGGTGGGCAACGCCGTTGTTATTAGTGACGACCGCGTCTCCTGCGAAAATGCCTTCCCCCAAACTTAGTCGAGGAACATAACCCTCGTTTATTTCCCGATTTAGGATTTTTATCTCGAATATGCAACTTGAGCGTTTTGGAAGAGTTATCAGTCTAGTATTTTTGAATTTTAGTTCCTGATTACCCCAGGCAATGATTTCTTTTTCCCAATCTATTTTTGCTCTGTTTAAGCCGTGGAATTCCGATCCCAAAATGGCGGCTGGTCTGATAGGGAAATCATCATTAACCACGTGGAATTCCGCGGTTGTTCCCAATATATCTAATTGGGTTTTCCCGAGTGTGAATACGGGGTTCTCAGATATGCCCTGAAGTCGTAATAAGGTAAACTTGTCGATAGGGGTACCGTCCCTTAACGCGCCACTTTTTATTAAATTTGGGTCGGCTCCGGAGTCTACAAGAAATTCCGTGGGGCCGTGTAATTGTGGGGCGTCTATTTCGACAACAGGTATGAAAGAGTTCCGAGTTAGGGAGATATTGGCGTGTCCAACGGTTCGTTCTGGGACACTTGCTCGGTCTCCTCTGTTATCTGTGTGGTTTTTACAGGGTGCTCTTTCTTCTCCGGCCGTTGTGCACCCGTGGTTAACGGACCGGGGTTGGCGTTTCCCGATTTCCTATTCTCGTCGTTTCGACGTTTAAAGCATTGCTGCTCCGTATGACCGGGTTTGTTGCAATAGCCACAGGTCGCTCCGCTAGTGTGATCTCGTTTATTGTTACCTTCGCGAAATTGGTCTCTTAATCCCGGGTTCTTTTGCCAGCATTTATCGATGCTGTGCCCGGTTTTACTGCAATGTTCGCATGTAATCTTTTTCGAAACTAAGGTTTTTACTAGCTGAGGGGTGTTCGTGATTTTAACGTCTGTTCTCGTATAAAATTGTGCGCGGTCACGTTCGATTTCCTTTTCGATGCGAATCGCGGATGCGTAAGCCGTCGTTAGATTGCTAAATCCTTCGAGTTTTATTCTCATTCTAAAGTCAGGTGGAAGTCCCGCGAGAAAACACGAAAGGGTCTCGTCCTCGAAAAGTCTTATTTCGACGCACGTGAGTGGCCCGCGGCCTTTTGCTTCGCCGTCCAGAATTGCGCAATGTAAATCTTTAACGCGCGATATATAGTCTATTATGTGTTCTTGGCGACCTTTTGTAATATTACCGAGCTCGCCTCTATATTGGTTGCTCGATTTAGATGCGCCAAAGATAATTTTGAGTTTTTCTACGAACTCGTCGATTGAATAAAATACGTCGTCTTCTACTGCCGTGTACGCACGGTCTTTTAATTTACTCCTGAGAAGCCGAGTTAGATTTTGTTCGCAATCGGGTGGGAACATATCCCTCAGCCGAGTGCATGCTCGTGCGAATTTTAATACGGATATGTTAATCCCTGTGAATAGGGGGACAGATTCTAATCCGTCCTTGAAATTTAATTGGGGGTGAGAGTGATCACGGGGTGCCGGTGATCTGAAATTTCGTCCGGGGTTTTCTGGTCGAAAAACCGGGACGTTTTGTTGTCTCTGTAAGTCACGGAGGTCCGCGAGCTCATCCTTAAGGAGCGAATAATCTTTTACGAGAGCTTTGATTATGTCATCGGAAGGGTTATCCGGACCCCTATAACTAGTTCCACTTGGGTGGTTAATTGGCTCGTCAGCGAAGCTTTCAGCTTGTTGCTGATCACGTAGGAGTTTATCCTCTAAGTCCTGTAATTGCTGTAATTTTTCGCGATTTTCGCGATCTTGATCTTGCAATCTTTTTTCCTGCTCCGCGAGCCTTTGTTGTTTACTGATTAATTGCTCTTGGAGGATGGTGATTTCCTCCTCCGAGAGGGGTTTGTTTCTCGAACGAGTTTCCATGTTACTTGGGTGTGGTCTCGAATTTATTTATTAGCGACAATGTATCCCACCGCTGTCACCAGAAAATTAGATCTATTGTTACGTCCTGAAGGGACTGGGGAAGTTTTTAAAAAGAAATCTCCTACTGGGGAACAATAGACTAAAAGAGGGCTTCGTTTGGGCGAGAATGAGCTCGCCGGGGATGAAGCCGAGTCGCTTTTCAATAAATGGAGACACTGAAATTGTTGTAGAGACTTACCTTTACGCTGCGAAGTCGAGCGGAAGAGCGTAGAGGGTGGTGTTTTAGTCCAGAGTGATCACCGGAGGCTCCGATGCTTGCGGGGAGGTAGAGATATGGTCCGCTGCCGATTCTATGCTTGGACCTGGTGCCTCAGAAGCTGGGCCGCTCCAGACGATCACCGGTGTCTTGGACTTTGTTGACACGACGTGATGGAGTACACAAGTCCGGTACTTGATCTCGTAGTATGTGGAGGTCGGCGTTTGCACTTTTCGTATAACTGCGCCGATTTTTATATCGCTTTGAATAGTAACTCGGCTCAATGCCGGAGTTAAATCGATAGGAAAATATTCGGATAGACTTTCGATGTCTTTATAGAGTTTTAAGAATGTATTACTGCAGTTATGTCCGCGTATCGTCTTCTGTTTACCGTGGGCTATCGCGATAGCTCGTTTGGCTGCGCGTTTCACTCCGCCGCGGCATCTACCCATAAAGAAAGTTTACGTTAACGGATTAGGTGTCGATGGATAAATTGGGTGACGATTTCTCGGGATTGAGGATGTTGTTGAAACGAGGGATCGGGGTGTTATAAACCACGATTGATTATTTAGAGGTTGAATCTGACGTGCGAGATATATCGCACGACGAGATTCAGAAGTTTGTTAATAGTTCTAGCGTGCAAGGAAGAGTTCGCACGACAAAGAACAATACGAGTGGTCCCAGCGTGCAAGCGCGAAGCAGCACTACAAGGAATTGGAAATAAAGATGAGTAATTCCAGCGTGCAAAGGAGAGTTTGCACGGCAAAGAATTGATTTAGCGGATCCCAGTGTGCAATGAAGAGATTGCACCACAAAGAATCGAGAAAAATGTAAGAGATCGTGTTTTATTAACTATGGATGGGGATAAAGGCAGGGTTTTCACTGACTTTACGAAATAATATATTAACACGACAATTAAAATTAAAGATTGAATTTATTTTAACACTTTGAACTTGAATTATGTTGTTACAGTGGATTTATACACGATTTCGTATCGCGGAGTACTCTTACTTTTACGTTTCACAATTCTAATACACTTTGTACTAAACTTATAGTTCGCCCGACTATGCCACGTAGGTCTTATGCAGGATGTATGTAATGTTCGCTTCGAAAGTTCACGAGTGACTGACTCCTTAGGGATGTTAGGTCTTATAAAAGGTCCCAGCGTAAGGCTGGTGGGAGTAGTCAAGGTGGGGGTAGCGCTTGCACGGGCTGGTGAGGCCCGTGGTGGGGCGCGTGGTTGCCCGGGCGCCGCGGTGGCGGGACCCGGGGTAGTGGCGCCGGTATGTCGGGCACGTGCAAGCTAAGGGCGGCGCCGGAGCGTCGCCCGCGCGCAGCCCGAGGGTAGCGCGGCCGCTCAAGGGTGGCTCTTGAGAACACGTGTGCTAGCGCTGGCTTTAGAGTAAAGCCAGTTTATATTCGTGGGAACTTATATTTTTCCCGAATTCTGGATTTTACGGCTCGGTCTTTCTCGAGTCATCTGTTTTGCTAGCACGCGTATTCCCAGTACATATTTTCTATGTTCTAGGTATTATACTTATGGCACGCGCATATATATGTGTTTATACATATATGTGCGCGTGTATTATTTTATTTCTAGTTTTTATTTTCGTGTAATTATATATACGCACGTGTAATATTATTATTCTGAATTTTAATTAATTAATTTTGTACGCGCATATATATGTGTTTATACCATCCTCCATCTCCGATTTCCCTGGGAGTCCGCTTTTTTAGGGACTATCCAGAGTGGCGAGCTATACGGAGATTCCGAGGGTTTTATTATTTCGTTTTTTATTAGCTCTGTTATATTTTTAGTTATCTCATCTTTATGAGCAGGTGGAAATCGGTATTGTCTCGTGAATACCGGCTGATCGTCGACGGTTGTGATTTTATGATTGATTACGTTGGTTGAGTCTAACGCCGTTCCCGGTATATGGAATAGGTCTTCGTTTTGCTCGACCAAGGTAAGGATATTTTCTCTTTCTTCATTGTTTAGATGCTCTAATCGGAGTAAGTTTGGCAATTCGAGTTTTTTGGTGGATTCGCAATCCGTGGTCAAAGTATGAGCCTTTTGAATTTCCGCGAATGCCTCCAATACGACCGTAGGCGTGGGTACGATGATATCTTTATCACCGGTATTAAAAATTCTGAGGTGGGCAACGCCGTTGTTATTAGTGACGACCGCGTCTCCTGCGAAAATGCCTTCCCCCAAACTTAGTCGAGGAACATAACCCTCGTTTATTTCCCGATTTAGGATTTTTATCTCGAATATGCAACTTGAGCGTTTTGGAAGAGTTATCAGTCTAGTATTTTTGAATTTTAGTTCCTGATTACCCCAGGCAATGATTTCTTTTTCCCAATCTATTTTTGCTCTGTTTAAGCCGTGGAATTCCGATCCCAAAATGGCGGCTGGTCTGATAGGGAAATCATCATTAACCACGTGGAATTCCGCGGTTGTTCCCAATATATCTAATTGGGTTTTCCCGAGTGTGAATACGGGGTTCTCAGATATGCCCTGAAGTCGTAATAAGGTAAACTTGTCGATAGGGGTACCGTCCCTTAACGCGCCACTTTTTATTAAATTTGGGTCGGCTCCGGAGTCTACAAGAAATTCCGTGGGGCCGTGTAATTGTGGGGCGTCTATTTCGACAACAGGTATGAAAGAGTTCCGAGTTAGGGAGATATTGGCGTGTCCAACGGTTCGTTCTGGGACACTTGCTCGGTCTCCTCTGTTATCTGTGTGGTTTTTACAGGGTGCTCTTTCTTCTCCGGCCGTTGTGCACCCGTGGTTAACGGACCGGGGTTGGCGTTTCCCGATTTCCTATTCTCGTCGTTTCGACGTTTAAAGCATTGCTGCTCCGTATGACCGGGTTTGTTGCAATAGCCACAGGTCGCTCCGCTAGTGTGATCTCGTTTATTGTTACCTTCGCGAAATTGGTCTCTTAATCCCGGGTTCTTTTGCCAGCATTTATCGATGCTGTGCCCGGTTTTACTGCAATGTTCGCATGTAATCTTTTTCGAAACTAAGGTTTTTACTAGCTGAGGGGTGTTCGTGATTTTAACGTCTGTTCTCGTATAAAATTGTGCGCGGTCACGTTCGATTTCCTTTTCGATGCGAATCGCGGATGCGTAAGCCGTCGTTAGATTGCTAAATCCTTCGAGTTTTATTCTCATTCTAAAGTCAGGTGGAAGTCCCGCGAGAAAACACGAAAGGGTCTCGTCCTCGAAAAGTCTTATTTCGACGCACGTGAGTGGCCCGCGGCCTTTTGCTTCGCCGTCCAGAATTGCGCAATGTAAATCTTTAACGCGCGATATATAGTCTATTATGTGTTCTTGGCGACCTTTTGTAATATTACCGAGCTCGCCTCTATATTGGTTGCTCGATTTAGATGCGCCAAAGATAATTTTGAGTTTTTCTACGAACTCGTCGATTGAATAAAATACGTCGTCTTCTACTGCCGTGTACGCACGGTCTTTTAATTTACTCCTGAGAAGCCGAGTTAGATTTTGTTCGCAATCGGGTGGGAACATATCCCTCAGCCGAGTGCATGCTCGTGCGAATTTTAATACGGATATGTTAATCCCTGTGAATAGGGGGACAGATTCTAATCCGTCCTTGAAATTTAATTGGGGGTGAGAGTGATCACGGGGTGCCGGTGATCTGAAATTTCGTCCGGGGTTTTCTGGTCGAAAAACCGGGACGTTTTGTTGTCTCTGTAAGTCACGGAGGTCCGCGAGCTCATCCTTAAGGAGCGAATAATCTTTTACGAGAGCTTTGATTATGTCATCGGAAGGGTTATCCGGACCCCTATAACTAGTTCCACTTGGGTGGTTAATTGGCTCGTCAGCGAAGCTTTCAGCTTGTTGCTGATCACGTAGGAGTTTATCCTCTAAGTCCTGTAATTGCTGTAATTTTTCGCGATTTTCGCGATCTTGATCTTGCAATCTTTTTTCCTGCTCCGCGAGCCTTTGTTGTTTACTGATTAATTGCTCTTGGAGGATGGTGATTTCCTCCTCCGAGAGGGGTTTGTTTCTCGAACGAGTTTCCATGTTACTTGGGTGTGGTCTCGAATTTATTTATTAGCGACAATGTATCCCACCGCTGTCACCAGAAAATTAGATCTATTGTTACGTCCTGAAGGGACTGGGGAAGTTTTTAAAAAGAAATCTCCTACTGGGGAACAATAGACTAAAAGAGGGCTTCGTTTGGGCGAGAATGAGCTCGCCGGGGATGAAGCCGAGTCGCTTTTCAATAAATGGAGACACTGAAATTGTTGTAGAGACTTACCTTTACGCTGCGAAGTCGAGCGGAAGAGCGTAGAGGGTGGTGTTTTAGTCCAGAGTGATCACCGGAGGCTCCGATGCTTGCGGGGAGGTAGAGATATGGTCCGCTGCCGATTCTATGCTTGGACCTGGTGCCTCAGAAGCTGGGCCGCTCCAGACGATCACCGGTGTCTTGGACTTTGTTGACACGACGTGATGGAGTACACAAGTCCGGTACTTGATCTCGTAGTATGTGGAGGTCGGCGTTTGCACTTTTCGTATAACTGCGCCGATTTTTATATCGCTTTGAATAGTAACTCGGCTCAATGCCGGAGTTAAATCGATAGGAAAATATTCGGATAGACTTTCGATGTCTTTATAGAGTTTTAAGAATGTATTACTGCAGTTATGTCCGCGTATCGTCTTCTGTTTACCGTGGGCTATCGCGATAGCTCGTTTGGCTGCGCGTTTCACTCCGCCGCGGCGTCTACCCATAAAGAAAGTTTACGTTAACGGATTAGGTGTCGATGGATAAATTGGGTGACGATTTCTCGGGATTGAGGATGTTGTTGAAACGAGGGATCGGGGTGTTATAAACCACGATTGATTATTTAGAGGTTGAATCTGACGTGCGAGATATATCGCACGACGAGATTCAGAAGTTTGTTAATAGTTCTAGCGTGCAAGGAAGAGTTCGCACGACAAAGAACAATACGAGTGGTCCCAGCGTGCAAGCGCGAAGCAGCACTACAAGGAATTGGAAATAAAGATGAGTAATTCCAGCGTGCAAAGGAGAGTTTGCACGGCAAAGAATTGATTTAGCGGATCCCAGTGTGCAATGAAGAGATTGCACCACAAAGAATCGAGAAAAATGTAAGAGATCGTGTTTTATTAACTATGGATGGGGATAAAGGCAGGGTTTTCACTGACTTTACGAAATAATATATTAACACGACAATTAAAATTAAAGATTGAATTTATTTTAACACTTTGAACTTGAATTATGTTGTTACAGTGGATTTATACACGATTTCGTATCGCGGAGTACTCTTACTTTTACGTTTCACAATTCTAATACACTTTGTACTAAACTTATAGTTCGCCCGACTATGCCACGTAGGTCTTATGCAGGATGTATGTAATGTTCGCTTCGAAAGTTCACGAGTGACTGACTCCTTAGGGATGTTAGGTCTTATAAAAAGTCCCAGCGTAAGGCTGGTGGGAGTAGTCAAGGTGGGGGTAGCGCTTGCACGGGCTGGTGAGGCCCGTGGTGGGGCGCGTGGTTGCCCGGGCGCCGCGGTGGCGGGACCCGGGGTAGTGGCGCCGGTATGTCGGGCACGTGCAAGCTAAGGGCGGCGCCGGAGCGTCGCCCGCGCGCAGCCCGAGGGTAGCGCGGCCGCTCAAGGGTGGCTCTTGAGAACACGTGTGCTAGCGCTGGCTTTAGAGTAAAGCCAGTTTATATTCGTGGAAACTTATATTTTTCCCGAATTCTGGATTTTACGGCTCGGTCTTTCTCGAGTCATCTGTTTTGCTAGCACGCGTATTCCCAGTACATATTTTCTATGTTCTAGGTATTATACTTATGGCACGCGCATATATATGTGTTTATACATATATGTGCGCGTGTATTATTTTATTTCTAGTTTTTATTTTCGTGTAATTATATATACGCACGTGTAATATTATTATTCTGAATTTTAATTAATTAATTTTGTACGCGCATATATATGTGTTTATACCATCCTCCATCTCCGATTTCCCTGGGAGTCCGCTTTTTTAGGGACTATCCAGAGTGGCGAGCTATACGGAGATTCCGAGGGTTTTATTATTTCGTTTTTTATTAGCTCTGTTATATTTTTAGTTATCTCATCTTTATGAGCAGGTGGAAATCGGTATTGTCTCGTGAATACCGGCTGATCGTCGACGGTTGTGATTTTATGATTGATTACGTTGGTTGAGTCTAACGCCGTTCCCGGTATATGGAATAGGTCTTCGTTTTGCTCGACCAAGGTAAGGATATTTTCTCTTTCTTCATTGTTTAGATGCTCTAATCGGAGTAAGTTTGGCAATTCGAGTTTTTGGTGGATTCGCAATCCGTGGTCAAAGTATGAGCCTTTTGAATTTCCGCGAATGCCTCCAATACGACCGTAGGCGTGGGTACGATGATATCTTTATCACCGGTATTAAAAATTCTGAGGTGGGCAACGCCGTTGTTATTAGTGACGACCGCGTCTCCTGCGAAAATGCCTTCCCCCAAACTTAGTCGAGGAACATAACCCTCGTTTATTTCCCGATTTAGGATTTTTATCTCGAATATGCAACTTGAGCGTTTTGGAAGAGTTATCAGTCTAGTATTTTTGAATTTTAGTTCCTGATTACCCCAGGCAATGATTTCTTTTTCCCAATCTATTTTTGCTCTGTTTAAGCCGTGGAATTCCGATCCCAAAATGGCGGCTGGTCTGATAGGGAAATCATCATTAACCACGTGGAATTCCGCGGTTGTTCCCAATATATCTAATTGGGTTTTCCCGAGTGTGAATACGGGGTTCTCAGATATGCCCTGAAGTCGTAATAAGGTAAACTTGTCGATAGGGGTACCGTCCCTTAACGCGCCACTTTTTATTAAATTTGGGTCGGCTCCGGAGTCTACAAGAAATTCCGTGGGGCCGTGTAATTGTGGGGCGTCTATTTCGACAACAGGTATGAAAGAGTTCCGAGTTAGGGAGATATTGGCGTGTCCAACGGTTCGTTCTGGGACACTTGCTCGGTCTCCTCTGTTATCTGTGTGGTTTTTACAGGGTGCTCTTTCTTCTCCGGCCGTTGTGCACCCGTGGTTAACGGACCGGGGTTGGCGTTTCCCGATTTCCTATTCTCGTCGTTTCGACGTTTAAAGCATTGCTGCTCCGTATGACCGGGTTTGTTGCAATAGCCACAGGTCGCTCCGCTAGTGTGATCTCGTTTATTGTTACCTTCGCGAAATTGGTCTCTTAATCCCGGGTTCTTTTGCCAGCATTTATCGATGCTGTGCCCGGTTTTACTGCAATGTTCGCATGTAATCTTTTTCGAAACTAAGGTTTTTACTAGCTGAGGGGTGTTCGTGATTTTAACGTCTGTTCTCGTATAAAATTGTGCGCGGTCACGTTCGATTTCCTTTTCGATGCGAATCGCGGATGCGTAAGCCGTCGTTAGATTGCTAAATCCTTCGAGTTTTATTCTCATTCTAAAGTCAGGTGGAAGTCCCGCGAGAAAACACGAAAGGGTCTCGTCCTCGAAAAGTCTTATTTCGACGCACGTGAGTGGCCCGCGGCCCTTTGCTTCGCCGTCCAGAATTGCGCAATGTAAATCTTTAACGCGCGATATATAGTCTATTATGTGTTCTTGGCGACCTTTTGTAATATTACCGAGCTCGCCTCTATATTGGTTGCTCGATTTAGATGCGCCAAAGATAATTTTGAGTTTTTCTACGAACTCGTCGATTGAATAAAATACGTCGTCTTCTACTGCCGTGTACGCACGGTCTTTTAATTTACTCCTGAGAAGCCGAGTTAGATTTTGTTCGCAATCGGGTGGGAACATATCCCTCAGCCGAGTGCATGCTCGTGCGAATTTTAATACGGATATGTTAATCCCTGTGAATAGGGGGACAGATTCTAATCCGTCCTTGAAATTTAATTGGGGGTGAGAGTGATCACGGGGTGCCGGTGATCTGAAATTTCGTCCGGGGTTTTCTGGTCGAAAAACCGGGACGTTTTGTTGTCTCTGTAAGTCACGGAGGTCCGCGAGCTCATCCTTAAGGAGTGAATAATCTTTTACGAAAGCTTTGATTATGTCATCGGAAGGGTTATCCGGACCCCTATAACTAGTTCCACTTGGGTGGTTAATTGGCTCGTCAGCGAAGCTTTCAGCTTGTTGCTGATCACGTAGGAGTTTATCCTCTAAGTCCTGTAATTGCTGTAATTTTTCGCGATTTTCGCGATCTTGATCTTGCAATCTTTTTTCCTGCTCCGCGAGCCTTTGTTGTTTACTGATTAATTGCTCTTGGAGGATGGTGATTTCCTCCTCCGAGAGGGGTTTGTTTCTCGAACGAGTTTCCATGTTACTTGGGTGTGGTCTCGAATTTATTTATTAGCGACAATGTATCCCACCGCTGTCACCAGAAAATTAGATCTATTGTTACGTCCTGAAGGGACTGGGGAAGTTTTTAAAAAGAAATCTCCTACTGGGGAACAATAGACTAAAAGAGGGCTTCGTTTGGGCGAGAATGAGCTCGCCGGGGATGAAGCCGAGTCGCTTTTCAATAAATGGAGACACTGAAATTGTTGTAGAGACTTACCTTTACGCTGCGAAGTCGAGCGGAAGAGCGTAGAGGGTGGTGTTTTAGTCCAGAGTGATCACCGGAGGCTCCGATGCTTGCGGGGAGGTAGAGATATGGTCCGCTGCCGATTCTATGCTTGGACCTGGTGCCTCAGAAGCTGGGCCGCTCCAGACGATCACCGGTGTCTTGGACTTTGTTGACACGACGGGATGGAGTACACAAGTCCGGTACTTGATCTCGTAGTATGTGGAGGTCGGCGTTTGCACTTTTCGTATAACTGCGCCGATTTTTATATCGCTTTGAATAGTAACTCGGCTCAATGCCGGAGTTAAATCGATAGGAAAATATTCGGATAGACTTTCGATGTCTTTATAGAGTTTTAAGAATGTATTACTGCAGTTATGTCCGCGTATCGTCTTCTGTTTACCGTGGGCTATCGCGATAGCTCGTTTGGCTGCGCGTTTCACTCCGCCGCGGCGTCTACCCATAAAGAAAGTTTACGTTAACGGATTAGGTGTCGATGGATAAATTGGGTGACGATTTCTCGGGATTGAGGATGTTGTTGAAACGAGGGATCGGGGTGTTATAAACCACGATTGATTATTTAGAGGTTGAATCTGACGTGCGAGATATATCGCACGACGAGATTCAGAAGTTTGTTAATAGTTCTAGCGTGCAAGGAAGAGTTCGCACGACAAAGAACAATACGAGTGGTCCCAGCGTGCAAGCGCGAAGCAGCACTACAAGGAATTGGAAATAAAGATGAGTAATTCCAGCGTGCAAAGGAGAGTTTGCACGGCAAAGAATTGATTTAGCGGATCCCAGTGTGCAATGAAGAGATTGCACCACAAAGAATCGAAAAAAATGTAAGAGATCGTGTTTTATTAACTATGGATGGGGATAAAGGCAGGGTTTTCACTGACTTTACGAAATAATATATTAACACGACAATTAAAATTAAAGATTGAATTTATTTTAACACTTTGAACTTGAATTATGTTGTTACAGTGGATTTATACACGATTTCGTATCGCGGAGTACTCTTACTTTTACGTTTCACAATTCTAATACACTTTGTACTAAACTTATAGTTCGCCCGACTATGCCACGTAGGTCTTATGCAGGATGTATGTAATGTTCGCTTCGAAAGTTCACGAGTGACTGACTCCTTAGGGATGTTAGGTCTTATAAAAGGTCCCAGCGTAAGGCTGGTGGGAGTAGTCAAGGTGGGGGTAGCGCTTGCACGGGCTGGTGAGGCCCGTGGTGGGGCGCGTGGTTGCCCGGGCGCCGCGGTGGCGGGACCCGGGGTAGTGGCGCCGGTATGTCGGGCACGTGCAAGCTAAGGGCGGCGCCGGAGCGTCGCCCGCGCGCAGCCCGAGGGTAGCGCGGCCGCTCAAGGGTGGCTCTTGAGAACACGTGTGCTAGCGCTGGCTTTAGAGTAAAGCCAGTTTATATTCGTGGAAACTTATATTTTTCCCGAATTCTGGATTTTACGGCTCGGTCTTTCTCGAGTCATCTGTTTTGCTAGCACGCGTATTCCCAGTACATATTTTCTATGTTCTAGGTATTATACTTATGGCACGCGCATATATATGTGTTTATACATATATGTGCGCGTGTATTATTTTATTTCTAGTTTTTATTTTCGTGTAATTATATATACGCACGTGTAATATTATTATTCTGAATTTTAATTAATTAATTTTGTACGCGCATATATATGTGTTTATACCATCCTCCATCTCCGATTTCCCTGGGAGTCCGCTTTTTTAGGGACTATCCAGAGTGGCGAGCTATACGGAGATTCCGAGGGTTTTATTATTTCGTTTTTTATTAGCTCTGTTATATTTTTAGTTATCTCATCTTTATGAGCAGGTGGAAATCGGTATTGTCTCGTGAATACCGGCTGATCGTCGACGGTTGTGATTTTATGATTGATTACGTTGGTTGAGTCTAACGCCGTTCCCGGTATATGGAATAGGTCTTCGTTTTGCTCGACCAAGGTAAGGATATTTTCTCTTTCTTCATTGTTTAGATGCTCTAATCGGAGTAAGTTTGGCAATTCGAGTTTTTTGGTGGATTCGCAATCCGTGGTCAAAGTATGAGCCTTTTGAATTTCCGCGAATGCCTCCAATACGACCGTAGGCGTGGGTACGATGATATCTTTATCACCGGTATTAAAAATTCTGAGGTGGGCAACGCCGTTGTTATTAGTGACGACCGCGTCTCCTGCGAAAATGCCTTCCCCCAAACTTAGTCGAGGAACATAACCCTCGTTTATTTCCCGATTTAGGATTTTTATCTCGAATATGCAACTTGAGCGTTTTGGAAGAGTTATCAGTCTAGTATTTTTGAATTTTAGTTCCTGATTACCCCAGGCAATGATTTCTTTTTCCCAATCTATTTTTGCTCTGTTTAAGCCGTGGAATTCCGATCCCAAAATGGCGGCTGGTCTGATAGGGAAATCATCATTAACCACGTGGAATTCCGCGGTTGTTCCCAATATATCTAATTGGGTTTTCCCGAGTGTGAATACGGGGTTCTCAGATATGCCCTGAAGTCGTAATAAGGTAAACTTGTCGATAGGGGTACCGTCCCTTAACGCGCCACTTTTTATTAAATTTGGGTCGGCTCCGGAGTCTACAAGAAATTCCGTGGGGCCGTGTAATTGTGGGGCGTCTATTTCGACAACAGGTATGAAAGAGTTCCGAGTTAGGGAGATATTGGCGTGTCCAACGGTTCGTTCTGGGACACTTGCTCGGTCTCCTCTGTTATCTGTGTGGTTTTTACAGGGTGCTCTTTCTTCTCCGGCCGTTGTGCACCCGTGGTTAACGGACCGGGGTTGGCGTTTCCCGATTTCCTATTCTCGTCGTTTCGACGTTTAAAGCATTGCTGCTCCGTATGACCGGGTTTGTTGCAATAGCCACAGGTCGCTCCGCTAGTGTGATCTCGTTTATTGTTACCTTCGCGAAATTGGTCTCTTAATCCCGGGTTCTTTTGCCAGCATTTATCGATGCTGTGCCCGGTTTTACTGCAATGTTCGCATGTAATCTTTTTCGAAACTAAGGTTTTTACTAGCTGAGGGGTGTTCGTGATTTTAACGTCTGTTCTCGTATAAAATTGTGCGCGGTCACGTTCGATTTCCTTTTCGATGCGAATCGCGGATGCGTAAGCCGTCGTTAGATTGCTAAATCCTTCGAGTTTTATTCTCATTCTAAAGTCAGGTGGAAGTCCCGCGAGAAAACACGAAAGGGTCTCGTCCTCGAAAAGTCTTATTTCGACGCACGTGAGTGGCCCGCGGCCTTTTGCTTCGCCGTCCAGAATTGCGCAATGTAAATCTTTAACGCGCGATATATAGTCTATTATGTGTTCTTGGCGACCTTTTGTAATATTACCGAGCTCGCCTCTATATTGGTTGCTCGATTTAGATGCGCCAAAGATAATTTTGAGTTTTTCTACGAACTCGTCGATTGAATAAAATACGTCGTCTTCTACTGCCGTGTACGCACGGTCTTTTAATTTACTCCTGAGAAGCCGAGTTAGATTTTGTTCGCAATCGGGTGGGAACATATCCCTCAGCCGAGTGCATGCTCGTGCGAATTTTAATACGGATATGTTAATCCCTGTGAATAGGGGGACAGATTCTAATCCGTCCTTGAAATTTAATTGGGGGTGAGAGTGATCACGGGGTGCCGGTGATCTGAAATTTCGTCCGGGGTTTTCTGGTCGAAAAACCGGGACGTTTTGTTGTCTCTGTAAGTCACGGAGGTCCGCGAGCTCATCCTTAAGGAGCGAATAATCTTTTACGAAAGCTTTGATTATGTCATCGGAAGGGTTATCCGGACCCCTATAACTAGTTCCACTTGGGTGGTTAATTGGCTCGTCAGCGAAGCTTTCAGCTTGTTGCTGATCACGTAGGAGTTTATCCTCTAAGTCCTGTAATTGCTGTAATTTTTCGCGATTTTCGCGATCTTGATCTTGCAATCTTTTTTCCTGCTCCGCGAGCCTTTGTTGTTTACTGATTAATTGCTCTTGGAGGATGGTGATTTCCTCCTCCGAGAGGGGTTTGTTTCTCGAACGAGTTTCCATGTTACTTGGGTGTGGTCTCGAATTTATTTATTAGCGACAATGTATCCCACCGCTGTCACCAGAAAATTAGATCTATTGTTACGTCCTGAAGGGACTGGGGAAGTTTTTAAAAAGAAATCTCCTACTGGGGAACAATAGACTAAAAGAGGGCTTCGTTTGGGCGAGAATGAGCTCGCCGGGGATGAAGCCGAGTCGCTTTTCAATAAATGGAGACACTGAAATTGTTGTAGAGACTTACCTTTACGCTGCGAAGTCGAGCGGAAGAGCGTAGAGGGTGGTGTTTTAGTCCAGAGTGATCACCGGAGGCTCCGATGCTTGCGGGGAGGTAGAGATATGGTCCGCTGCCGATTCTATGCTTGGACCTGGTGCCTCAGAAGCTGGGCCGCTCCAGACGATCACCGGTGTCTTGGACTTTGTTGACACGACGTGATGGAGTACACAAGTCCGGTACTTGATCTCGTAGTATGTGGAGGTCGGCGTTTGCACTTTTCGTATAACTGCGCCGATTTTTATATCGCTTTGAATAGTAACTCGGCTCAATGCCGGAGTTAAATCGATAGGAAAATATTCGGATAGACTTTCGATGTCTTTATAGAGTTTTAAGAATGTATTACTGCAGTTATGTCCGCGTATCGTCTTCTGTTTACCGTGGGCTATCGCGATAGCTCGTTTGGCTGCGCGTTTCACTCCGCCGCGGCGTCTACCCATAAAGAAAGTTTACGTTAACGGATTAGGTGTCGATGGATAAATTGGGTGACGATTTCTCGGGATTGAGGATGTTGTTGAAACGAGGGATCGGGGTGTTATAAACCACGATTGATTATTTAGAGGTTGAATCTGACGTGCGAGATATATCGCACGACGAGATTCAGAAGTTTGTTAATAGTTCTAGCGTGCAAGGAAGAGTTCGCACGACAAAGAACAATACGAGTGGTCCCAGCGTGCAAGCGCGAAGCAGCACTACAAGGAATTGGAAATAAAGATGAGTAATTCCAGCGTGCAAAGGAGAGTTTGCACGGCAAAGAATTGATTTAGCGGATCCCAGTGTGCAATGAAGAGATTGCACCACAAAGAATCGAGAAAAATGTAAGAGATCGTGTTTTATTAACTATGGATGGGGATAAAGGCAGGGTTTTCACTGACTTTACGAAATAATATATTAACACGACAATTAAAATTAAAGATTGAATTTATTTTAACACTTTGAACTTGAATTATGTTGTTACAGTGGATTTATACACGATTTCGTATCGCGGAGTACTCTTACTTTTACGTTTCACAATTCTAATACACTTTGTACTAAACTTATAGTTCGCCCGACTATGCCACGTAGGTCTTATGCAGGATGTATGTAATGTTCGCTTCGAAAGTTCACGAGTGACTGACTCCTTAGGGATGTTAGGTCTTATAAAAGGTCCCAGCGTAAGGCTGGTGGGAGTAGTCAAGGTGGGAGTAGCGCTTGCACGGGCTGGTGAGGCCCGTGGTGGGGCGCGTGGTTGCCCGGGCGCCGCGGTGGCGGGACCCGGGGTAGTGGCGCCGGTATGTCGGGCACGTGCAAGCTAAGGGCGGCGCCGGAGCGTCGCCCGCGCGCAGCCCGAGGGTAGCGCGGCCGCTCAAGGGTGGCTCTTGAGAACACGTGTGCTAGCGCTGGCTTTAGAGTAAAGCCAGTTTATATTCGTGGGAACTTATATTTTTCCCGAATTCTGGATTTTACGGCTCGGTCTTTCTCGAGTCATCTGTTTTGCTAGCACGCGTATTCCCAGTACATATTTTCTATGTTCTAGGTATTATACTTATGGCACGCGCATATATATGTGTTTATACATATATGTGCGCGTGTATTATTTTATTTCTAGTTTTTATTTTCGTGTAATTATATATACGCACGTGTAATATTATTATTCTGAATTTTAATTAATTAATTTTGTACGCGCATATATATGTGTTTATACATATATGTGCGCGTGTATTATTTTATTTCTTTTCCTATAGTACAGGTTACATGTATCTTATTCTTTTTAGGTGTAGGTGTTGATCCCAGGACGTAACAGTCTAACGTCGGGGAAGTAGGAACGTTGTCTCGAATACTCTTTGCTGGGCGGGGGTTTCGACCAAAATTCAGGAAGGCCGGGGTCATATGGGTGGAGGACTGTACGGCGGTGTTCATCGCAAAACATAGCTCTGAGAGGTGTTGGTCCCAGAGTCTATGGTCTTGCCCGACGTACGCGGTGATCATGGTCTTTAGGGTTCGGTTTACTCTCTCGACGGGATTGGCTTGGGGATGATAGGGAGGGACGGTGGTTTGGCGGATGCCGTATTGGGAGAGGTGTTGGGTAATGTGTGTATTAACAAATTCGGTTCCGTTGTCTGTCAGGAGGTATTGGGGACATCCCCATCGGTTGAGGACAAGGGTCTCAAGGGTAAATAGGTCCTGAAACACCACGACATACTTGTTTTGGTTTTTACTCGGGGGGAAGGGACCCATGACGTCAGTGGCTACGACGCACCATAGTCCTTCGCTGGTTCTCTCTCTCTCATAAGGCCTCCGGGAGCTCCCTGTGAGACCTTATGGAGTTGGCATTCACGGCAACGGGTCACGTACTGGGCAACGTCTTGGAAAACACCGGGCCAAAAGAAGTCTTGTATGACCCGGTAGTAGGTTTTATCGATTCCGAGATGGCCAGCTTGGGGGTTGTCGTGGGCTTCCCTAAGTGCGTCAGAACGGGACTCTAAAGGCAGGACTAATTTCCAGGCATGTAGGTCGATTAAGGTAGGGTCTATGACGGAGTGAGGTTTGTGGTAATATAACTTACCGTCTTCGATCTTCCAGTTGGGGTACTTACGGGGAAACTCGCGGACATTCTCCAACTTCTCTTCGTACCAGGTGTCTATGGCGTTTCCAATGGCTGATAGGGTCTCTATTAGATCTTCGTGCATTCGCGATAAGGCGTCAGGAACTACATTTAGGGCTCCTTTTCTATGTTCGATCTTCATATTATAGGCTTGCATGGCCAATGCCCATCGGGCCAGTCGGCCGGATGGGTCTCTCAAATTTTTCAACCATTGGACGCTGCTGTGATCCGTGATAACGGTGAAGGCCGTACCTTCTATGTACGGTCTCAGCTTCTTCACGGCCCACAGCACCGCTAAACATTCCTTCTCGGTCACGGTATACTTTTGTTCTGCTCGAGTAAGGACACGGCTGGCAAAGAGGATGGGGTGTTCTTCATGGTGGACGACTTGGGTTAGGACTGCGCCTACCGCGAGGTCGCTAGCATCGGTATGGATGGGTTGAGTGAAATCTGGCCGAGCTAGAACAGGGGTACGGGTCAGTGCGTCGCGAAGGGATTAGTAATCTTTCTCTTGGTCGGGCCCCCAGTGCCAGGGAACGTCTTTATGTAATAGGTCGGTCAGGGGTGTTTTATCACGGGATATATCTCCCATGAAACGGGCGTACCATCCCACCATTCCCGTCAAAACTCTCGTCAGGTAGTCAAAGTGGTCGTCTTCCGTATCAGTGGCTATAATAACGTCGTCTAGGTAGGAAAAAACATGGGGTTCCCATTCGGGGTCTATAAGTCGGTCCATCAGTCGTTGAAATCTGGAAATACGCAGGGCTCGGGTCAAGCTTGGAAATGTATCGGGCTTGTCTCAATCCGGCTAGGATTCGATCCATATTGGGGAAGGGGTATGCATCTTTCTTTGTTACTTTATTTACGTCTCGGTAGTCGACGCAAAACCGGTGCTTACCACCGGGTTTCGGGACAATAACGGGGTTACTATGCCAAGCGCTTTTGGACCTCTCTATAACTCCTTCTCTCCACATTTTATCTACCTCCTCTTGGGCAATTTTGAGGAGGTGTGGAGAGATCATTCGGGAACATTGTCGTATGGGAGGGTGGTCTTGTACGTCTATGTCGTGTTCTGGGATGTGTGTCATTCGTAGCTCGGGAGAGGGGTTGGGAATTATAAATTTGGTCAGGATTGTCTCTAATTTGCGTCGGGAGGATTCTTCTGGGACTACAAGACCAGCACAGTCTTGTAGGTTAAGGGCGGTCACGGTAATACGGGTAGCGAGGAACGTCTGGGGGGTACGGTGTTGTGTCTGCCAAGTCTCGTCACGGTAATTTATTATCAGTCCAAATTGTCGCAAAAAGTCCAGACCGAGTATACAACGGCAATTAATGGCTGCTACGCGCATTAATACTGGGGCACTCTCTCCACCGAACTCAAACTGTAGATGGAGGGCTCCATCTACGTTCATCACGTGGCCATTGGCGACTTTCACGCCTTCTTCAATGGATATCAGGGGTAGGGTTACGTAGGTAGGGTTAGGTAGGGCTGGGACTGAGGTATGATCGACAGGAGCCTGGGTCGGCGAGTCCTGGGAATTTACAGTTACCCAGGAGGACCCAGAGGTAATGGCGTTGGTCTCCGTCGATCATTTGGACGGGTTCCTCGGGAGGGGCGAATTTGGGGGTTGGGTGACGGGGTAGGGTTCGTTTCGGGGAATGGGAAGAGAATTTGTTTTCTCGGGGTGACTCTAACGGCGTTTTCGGAGAGCTTGACTCGAAGTTACTTAACTCATAGGGGGACTGGATTCCGGTACTGGTGCTTGGGGTTGGTTCGGCAGGATCTAGGGTGTTTGCAGAGGGAGGGCTCGATTTACTCAAAACTGACTCTAAAAACATCTCTTCGTTACTTTGGGCGGGGACGCTGAGTGTAAAACTCGCGAGGGGAGGCGGGTCGATTATTGCCTCCCCCCGGTGTAGTTTCCCGACTGTCTTTGCAGACACGCGGGGCAGGAGCGCGTGTCCGTGCCCCGGCGTCCGCACAGTCGGCAAAAATATCCGAGGGGGTGAGTACAATCTCGGTAACGGTGTCCGGGTTGACTGCAATTGAAACAAGGGCCTGGGGTGAAGGAGGGGACGTTTAGGGGGGTATTTGGTGGAGGGTGTTTCGGAACGACGTCCGATAGGCCATGTATTGGGCTTTGGGATTGTTTTTGCGGAGGTGGAAGGGGACGGGAATTTTCTTGGCGAGGGGGGTAGTGCGGAGGGGATTGGTGGTCGGCGGCGGCTACATCGCGGTAGCTCCTGGTCTGGTTGACCGTTCTTGGGGGTGGGATTGGTTGTTTGGCTGTTGGTAAGGGTAGGGTGAGGGGTACAGGTTGATTGTCGGGAGTTGACTCTATGGCGGAAGTTTTCCGGGTCTCTGGCCTGTTTTGGGGCTTGTATGTCACGTATGGATCACATGTGGGAGAGGCAGTGGGAGGGGGACGGTAAGACTTTCTTTTCTCTCGAATTATTTCTCGAAATCGTGAATACTTTCGCGGGGGATCTGTTCGCTAAAGTCGGGGTGGAGGTTGGTGTGGCAGGTTGATATTTGTTCGTCGAGGGGCGGGGCGGGGTTCAGTCGTCGGATGAGCGTGCGGAGTTTATCTAAAAACTCCCCACACGGCTCATCCGGACCCTGGGTCCGCATGCCAATTTCCTACCGGATTTTCTCTTGGCATGCTTCTATTCCGTACCGGGTTCTGAAATAATACAAGAATCCGGTGTAGGAATCCCAGTTCTCTTGTTCGAGGCGGTGCCACCTCAGCGCTCCGTCCGTGAACGCTTCGGGGAGGGAGCGGAGGAGCTCCGCCTCGGTGTATTCGCGGGCCTGACAGTATTCGTCGAGACGGCGGAGGAACTCCTCGCCGTCTTCACTGCGTCCTCCCGCGAATTTGGGACAGTACCGCCGCCAATCATCCGAGTTGCGTACTCTGCAACGCGGGAGTGGCAAACGAAGGACGGGGGTTGGAAGGAATCTATAGGGTTTCGGTGTCATAATAAGAAGGAAGGTTCGGTATTAGAGGACGGGGGTGGGTTGATGCCGGTAGGGGTTGGTAGGATGGGAATCGTATCCTGGGGGTTTGTGCAAACGTGACGGTTTGCATCGACCGCCGGGGGTGGAAAGGGGGAGGAAGTGGTTGGTAGTGTTCCTGGGTGACTACTTCGTCCCTAGTTAGGATGTCCGGCGTCGTATGGATGACCGGTGGGAGGGGCTGGGGGGTTTGGGAGAGTTATTCGGCGGTGGGTGAGGTTTGGGGGGGTGCGTTATGGGGGAGGGGTGGTGTCAGCTGAGACGCGATGGACTCAGCTGGGTTTATGTGCGGAAGGGTTGGGTCTAGTAGGGGATGGTGGTGGGGAGGATCCGTCAGTTCGTTATCAAAGGCGAACGAGAGGGGAACTGCGGGATCATCCTCGAGAGGACTCCAAGCTACAGGGAGGGACGGATATAACCGTCGTAGCTCGTGACAGATTAGCCGGTCTCTCAGTTCCTCGTCCGTGCCGAGAGAACTGATTTTTGAGACCAGGCATAATCGGATGATGGCCCGGACATTTCGGATTCCGAGAATTCTGGCTCGGATCTTCGAAATGTGCTCGTCTCTATTGAGGGGGTTGGGGGATGGTTGGGGTGAACTTTGGGAAATGTGTACTATGGGGGAGGTAACGGTCGTGGTGGTCACTGTCACTGCAGTCTGAGGAAGCGTCAGTCCGAGGGGGTCCATGATGGTAGGCGGGGTACACAAATTAATTTCCAGATAGGGGGTCTCAATCACACCCAAAATTCACTCAATATCCAAAAAAAATATCAAATAATATGTCACAATCTGCGGCGAGATAGGAGCGAAGGTATATACCCTAGGCGTGGAACAGTGTGCAATCGCTAAATTATTTCTCAAAATTATTAAAAAAAAACAATACAAATTTTTCGAAATTGGGATGCCAGTGGCGGGCACTATTAAACGGGGGAGAAGCAGCAATACGAAGGCTTGGCGCAACAAATAACAACAAAGAATTTTCTCAAAAATAGCTATTCTCACACAAACCAAAATATCCTCTGTTACGTCCTGGGATCGACGCCCTCACGATATAAAATATATATATATATATATAAACATACATACAATCAAATTAAAAATAAGAACTTTATATTGTTAAAAATAATAATAATAATAACGTTAAAATAATAATGTTAACCCTAAAATACTTACCGGTGTGTGGGTGTATTACGCGCAAAAGCCGTATACACGCACACACACGTACCCGCAAATCATACATATAATATACCTAGAAAATAAAACGGGTGGTACATGAGAAAATACGTGGTAGCAAGTAAAATCCAGAAAAATGTAAAATCCGAACTTCCCACGGCTCGGCTTCACTTGGAAGACGAGTCAAAGCACACGTGCACTCAAGTGCTACCCTTAGCGGCTACGCAGCCCTTGGCGCACGTGCGCGCCAGAGCGTCGCCGCTACCCCGACGCCCGCCGCCGAGGCGCCGAGCGTCGAGCGACCCCCACTCGGGACCTACGTCCCCGAGCGGGCCGCTACCCCCACTGTGCCACCACGCTGGAAAAGCATTATAAGCTCTATGCAACCATAGAGCGAGTAGTTAGTCACTAACGAACTTCCGTAGTAAGACGAATACGTGTAACTCGTAAATGCACCAGCGTTGTGGCATACGGGCGGGCTATATCTCTGAAAAGCTTAGTACATATTACACTAAATCGCGTCGGTTAAGAATTAGTAAGCACTCCGCGAAATAACTTCGTGTATAAAACATTGTAACTCAGAAATCACTAAGTGTTAAAATATAACTTTTAATTAGTAAATTCTGTGTCGCCTACAATTATTTAATAGAATCAGTGTTACTCCTGTTCTATATTCCTATATAAAATCTCGATTTATTCACAAACGAACTTTTCCGCGGTGCAATCCTCTTGCACGCGAAAGTTCATACACATATACATACACATATACATACGAGGCTCTATGGGTGCTCTACATCGTGCACCATAGAATCCCAACATACACACAGTACGCATTCCTACGCGGTGCTCTAAATCGTGCACGCGGGAAGCGTATCCTTCATCACAGATCTAAGCGGTGCTATTCATCCGGCACGCTAGATCTAAACACACCAAACTAATCATTGAGATATCCCTTCAGTAAACTCCTCGACGTTTACGGTGCGATATCATCACGCACGTTAACGTCACCCCCAAAATTATCACCTATACCCAAATTTAATACCTAAATAAACATTTCTATGGGTAGACGACGTGGCGGTGTCAACCGGGCGATAAAACGGGCTATCGCTCTCCAGTTCGGCAAATCAAAAACAGTTAACGGCAACAACCGCGCCAGTGACTTCTCAAAACTATATAGAGACATCGAACTCGCGACAGAATTGTTTTCCTTTGAATCAGAACCAGTCGTTCGTCGGCTGAGCATAATAAGTGATATCAATATCCCGGCAACGGTAAAACGAATCTCCACTGATTCTTTCGAATACTTTGTCATCGCTTTTCGCTCCAACAAAGGGACCTCCGATCCACAAGGTACGGCGATTGCGGAACAACCATCGAGACTCCCGGTCATCTCTTGGGTGGGACCAGCTCACGAGGCTCCTGGACCCCTCCAGGAATACAACGACGCGGGCATTCTCACCATAACACTGGAATAACCCTCTACGCTCAACCGCTCAACTAATCAGCGCAACGTAAGAACAATATCACACTCAATATTCGTCCGCGTTAACCTTCAGCGACGAGGCTTCATCCCCGACGAGCACATTCTCGTCCTAACGAGGCCACTCATATATCTGGCGTTCCGTTCAGTAGGATTCCCCTTTTTAAAAATATTGTCAGTCCCTTCAGGACGTAACAATAGGTATATATTTTTGGTGACAGCGGTGGGATACTGTCGCTGGATAACGTAACGAATCCACGTGAAAAAACCAAATAAAAATTCTAAATTTTAAATAAAAATTCAAAATAAAAATTCAAAATAAAAATTCAAATTCCAAATAAAATTCAAAATGGAAACTCGATCTAAGAAACCGTTCACGGAAGACGAAATCCGTATTTTCCAAGATCAACTATTACAAAAACAACAGAGACTAATTGACCAAGAGAAATTAATTCAAGAACGCGAAACAGAGATGTCAAATAAAATCGAACAATTACAAATCCTCGAGGATAAAATCCGAAGGGATCAAGAGGAGGTGCAATATTTCAGGGAGAAGAATAACGCCATGTTAGCAGATCAAAGCGAAACCCCCGGGGGTTCGGGTAATCCAACCACGGATAACGCAATTTTGTCTGAAATGGTAAAATCTCTAATGAAAGATTATTCCGTCCTTAGAGACGAAATAGCAGACCTCCGCGATACAAATAGGCAACAAGGTGGGTCGGGCAACAGATCGGACCACCCCAATCGCCCCATAAGAACACCGGTCCCTCGCGAACCAAATTACCCCCATTTAAATTACAAAGACGGGCTTGAATCCGTTCCCATATTCACAGGTTCGAATATCTCGGTGCTAAAATTCACAAGAGCTTGTACGCGATTAAAAGATATGTTCCCTCCGGACAGTGAGCATAACTTAACCAGATTACTCCGAAATAAGTTAAAGGATCGCGCATACACAGCTGTGGAGGACGACGTGTTCGAAACAATAGATGGATTTACCGAGAAGCTAAAAATCATATTCGGAGCATCAAAATCAATAAATCAATATCGAGGGGAAATGGGGAACATCGCGAAGGGTAGACAAGAGCACATCATTGATTACATTTCGCGGATAAAAGATTTGCACTGCGCGATATTGGATGGTGAAAGTAAGGGTCGCGGTGCTCTCCCCCGCGATCAGGTCAAATATTTCGAGGACGAGACTCTCTCGTGCTTTCTCGCGGGTTTACCCCCGGATTTTAGGATGCGATTAAAACTAGAGGGATTTAATACACTCGCAGGTGCTTACGCGGTCGCTATCCGAATCGAGAAGGAAATCGAACGTGATCAATCACAATTCTATACTAGAGTAGAATCAAAATTCGCACCGGTATCATCACAAGTCAAATCGCTAAGCTCCGCGAAAGTCACGTGTGAACACTGCAAAAAGCCAGGGCACGCGGTCGATAAATGTTGGCTTAAAAACCCGAAATTAAAAGAACAACACAATAATAATCGCGACAAACAACGGGATCGAACGAACGGTGCCATCTGCGATTATTGTTCAAAACCAGGTCACACGGAGCAGCAATGCTTCAAACGAAGAAATGACGAAAATCGTAAGTCGGGAAACGCGAGCTCCGGATCGTACAACTCGGGTGCGAAACGACCGGAGAAGGTGGAGCACCCGGTAAAATCGGCACAGATTGCGGAGGAAACCGAACAACCGCCCCCGAACGAATCGTTGGACACGCCAACATCAGTCTAACGCGTAACTCATTTATTCCGGTCGTCACATTAAACGCATTGCAATTAAGCGGTCCAACCGAATTTTTGGTAGATTCCGGAGCCGACCCCAATTTGATAAAAAGAGAAGCATTAAAAGATGATGTCCCAATAGACACATTCTCGCTGCTTCGTCTACAGGGTATTTCCCGGGACCCGGTGTTCACAATTGGGAAAGTCCAGATAGATATATTGGGCACAATATCGGAATTTCACGTTGTAGAAGATGATTTCCCGATAAAGCAGGCCGCAATATTGGGATCCGAATTCCACGGAATTAATCGCGCAAAGATCGACTGGGATAATGAGATAGTTAGTTGGGGAAACCAGGAATTGAAATTCAAAAATACGCGTTCCATAACCCTTCCAAAACGATCAAGCTGTATATTCAAGATGAGAATTAGTAACCGTGATCTAACGGAGGGCTATGTCCCTCAGCTACAATTGGGAGCAGGTATCTATGCGGGTAACGCCATAGTGATTAACTCAAATGGTGTCGCTCACCTCAGGGCATTCAATACAAATGACGAGGATATTAGAATCGTTACCCCTACAGTAGAATTGGAAGCTTTTTCAGAGGTTCAGGAAGCACATATCCTAACCACCAATGGGCAAGAGGTTAAAATACCCCCACTCACGGATTTACTCCGATTAGAACACCTAAATACAGAGGAACACAAGAGTATCCTCGAATTGGTGGAGCAAAATAAGGATCTGTTCCATCTCCCGGGAACTCCATTGCAATCTACCAATGTCATAGAACATAAAATAACGACATCCGATGACCAGCCGGTATTCACCAGACAATACCGCTTTCCCCCGGCTCATAAGGATGAAATAACGAAAAATATTACCGAACTAATAAAAAACGAAATAATAAAACCATCTGACTCTCCATACAGTTCGCCACTGTGGATAGTGCCAAAAAAGGCCGACTCCCACGGTAACCGAAGATGGAGAATGGTTATTGATTATAGAAATCTAAACGAAAAAACCATTGGGGACGCGTACCCTCTCCCCAACATAACAGAAATATTAGATCAATTGGGAAGCGCCAAGTACTTTTCAGTCTTTGACCTGGCTAGTGGGTTCCACCAGATCAAAGTAAATTCAGAGGACGCACAGAAAACAGCATTTTCTACCCCTTTTGGGCATTACGAGTTCAATAGAATGCCATTTGGGCTCAAAAATGCTCCCGCTACATTTCAACGGTTAATGGATAGAGTTCTCTGCGGGCTGCAAGGAATAGAACTATTTGTATACTTAGATGATATTGTAATATACGCAAGTTCCCTTCAGGAACACGAAATTAAATTTCGTAAACTCGCAGAAAGACTAAGAAAAGCCAATTTAAAGTTACAACCCGACAAATGCGAATTCCTCCGGAAGGAAGTGGCGTATCTGGGACACGTAATCAGTGAGGATGGTGTTAAGCCCGACCCGGGGAAAATAGAGGCTATTCGACATTATCCTAGACCAACAAACACTACTAAAATAAAACAATTCCTTGGGTTAGCTGGATATTACCGCAGATTTATTGACAACTTCTCCGGGATATCTAGACCAATTACACAACTCTTACAAAAGCAAGCCGTATTTAAATGGACGGATACACAAGAAAAAGCTTTTGATACATTAAGGGAGGCGTTGTGCAGCGCTCCCGTGCTGCAATACCCGGACTTTACCAAACCTTTTGTAATCACCACGGACGCATCCAACTATGCAATTGGGGCAGTCCTCAGCCAGGGTGAGGTTGGTAAAGATAAACCGATTTCGTACGCCTCACGTACATTATCGAAACCTGAACTAAACTATTCCACGATAGAAAAAGAATTACTGGCAATAGTATACGCCGTTGCTCAATTTAGACCATATGTCTACGGGCGAGAATTCTTATTAGTTACGGATCATAAGCCATTAGTATGGCTCCATTCGGTAAAAGATCCGGCGAATCGGCTCGTCCACTGGAGGTTGAAACTCGCGAATTTCCAATACAAAATTGTTTACAAACCTGGGAAAATTAACCATAACGCGGATGCGTTATCCCGGAATCCCCCAGAGCGAGACGATCCGCTGGTAATCCCAGCAAGGGAAATGTCCGATTTCGATGATAGCGATGATGAGGCGATATTTGAGACCACGCCTACGAATAAACAAAGAGGTGCCGATGGTAACTCGAAAATGGACTATGTTTTAGATAATAAGGATACTGAATCAGACCTACCATCTCAGGGTACCGACCAAAGCGAGGAAGACTCGTCCGATAACGAGTCAGTAGAATCAGAAAACATATTCGACCCAATATCTGTCCCCTACGAAGAACGCGATAAATTAAAAATAAATGAAACCCGCGATACATTGTCCATGCAAACAGACAATGTGGTAATCTTCGTAACAACAAAAGGTCAACCGATCGACGCGGGCGCAAAGAACCTGCAAACAAATAAGCAATTACCAACTTTAAAAGACCTTACCTTATGTCGTGTACAGGTGTCCACCCATCGAAGTAAGAAACTAATCGCTTTACCTATAAACACCGATATTCGTATGAACGCCTCGATCGAAGACCTATCCGAGGCCATACAGTCTCTCAGGGATGCTGTAAGGGAACTAAATCTCAGAACGCTCAGCGTAGCGAAAACCGAGCGAATAGATACGGTATCCTGGAAGGAAATCCTGAAAAGAATAAAAAATAATTTAATAGACTTACCCATTGTATTGACGATCTGCACGCAAATGATAGAAGAACCTAAAATAGAAGATAGAGATAATATTATCGCTGAAAATCACGATTCGCTTATAAGTGGACACAAAGGCGTTACAAAAACCTTTAAACGAATAAGACATAAGTATTTCTGGAAGAACATGAAGTCACAAATCCAAGAATATATTCAACGCTGCAAAAATTGCCAATTAAAACAATTAGTAAGGATTAAAACTAAGCAACCAATGATTATTACGGACACCCCGGGCACCGCCTTCGATAAGATATCTATGGATATAGTCGGGCCCTTGCCCTCAACTCACAAAGGAAACAGCCACATACTTACCATCCAGGATCTTCTCACCAAGTACTCCTTGGCCATCCCGATCAAGGGAACGGGGTCAATGGACGTCGGGGATGCCTTAACCAAGGTATTCTTCGCCAGATTCGGAGCTCCAAGGGCACTCCTCACCGATCAGGGATCAGCATTTTGCAGCTCACTGATGAAAACTATTGCCCGGAAGTTTCGAATAAAGCAATACAAAACGACAGCCTACAGACCCCAATCCAATGGATCCATCGAGCGTTCTCATCACGTCCTGGCGGAGTATATCAAGCAGTACGTTGATCGCACTCACGAATGGGATGAGTTCTTGGAACTCGCCACCTTTTCGTATAACACAAGCTGCCATGAGGGAACGGGATTCACACCGCATGAGTTGGTGTTTGGAAGACCCGCTAGACAACCTTCAAGTCTCCAGCACATAGAGGACCTCGAGGAACCGACCTACGCTGAATACCTGCGCGAGCTCTTCTCAAAGATCCACGGCCTCCAGGAAATGGCAGCGGACAACCTAAAGAAAGCAAAAATACGATCCAAACAATACTATGACAGAACACTGAATCCACAAAATTTTGGTAAAGGCGACACCGTGCTCATGTTACGAGAACCAAAACTCGGCAAATTCAGTAATCAATACACTGAACCACTTCGAGTAGTAGATCTGTTGCCTAGTGGAAATATTATAGTAAATTACAAGGGAAAACCAAAAGTAGTTCATCCAAACAAACTACGCCTAACCAAACTCAAGGCAAAAACCGATGTGTTAAAGGAGGATGTATCCGACGACACTGACATTGGCAGCGATGATTGGCCTGTACATCCAGGATAGCTACGGGTTAATCGGGTATGACTGCAGTGGTTCTACATTAAATATCACCACCATCTCGCTCAACGGAGTAGGGGACTGTGACATCCCCATGCAGCAACCAAATCCGCTCGCTACCTACATTCAACTGCTACAACTATCCGAATTCGAAAGCACGGATGTAATCCAGTGTAAGGTGCAAGTGGACCGCACAATAACACGTTGCGGTATGCATTCCCACGGATCTGCAGTCCATGGTGGACGGCAGGTATACCTGCAGGACATAGACCATCGCGCGTGCCAGCGACTCCAGGAGACCGGGATCATCAAGCTAAGCTTCACGGCGGAGCTTCTTGGCCTACGTCGAAATTCAACCGAGTACAGATCCGTAACCATGGGCGGTTCCATCGACGCCGATGGCACCTGTGAGGGCACCCAGTACAGCGACGCATATGGAAATTGGAATAAGGTCTTCGTGACGGCAACAGTCAAGGTGGCAATCTATAACTACAGAGCTACCATCAACTTAGCTCAAGGGAAAATCTTGTTGCCATCCGGTACACAATGCTTGCTGGCCGACGAGAATTGCATAGACATACACGGCAATTCTGCTTTTTGGACAGCAATCCCCACGGATACCTGCGGGTTCACCAGGTACGATGTACTCTACCAAGGCATCGCGACCAAATATCAGTCCACGGATAACGGAACCCGGTCACCTGACGTGTGCTCGCTTAGTACTCAATCAACCACATTTGCTTTGGCAAAACATCTTCAACCAATAGCGGTATGCGGCTACAACTTGATCCGTACGGAGCATCCAAAGTTATTCATCCTAGAGACAACCAAGGACCAGTCTCCCATATCAGCCAGAAAAGTGTCAGTTAATAACCTAGACATATTTACCTACATCAACTCCAAATTCGTGTATGTCGAGAAACACGTTCGCAATCAAATGCGAACCCTGTATCAAGACGTACTCGTTCAACGGTGCAAATTGGAACAGCAGGTGTTGCAGAATGCTCTATCAACGGCTGCAATACTGCCCGAGAAATTTGCCCATACGGTTATGAAGGGGCCGGGATACATGGGCGTCATCGCAGGTGAGGTTGCACACATCGTCAAATGTGTTCCGATTGTATGCAAATTAAGGAAAACAACGATTTGCTACCACGAGCTCCCGGTGACGTACAAAAACGAGTCACTGTTTCTCTCCACGACATCCCGGATGTTGCTGAAATCGGGCACACAGATAGAGTGCAACCCTCTGTTGCCTACACAATATCTGATTGAGGGCTCATGGTATCGTCTCACCCCTCACCCGATCGAGGTAATGGCACCACAACAATTGCAACCACTAACCAGGCCCACTTGGAAGTATGCTTCCCCGGGGGACCTGGCAACAAGCGGCATATACAGCGAAGCCGACATTGAGGAATTGAGGGACAGAATTATGTTCCCTGCTGAAAGACCAGCACTACTCAATCACTTGGCTCGAGGATCTGCCGGCTACCGAATACCAACCGGTAGTATCTCACTGGACGGACTATTGGATGACACAACCCTAAACCATATTGCGGAAAACGCCGCAAAACGGGTTTGGAACGGTTTCCTGCAGTTCGGAACAGCAAGCGCCGGAATAATTGGGCTGTTCTTAATAGCCCGAGTATTCAAACTAATTATTGACACCTGTGTACACGGGTATGCGCTTCACTCGTTATACGGATGGAGTCTGTACCTGCTGGGGGCCCTGTGGAGCTCCATTGCAGGACTGCTCATTACGCTTGCACATAAGAAGAAATTCCGGAACCAGGAGGCTACACCCATGGAACTCATCACAACCAAGGACGACAACACCTCACCTTCAACAAACAACACCTATCCGACACTACCACCTGCGGAACCAACCCGACTGTCTGGGGTCGATCCAGAACTTGCGGATAGACTTTCTGCCAATCGTAGGTAGAGCCGTCAGGCTCAACCTACGACTCCAAGGGGGGACGTGTTACGTCCTGGGATCGACGCCCTCACGATATAAAATATATATATATATATAAACATACATACAATCAAATTAAAAATAAGAACTTTATATTGTTAAAAATAATAATAATAATAACGTTAAAATAATAATGTTAACCCTAAAATACTTACCGGTATGTGGGTGTATTACGCGCAAAAGCCGTATACACGCACACACACGTACCCGCAAATCATCCATATAATATACCTAGAAAATAAAACGGGTGGTACATGAGAAAATACGTGGTAGCAAGTAAAATCCAGAAAAATGTAAAATCCGAACTTCCCACGGCTCGGCTTCACTTGGAAGACGAGTCAAAGCACACGTGCACTCAAGTGCTACCCTTAGCGGCTACGCAGCCCTTGGCGCACGTGCGCGCCAGAGCGTCGCCGCTACCCCGACGCCCACTCGGGACCTACGTCCCCGAGCGGGCCGCTACCCCCACTGTGCCACCACGCTGGAAAAGCATTATAAGCTCTATGCAACCATAGAGCGAGTAGTTAGTCACTAACGAACTTCCGTAGTAAGACGAATACGTGTAACTCGTAAATGCACCAGCGTTGTGGCATACGGGCGGGCTATATCTCTGAAAAGCTTAGTACATATTACACTAAATCGCGTCGGTTAAGAATTAGTAAGCACTCCGCGAAATAACTTCGTGTATAAAACATTGTAACTCAGAAATCACTAAGTGTTAAAATATAACTTTTAATTAGTAAATTCTGTGTCGCCTACAATTATTTAATAGAATCAGTGTTACTCCTGTTCTATATTCCTATATAAAATCTCGATTTATTCACAAACGAACTTTTCCGCGGTGCAATCCTCTTGCACGCGAAAGTTCATACACATATACATACACATATACATACGAGGCTCTATGGGTGCTCTACATCGTGCACCATAGAATCCCAACATACACACAGTACGCATTCCTACGCGGTGCTCTAAATCGTGCACGCGGGAAGCGTATCCTTCATCACAGATCTAAGCGGTGCTATTCATCCGGCACGCTAGATCTAAACACACCAAACTAATCATTGAGATATCCCTTCAGTAAACTCCTCGACGTTTACGGTGCGATATCATCACGCACGTTAACGTCACCCCCAAAATTATCACCTATACCCAAATTTAATACCTAAATAAACATTTCTATGGGTAGACGACGTGGCGGTGTCAACCGGGCGATAAAACGGGCTATCGCTCTCCAGTTCGGCAAATCAAAAACAGTTAACGGCAACAACCGCGCCAGTGACTTCTCAAAACTATATAGAGACATCGAACTCGCGACAGAATTGTTTTCCTTTGAATCAGAACCAGTCGTTCGTCGGCTGAGCATAATAAGTGATATCAATATCCCGGCAACGGTAAAACGAATCTCCACTGATTCTTTCGAATACTTTGTCATCGCTTTTCGCTCCAACAAAGGGACCTCCGATCCACAAGGTACGGCGATTGCGGAACAACCATCGAGACTCCCGGTCATCTCTTGGGTGGGACCAGCTCACGAGGCTCCTGGACCCCTCCAGGAATACAACGACGCGGGCATTCTCACCATAACACTGGAATAACCCTCTACGCTCAACCGCTCAACTAATCAGCGCAACGTAAGAACAATATCACACTCAATATTCGTCCGCGTTAACCTTCAGCGACGAGGCTTCATCCCCGACGAGCACATTCTCGTCCTAACGAGGCCACTCATATATCTGGCGTTCCGTTCAGTAGGATTCCCCTTTTTAAAAATATTGTCAGTCCCTTCAGGACGTAACAATAGGTATATATTTTTGGTGACAGCGGTGGGATACTGTCGCTGGATAACGTAACGAATCCACGTGAAAAAACCAAATAAAAATTCTAAATTTTAAATAAAAATTCAAAATAAAAATTCAAAATAAAAATTCAAATTCCAAATAAAATTCAAAATGGAAACTCGATCTAAGAAACCGTTCACGGAAGACGAAATCCGTATTTTCCAAGATCAACTATTACAAAAACAACAGAGACTAATTGACCAAGAGAAATTAATTCAAGAACGCGAAACAGAGATGTCAAATAAAATCGAACAATTACAAATCCTCGAGGATAAAATCCGAAGGGATCAAGAGGAGGTGCAATATTTCAGGGAGAAGAATAACGCCATGTTAGCAGATCAAAGCGAAACCCCCGGGGGTTCGGGTAATCCAACCACGGATAACGCAATTTTGTCTGAAATGGTAAAATCTCTAATGAAAGATTATTCCGTCCTTAGAGACGAAATAGCAGACCTCCGCGATACAAATAGGCAACAAGGTGGGTCGGGCAACAGATCGGACCACCCCAATCGCCCCATAAGAACACCGGTCCCTCGCGAACCAAATTACCCCCATTTAAATTACAAAGACGGGCTTGAATCCGTTCCCATATTCACAGGTTCGAATATCTCGGTGCTAAAATTCACAAGAGCTTGTACGCGATTAAAAGATATGTTCCCTCCGGACAGTGAGCATAACTTAACCAGATTACTCCGAAATAAGTTAAAGGATCGCGCATACACAGCTGTGGAGGACGACGTGTTCGAAACAATAGATGGATTTACCGAGAAGCTAAAAATCATATTCGGAGCATCAAAATCAATAAATCAATATCGAGGGGAAATGGGGAACATCGCGAAGGGTAGACAAGAGCACATCATTGATTACATTTCGCGGATAAAAGATTTGCACTGCGCGATATTGGATGGTGAAAGTAAGGGTCGCGGTGCTCTCCCCCGCGATCAGGTCAAATATTTCGAGGACGAGACTCTCTCGTGCTTTCTCGCGGGTTTACCCCCGGATTTTAGGATGCGATTAAAACTAGAGGGATTTAATACACTCGCAGGTGCTTACGCGGTCGCTATCCGAATCGAGAAGGAAATCGAACGTGATCAATCACAATTCTATACTAGAGTAGAATCAAAATTCGCACCGGTATCATCACAAGTCAAATCGCTAAGCTCCGCGAAAGTCACGTGTGAACACTGCAAAAAGCCAGGGCACGCGGTCGATAAATGTTGGCTTAAAAACCCGAAATTAAAAGAACAACACAATAATAATCGCGACAAACAACGGGATCGAACGAACGGTGCCATCTGCGATTATTGTTCAAAACCAGGTCACACGGAGCAGCAATGCTTCAAACGAAGAAATGACGAAAATCGTAAGTCGGGAAACGCGAGCTCCGGATCGTACAACTCGGGTGCGAAACGACCGGAGAAGGTGGAGCACCCGGTAAAATCGGCACAGATTGCGGAGGAAACCGAACAACCGCCCCCGAACGAATCGTTGGACACGCCAACATCAGTCTAACGCGTAACTCATTTATTCCGGTCGTCACATTAAACGCATTGCAATTAAGCGGTCCAACCGAATTTTTGGTAGATTCCGGAGCCGACCCCAATTTGATAAAAAGAGAAGCATTAAAAGATGATGTCCCAATAGACACATTCTCGCTGCTTCGTCTACAGGGTATTTCCCGGGACCCGGTGTTCACAATTGGGAAAGTCCAGATAGATATATTGGGCACAATATCGGAATTTCACGTTGTAGAAGATGATTTCCCGATAAAGCAGGCCGCAATATTGGGATCCGAATTCCACGGAATTAATCGCGCAAAGATCGACTGGGATAATGAGATAGTTAGTTGGGGAAACCAGGAATTGAAATTCAAAAATACGCGTTCCATAACCCTTCCAAAACGATCAAGCTGTATATTCAAGATGAGAATTAGTAACCGTGATCTAACGGAGGGCTATGTCCCTCAGCTACAATTGGGAGCAGGTATCTATGCGGGTAACGCCATAGTGATTAACTCAAATGGTGTCGCTCACCTCAGGGCATTCAATACAAATGACGAGGATATTAGAATCGTTACCCCTACAGTAGAATTGGAAGCTTTTTCAGAGGTTCAGGAAGCACATATCCTAACCACCAATGGGCAAGAGGTTAAAATACCCCCACTCACGGATTTACTCCGATTAGAACACCTAAATACAGAGGAACACAAGAGTATCCTCGAATTGGTGGAGCAAAATAAGGATCTGTTCCATCTCCCGGGAACTCCATTGCAATCTACCAATGTCATAGAACATAAAATAACGACATCCGATGACCAGCCGGTATTCACCAGACAATACCGCTTTCCCCCGGCTCATAAGGATGAAATAACGAAAAATATTACCGAACTAATAAAAAACGAAATAATAAAACCATCTGACTCTCCATACAGTTCGCCACTGTGGATAGTGCCAAAAAAGGCCGACTCCCACGGTAACCGAAGATGGAGAATGGTTATTGATTATAGAAATCTAAACGAAAAAACCATTGGGGACGCGTACCCTCTCCCCAACATAACAGAAATATTAGATCAATTGGGAAGCGCCAAGTACTTTTCAGTCTTTGACCTGGCTAGTGGGTTCCACCAGATCAAAGTAAATTCAGAGGACGCACAGAAAACAGCATTTTCTACCCCTTTTGGGCATTACGAGTTCAATAGAATGCCATTTGGGCTCAAAAATGCTCCCGCTACATTTCAACGGTTAATGGATAGAGTTCTCTGCGGGCTGCAAGGAATAGAACTATTTGTATACTTAGATGATATTGTAATATACGCAAGTTCCCTTCAGGAACACGAAATTAAATTTCGTAAACTCGCAGAAAGACTAAGAAAAGCCAATTTAAAGTTACAACCCGACAAATGCGAATTCCTCCGGAAGGAAGTGGCGTATCTGGGACACGTAATCAGTGAGGATGGTGTTAAGCCCGACCCGGGGAAAATAGAGGCTATTCGACATTATCCTAGACCAACAAACACTACTAAAATAAAACAATTCCTTGGGTTAGCTGGATATTACCGCAGATTTATTGACAACTTCTCCGGGATATCTAGACCAATTACACAACTCTTACAAAAGCAAGCCGTATTTAAATGGACGGATACACAAGAAAAAGCTTTTGATACATTAAGGGAGGCGTTGTGCAGCGCTCCCGTGCTGCAATACCCGGACTTTACCAAACCTTTTGTAATCACCACGGACGCATCCAACTATGCAATTGGGGCAGTCCTCAGCCAGGGTGAGGTTGGTAAAGATAAACCGATTTCGTACGCCTCACGTACATTATCGAAACCTGAACTAAACTATTCCACGATAGAAAAAGAATTACTGGCAATAGTATACGCCGTTGCTCAATTTAGACCATATGTCTACGGGCGAGAATTCTTATTAGTTACGGATCATAAGCCATTAGTATGGCTCCATTCGGTAAAAGATCCGGCGAATCGGCTCGTCCACTGGAGGTTGAAACTCGCGAATTTCCAATACAAAATTGTTTACAAACCTGGGAAAATTAACCATAACGCGGATGCGTTATCCCGGAATCCCCCAGAGCGAGACGATCCGCTGGTAATCCCAGCAAGGGAAATGTCCGATTTCGATGATAGCGATGATGAGGCGATATTTGAGACCACGCCTACGAATAAACAAAGAGGTGCCGATGGTAACTCGAAAATGGACTATGTTTTAGATAATAAGGATACTGAATCAGACCTACCATCTCAGGGTACCGACCAAAGCGAGGAAGACTCGTCCGATAACGAGTCAGTAGAATCAGAAAACATATTCGACCCAATATCTGTCCCCTACGAAGAACGCGATAAATTAAAAATAAATGAAACCCGCGATACATTGTCCATGCAAACAGACAATGTGGTAATCTTCGTAACAACAAAAGGTCAACCGATCGACGCGGGCGCAAAGAACCTGCAAACAAATAAGCAATTACCAACTTTAAAAGACCTTACCTTATGTCGTGTACAGGTGTCCACCCATCGAAGTAAGAAACTAATCGCTTTACCTATAAACACCGATATTCGTATGAACGCCTCGATCGAAGACCTATCCGAGGCCATACAGTCTCTCAGGGATGCTGTAAGGGAACTAAATCTCAGAACGCTCAGCGTAGCGAAAACCGAGCGAATAGATACGGTATCCTGGAAGGAAATCCTGAAAAGAATAAAAAATAATTTAATAGACTTACCCATTGTATTGACGATCTGCACGCAAATGATAGAAGAACCTAAAATAGAAGATAGAGATAATATTATCGCTGAAAATCACGATTCGCTTATAAGTGGACACAAAGGCGTTACAAAAACCTTTAAACGAATAAGACATAAGTATTTCTGGAAGAACATGAAGTCACAAATCCAAGAATATATTCAACGCTGCAAAAATTGCCAATTAAAACAATTAGTAAGGATTAAAACTAAGCAACCAATGATTATTACGGACACCCCGGGCACCGCCTTCGATAAGATATCTATGGATATAGTCGGGCCCTTGCCCTCAACTCACAAAGGAAACAGCCACATACTTACCATCCAGGATCTTCTCACCAAGTACTCCTTGGCCATCCCGATCAAGGGAACGGGGTCAATGGACGTCGGGGATGCCTTAACCAAGGTATTCTTCGCCAGATTCGGAGCTCCAAGGGCACTCCTCACCGATCAGGGATCAGCATTTTGCAGCTCACTGATGAAAACTATTGCCCGGAAGTTTCGAATAAAGCAATACAAAACGACAGCCTACAGACCCCAATCCAATGGATCCATCGAGCGTTCTCATCACGTCCTGGCGGAGTATATCAAGCAGTACGTTGATCGCACTCACGAATGGGATGAGTTCTTGGAACTCGCCACCTTTTCGTATAACACAAGCTGCCATGAGGGAACGGGATTCACACCGCATGAGTTGGTGTTTGGAAGACCCGCTAGACAACCTTCAAGTCTCCAGCACATAGAGGACCTCGAGGAACCGACCTACGCTGAATACCTGCGCGAGCTCTTCTCAAAGATCCACGGCCTCCAGGAAATGGCAGCGGACAACCTAAAGAAAGCAAAAATACGATCCAAACAATACTATGACAGAACACTGAATCCACAAAATTTTGGTAAAGGCGACACCGTGCTCATGTTACGAGAACCAAAACTCGGCAAATTCAGTAATCAATACACTGAACCACTTCGAGTAGTAGATCTGTTGCCTAGTGGAAATATTATAGTAAATTACAAGGGAAAACCAAAAGTAGTTCATCCAAACAAACTACGCCTAACCAAACTCAAGGCAAAAACCGATGTGTTAAAGGAGGATGTATCCGACGACACTGACATTGGCAGCGATGATTGGCCTGTACATCCAGGATAGCTACGGGTTAATCGGGTATGACTGCAGTGGTTCTACATTAAATATCACCACCATCTCGCTCAACGGAGTAGGGGACTGTGACATCCCCATGCAGCAACCAAATCCGCTCGCTACCTACATTCAACTGCTACAACTATCCGAATTCGAAAGCACGGATGTAATCCAGTGTAAGGTGCAAGTGGACCGCACAATAACACGTTGCGGTATGCATTCCCACGGATCTGCAGTCCATGGTGGACGGCAGGTATACCTGCAGGACATAGACCATCGCGCGTGCCAGCGACTCCAGGAGACCGGGATCATCAAGCTAAGCTTCACGGCGGAGCTTCTTGGCCTACGTCGAAATTCAACCGAGTACAGATCCGTAACCATGGGCGGTTCCATCGACGCCGATGGCACCTGTGAGGGCACCCAGTACAGCGACGCATATGGAAATTGGAATAAGGTCTTCGTGACGGCAACAGTCAAGGTGGCAATCTATAACTACAGAGCTACCATCAACTTAGCTCAAGGGAAAATCTTGTTGCCATCCGGTACACAATGCTTGCTGGCCGACGAGAATTGCATAGACATACACGGCAATTCTGCTTTTTGGACAGCAATCCCCACGGATACCTGCGGGTTCACCAGGTACGATGTACTCTACCAAGGCATCGCGACCAAATATCAGTCCACGGATAACGGAACCCGGTCACCTGACGTGTGCTCGCTTAGTACTCAATCAACCACATTTGCTTTGGCAAAACATCTTCAACCAATAGCGGTATGCGGCTACAACTTGATCCGTACGGAGCATCCAAAGTTATTCATCCTAGAGACAACCAAGGACCAGTCTCCCATATCAGCCAGAAAAGTGTCAGTTAATAACCTAGACATATTTACCTACATCAACTCCAAATTCGTGTATGTCGAGAAACACGTTCGCAATCAAATGCGAACCCTGTATCAAGACGTACTCGTTCAACGGTGCAAATTGGAACAGCAGGTGTTGCAGAATGCTCTATCAACGGCTGCAATACTGCCCGAGAAATTTGCCCATACGGTTATGAAGGGGCCGGGATACATGGGCGTCATCGCAGGTGAGGTTGCACACATCGTCAAATGTGTTCCGATTGTATGCAAATTAAGGAAAACAACGATTTGCTACCACGAGCTCCCGGTGACGTACAAAAACGAGTCACTGTTTCTCTCCACGACATCCCGGATGTTGCTGAAATCGGGCACACAGATAGAGTGCAACCCTCTGTTGCCTACACAATATCTGATTGAGGGCTCATGGTATCGTCTCACCCCTCACCCGATCGAGGTAATGGCACCACAACAATTGCAACCACTAACCAGGCCCACTTGGAAGTATGCTTCCCCGGGGGACCTGGCAACAAGCGGCATATACAGCGAAGCCGACATTGAGGAATTGAGGGACAGAATTATGTTCCCTGCTGAAAGACCAGCACTACTCAATCACTTGGCTCGAGGATCTGCCGGCTACCGAATACCAACCGGTAGTATCTCACTGGACGGACTATTGGATGACACAACCCTAAACCATATTGCGGAAAACGCCGCAAAACGGGTTTGGAACGGTTTCCTGCAGTTCGGAACAGCAAGCGCCGGAATAATTGGGCTGTTCTTAATAGCCCGAGTATTCAAACTAATTATTGACACCTGTGTACACGGGTATGCGCTTCACTCGTTATACGGATGGAGTCTGTACCTGCTGGGGGCCCTGTGGAGCTCCATTGCAGGACTGCTCATTACGCTTGCACATAAGAAGAAATTCCGGAACCAGGAGGCTACACCCATGGAACTCATCACAACCAAGGACGACAACACCTCACCTTCAACAAACAACACCTATCCGACACTACCACCTGCGGAACCAACCCGACTGTCTGGGGTCGATCCAGAACTTGCGGATAGACTTTCTGCCAATCGTAGGTAGAGCCGTCAGGCTCAACCTACGACTCCAAGGGGGGACGTGTTACGTCCTGGGATCGACGCCCTCACGATATAAAATATATATATATATATAAACATACATACAATCAAATTAAAAATAAGAACTTTATATTGTTAAAAATAATAATAATAATAACGTTAAAATAATAATGTTAACCCTAAAATACTTACCGGTATGTGGGTGTATTACGCGCAAAAGCCGTATACACGCACACACACGTACCCGCAAATCATCCATATAATATACCTAGAAAATAAAACGGGTGGTACATGAGAAAATACGTGGTAGCAAGTAAAATCCAGAAAAATGTAAAATCCGAACTTCCCACGGCTCGGCTTCACTTGGAAGACGAGTCAAAGCACACGTGCACTCAAGTGCTACCCTTAGCGGCTACGCAGCCCTTGGCGCACGTGCGCGCCAGAGCGTCGCCGCTACCCCGACGCCCACTCGGGACCTACGTCCCCGAGCGGGCCGCTACCCCCACTGTGCCACCACGCTGGAAAAGCATTATAAGCTCTATGCAACCATAGAGCGAGTAGTTAGTCACTAACGAACTTCCGTAGTAAGACGAATACGTGTAACTCGTAAATGCACCAGCGTTGTGGCATACGGGCGGGCTATATCTCTGAAAAGCTTAGTACATATTACACTAAATCGCGTCGGTTAAGAATTAGTAAGCACTCCGCGAAATAACTTCGTGTATAAAACATTGTAACTCAGAAATCACTAAGTGTTAAAATATAACTTTTAATTAGTAAATTCTGTGTCGCCTACAATTATTTAATAGAATCAGTGTTACTCCTGTTCTATATTCCTATATAAAATCTCGATTTATTCACAAACGAACTTTTCCGCGGTGCAATCCTCTTGCACGCGAAAGTTCATACACATATACATACACATATACATACGAGGCTCTATGGGTGCTCTACATCGTGCACCATAGAATCCCAACATACACACAGTACGCATTCCTACGCGGTGCTCTAAATCGTGCACGCGGGAAGCGTATCCTTCATCACAGATCTAAGCGGTGCTATTCATCCGGCACGCTAGATCTAAACACACCAAACTAATCATTGAGATATCCCTTCAGTAAACTCCTCGACGTTTACGGTGCGATATCATCACGCACGTTAACGTCACCCCCAAAATTATCACCTATACCCAAATTTAATACCTAAATAAACATTTCTATGGGTAGACGACGTGGCGGTGTCAACCGGGCGATAAAACGGGCTATCGCTCTCCAGTTCGGCAAATCAAAAACAGTTAACGGCAACAACCGCGCCAGTGACTTCTCAAAACTATATAGAGACATCGAACTCGCGACAGAATTGTTTTCCTTTGAATCAGAACCAGTCGTTCGTCGGCTGAGCATAATAAGTGATATCAATATCCCGGCAACGGTAAAACGAATCTCCACTGATTCTTTCGAATACTTTGTCATCGCTTTTCGCTCCAACAAAGGGACCTCCGATCCACAAGGTACGGCGATTGCGGAACAACCATCGAGACTCCCGGTCATCTCTTGGGTGGGACCAGCTCACGAGGCTCCTGGACCCCTCCAGGAATACAACGACGCGGGCATTCTCACCATAACACTGGAATAACCCTCTACGCTCAACCGCTCAACTAATCAGCGCAACGTAAGAACAATATCACACTCAATATTCGTCCGCGTTAACCTTCAGCGACGAGGCTTCATCCCCGACGAGCACATTCTCGTCCTAACGAGGCCACTCATATATCTGGCGTTCCGTTCAGTAGGATTCCCCTTTTTAAAAATATTGTCAGTCCCTTCAGGACGTAACACCTCACAAAAAAAAATGTCCTCGGAGAGGGTATTTAAATCAGATGTATTCAAAAAAAGAAAAAAGGAATTTCTTAGAAAAAGAAAACAAAAAGAAGTATATTCTCAAAATTTTTATTTAAAAAAAAAAAATTATTCTCACACGAAAAGAAGTATAAAAAAAACAATTATTCTCCAAAAAAAAAAATATATATTGCCAAAAAGATTTATTCCTCTGTGGTGCCTCTGTGTAGTGCCTCTGATTTGATGAGACACGGGAGATCCTTGATTCCTGATTGCCCGCGCGGGTCACGGGTCAATCGATGAAGGGATACTCGGGTCGATATTGCTAGGGACAATGTTGGGGGCAGACTCTATCGGGAACTAGGCGTAACGGGAAATTGATCGATATCGTAGGGTAAGGTGTCGGGTAAGTAGGACGGGTGGGAAGGCTATCGATGTCGCCGGACGCTGCTGCCATCTCCTCGCTTGTGACGTCACCTTCGCCGATTGATGGCTCGGGGACAGCTGATGGGATGTCGAATGTGGCTCGTGCCGGTGTTTTGTTTGGAGAGTGCGGGAGACGATATTTTTCTTCCAAGTGGAGATACTTTTGTAGATTTTATGAGTGCGCGGTGGGTGATTTTCCGTTCGGGTCTCCTCGATGGATGTTTCTCCGGTGGGTGGTGAGTGTTTTAAGTGTTGATTTCTTCTTTTCCTTTTTCTTTGCTTGGTTACTTTATTGTAGGTTATTCTGGATGATGTCCGGGTGGCGATGATGGTGATCCTGGGGATTGCTGTGGCTCTTCTCGATGGTGATTTTCGTCGGTGGATGGTGAGTTTTCTTCAGGGCGACGCGTAAGTGTTTGCACGATTTACAATTATAATATAAGGGAAGGGAAGAATAATACTTACTGTTAATTTGTATTTTAGATCGGTGAAACGGCTGCCTTTGGGACGAGCTGGTGCAGCGGGGGAGGATAAACTTGTGCAACGTCACAATGTATATACGTGACAATATATTGTGACGAGCTCTTTTCGGCCAAATTTCGCTCAAAGCCAAAACGAGGTACCCGTCAAATTCTATAATGACGCCCGGAAATGTTTTAATAATTCTACTACTTTCTCTCTCTTTCCAATTAATAATTGGGAGCCAGGTGCTTGCACCAACCCCGTAGCACCAAGGAAATTTCTTACAACGTTCTCGCTCTTATTTCTTCTCTCATTCACACCTCAGGGAATTAGTAGGGCCGGGGGCGAGCATCGATTCACAACAGGTCACTTCAATAATCAACATCGACCTTAGAGCACACGTATATAAAATTCTCAGAATGATTACTTTATTTTTCCTTTATAGGACGCTCTAACAAATACGGTGTGACAATCACCTTGTTTAACAATAATTATTCTTCACAATAACTTCGCAAGGCCACGTAGCTCGGTCCCCCGGAGACGCCGGGCGGAGGGGCTACGTCCGTGAGCGGGCTACGTCGCGAGATGAGCACGAGCCCAACTACCGCGCGCCGACGGTACGCGATATCGTACCGGCGTACAGAAAGATCGGGTGGGCCTATCTTCTTCTGCTACGCCGCTTTTCGCCTGTCCCGTCGCACAGCGGTTCCAGTGGTTTCTCTCTCGTCCTTCTCTCACGTTCCCTCCGCTATTCACTCCTCACACACACTCACTCGCTCTATAATCCTTTCTGCACACTCTCTTCCACACTTTTCGATGTACGCTTTCCTACTATTACAATTTTCTCTAATTCATATCTCTCGGGTCAACAGTCGAGATCACACTGTCTCTACGCTCTCGTTACGCTCGCTCGCCGGCTCCCTCGTGGTCCTATCTGGGGGAAGGAGGGAAGACGGTCCTCGCGACGATCGACCCTCGATCGCCGGCACAGCCATCCCTCTCTCTCTCTCTCTCGTCCGCCGACGTCGTCTCTCGCGTACGGCCGACAATGTTGACATCTTGTGGCCTTGTGTCTCTGAAAATCACGAGATGTCTCGGCAGCGCAAGTTCGAGCACACAATTTTGCCAACCACGGGTGCGAGACGACGCGACTCTGCTATTGCGGCCCTTCTCTAATATTCTCAAGAATATTTCTATTCCTTAAGATTGCGAGGAATATACCGCCTCGTCACAATATATATTGTGACGAATTACCGTAATCCTTCCGCCATCGTCACCTTCGGTCGCCTCTCTCGCGGAAAAGTGCACCCGCAATGTGCCGGCAGGGCGCCAGTCGATTTTTGTGTCGCCGGTATCGACAACCGGCATCACCTGGAGGTCGGGAGGGAACAGCCCGACCTCGCTATCACCACGGATCGGGATACGGACGGATCGGGTTAAGGGAAGCGGGAACTACTCACCTTAATTCACCGATCGCGACTCAACCGTCGTGGTCGGTGTCACTTTTGTATCCCCGGAAGTGACGATCCGGTTAACCTGGGTGCCTCCGCGAGATCGGCGGAACCGGAAACGCTCGGCCGCTCAGGTTGCTGAGTGTGGTAGAGAGGGTCGGTATAAGTCACCCCGGGATGGCCGAAAAATATCGTCCTTCCCCCACGAGGCGAAGCCTCAACTCGCGCCACTCGCAGCATCACGAAAAGGGTACCAGCGATAACGCCTGAGACCGACACACGCTCGACAAAAATCACGAGATCAAAACTCTCCCGTTTGAAATCAATAAGTCAATTTTCATATTGCGAGAACACACTGAAACTAAAATATCCGTAGGGAGCCGGGTGTACACGGAACTCCCCATGGTGCGTAGGAAAACTCGGGCTTCTCACTCTAGAGAGCGAGCGCCGAACCACACGGGATCGCGTACGTAGAGAGAGAGAGCGAAACCTACGCACAAGCGTAGGCGAGACAGAGACAGCCTGCTCTCTCTACGATCCTTCGCGAGACATCTGCTCGCGAGCGCGACACGAGAACGACTGTCTAACAGCGAATCAAATCCTCATTTTCTCAAATATTCTCAAGTTGCAGGGGCGGGGCGCCGGTATTGCAGCCGGACCTGCATCAATTTCTCGCGCGTACTCGCTAGCCGCTTTTACCTGACGGGTAGCTCGATACGGTGAGCACTATCCTCCACGTCAGGGTCGAGCGCCACGACCTTTATCCTCATAATTCCTTCTCTAAACTCCAACTAACGGTCGTATCATCATCAGCTACACAGCTACGGGAGCGCCTATGTCTAATGGGTGACAGAGCGAGGGCAAACGACGTGAGCGTCCTTGGGACGGCGACTTTTTCCTACGTCGGGAAAAAATCACGTCACAATATATTGTCGCGCCGATGGGTGGATAACTGGGGCAAGGGTGGGGGAATATAAAAAAATTTAATTACTATGGGAGACACGAATTTTTCAACCAAGTAACAATTATTTTATTCATCATATTATGTTATTAAGTGACATAGTTTCGGCGGACGATCTCGGGGGCAATATCTCACAAAAAAATTATACAAAAATATTCTTAATGGTATGGGCGCCAGTTATGTTTACAAACAAAAATAACAAAAAGAAATTATCACAAGTTTGGGGTGCTAACAATTAATATCGGGAGACTAGGGGAGAAGGGAATAGTGGGGGTAGCTCAGGGTGGGGGTTCTACGACTCTATGGCCTCTTAATAATTACCACTGGCAAGTTTCAAATAATATTTCGCCAAGCGCGGAAGTTTGTACGAGATAGATGGGGACTCTATACAAAAAAAACGTAAACACTGGGTGTTGGCAAACAATAGGCAGCGAGGACGGTCGAAGGCCGTCTGAGAATCTCGAATTTATAATGACAATTTTCTTAAATCTACACAGCCGTTCCACACGCGACTTATAATATAACCTTCTCTCCGTGAATTATCACTGAGACAATAAATATTTTTAGGGAAACTAAACCGGGAACAAGAATGGGGGGGGGGGGCTCGAATACAATTTTTCTCAAGGGCCAAAACAAAAAGTGAAAGAAAAGAACCTGTGCCAAAATTTCAAATAGTGCAAACACTTACGTCTACTTTCCTTTTCCTCTCGCGTTCTCTGTCTCTCTCTCTCCCGTTCCTTTCACTCGCCGGTTCGTCGTAATTGTCCTCGTTTCGATGAATTCTCCTTCCTCGATTTGCCGGGACTTTGTAGCTATCGTCTTAACCCTTGAATATTTCCTTTCACTCCTCACTGTCACACACAAGCAATCCTACACTCTCTATCTTTTCCTCAAACTCTAAACTTTTCTCTAAACGTTACTCTCAAATATCACTCCTGTCTCTATCGTGGCTCGCCGCAAAGTGCCGGCACATGGCGTGCCGGAAGCTTGCAATTTTTCCGGGTGTTCTCGAATTTCTCCCGTGCCTCTGATTTGACAAAACACGGGAGATCCTTGATTTATAATTGGTCGATTGGGTCATGGGTCACTCGATTATGTCGAACTCGCGGTCGATATTTGGCGGGACGATGCGGGGAGGGGGCTCTATCGGGAACTAGGCGGAACGGGAGGACGATCGAAATGGTAGGGTAATAGGTTTGAGGAACATAGGACTGACGGGTAGGGTTATCGATATACGCCGGGCGCTGCTGCCATCTCTCCGATCGATAGAACACTCGATGATCGATGACTCGTGAGACTGGTCACGTCGTACGAGTTGACAGGTGCCGGCTGTTTTCATTCGGGGAATGCAGGAGGCGATATTTTTATTCGGTGATTTCGGTGAACTGATGGGTGCAGACGCCTTCGAAAGATTTTTCGGGTGAATTGTGGTAAGTTTGATTTCTATTTGTCTAGGTTTTCTTTCCGTTTCATTTCTTTTATTTCGTCTTTTTGGGTTATTAGGATGCAATAGACTGTGGCGACGGTGAGTATTTTTTTTTCTTTTTATTTCTTCGTTTGTCTCCATGATATCTTCGTTGTTTTAATCCAGTACTATGTTTTAGGTCTGCTGTGGCTGCCCGGGATGGCGATGGGCTCCTGGGGATGACGATGGACTTCTTCGGGGCGACACGTAAGTGTTTGCATGCTCACAATTATAAGGTAAGGGAAAGGACATACTTACTGATAAACTTATGTTTTAGGTTGGTGAAACGGCTGCCTTTGGGGCGAGCTGGTGCAGTGGGGGAGGGCCAAAATTGTGCAACGTCACAATATATATATTGAAACGGAGGTTACGGTTTCAATATAATTTTTATTGAGTTCGAGACTTGAGAAGAAATTAAAGTGTGCAAAACCTTTGGGTGAGAGTACAAAATTGTTTTATTCCATTCGTTGTTCCACAGATTCGTGTTTTATCGGCCGATCACTGGTCGATATGGCTGATCGCTCGTCTCTTCTTATCTTTCCGTAGCGCTCTGATATTGGTCATATTTAACTGACTAGATTATTAGTTCGCGCGGATGATTGATAGGCGCGTGGCGCTTCGCACCGCGACCGCCTTCGGTCGATCGATGGCGAACCGATGAATTAATATGGCCGTGTGTCGTTGCGACGTGCGGCTGTGTATGTCAGTTTTGTAACTTTTGTGTTTCTTGGGTCGTTGTTTGAGTGGTTTTGTACCGTGATTCTTCGCACCTCTTCTCCCGGGATTATATTTTCGCAGGTGAGAATATTACTTTTCTTAATCCGTCTCCTTATTTCTCTTTTTATTTCATCTACAGGTCACCAAGAGGTAACGTAACGGCTATCGTTCATTGTTTTTCGTCGTGTGCGTGTGTCTATTGCTTATGTGTAGTTGGGTGATATGCTCGTTTCTGTTTTTGGAGTGTATGTGAAAATGTTTAGCTACCGAATATTTGTATTAATGTTTATGGATGTCCCCTGGCAGGTTCGTCCCTAAGGTGTTTCTCCAGGAGTTGCTGTGCCGGGCATGCGGTCATCTGCTGGGGCTTCTCGCTGCCGATGTATGCAGGTCCTTCGTCTGTTGGCTCACCTCGAGCCGACCGCCGCCTGAGGATACGAGGGGCTCCGTCTCGTCGTGGAGATACTCTTCTCGAATTTCCAGGTAACGAGTTTTAACTATTCCTTTTTACTCGGTTGACTGGGTTTAACGTCCCTTTCACTCTAACTTTGACTCCAGGGTACTTCTACTTTCTTATCTATGCCCTTCCTACCTTTCAATCGTGAAATCAAAAAGGTAAGTGTCACTTGATAATCTTCCGTGAGTGTCCCTGTAGAATCGGTTGATTCGAGAGAGCTTATTTCATGTCATTCGTGTTTGTGTTTATATCGTCTGTCTCGAGTTCTGGTGATTTTGAGAATGTTCCCCCTCTGTCGGCTCCTTGAATGACTATTTTAATTTTGTCTTTCTCTTTTCCAGGGCGCCGTGTTCGAAGATGGAGGCTGACGATTCCGCTTCATCGTCCCCCGGAATTCTCCGATGCTATGACCTTCCTCGATGGTCTAATGCCGAGGAGAATTCCTAACGTCGTGAGATTTCTTGCGTTGGTGAGTGATTGGGGTTTACCGTTTAAATTATCTATTAGAACATATTTGTGTGAATATTTATTTCTCTTATGCCTATCTTATTATTATTATTATTATTATTATTATTTTTAGTTTTTGTACACCAAAAACAACTTTTCTTTTCTCTATCCCATAAAAAAGCTTCTTTGGGATTCGATTTTATTTTTCCGCAAAGTATCAAACAAAATTTTTTAACAAACAAAAAAAAAACTTTTCTTCCCTCTATTCCATAACAACGCTTCTTTGGGATTCGATTTTATTTTTCCGCAAAGTATCAAAACAAAATTTTTAACAAACAAAAAAAATATATCCAGTCACTTAAAAAAAATCTCGTATATATTGTCACGCCGTTGGGGAAGGAATAACTGGGGGAACGGTGGGGGACAAAAAAATTACTTTGATATGGGCGACACGGATTCACAAAAATAACAATTATTTTATTTATCTACTCGTTAACAAAATTAATTATAAAACTCATAGTTCCGCAATAACATCAATATGTCAAATTAATTATAAAACTTATAGTTTCGCAATATCATCGGCGGACGATCTCGGGGGCAATGTCTCAAATAAACAATGATACACAAAGAAATGATGGATATGGGCGCCAGTTATTTTTATAAAAAAAAAATAACAATAAGAACTTGTTAGTGCAAATTTATGGGGAGCAAACAATCTATTAGGAGACTAGGGGAGAAGGGAATATTAGGGGTAGTTCAGGGTGGGTTCTCCGACGCGATGGCCTCTTAATGATTACCACTGGCCAATTTCCGATATTTGAAATAATATTTCGCCAAGTGAGAACTTGGACGAGATAACTGGGGACTCTATACACAAAAAACGTAAATACGGGTAGCGCGAACAATGACGGGCGAGGACGGTCGAAGGCCGTCGGGGAAATCTCGAATATAACGCGGCTTAATGCTACACAGCCGTTCCACTCGATACGTAAAATTATACTTATTTCTCCGTGAAAATTCACGGAGATAATTAATTCTTAGGGAGACTCTAAACCGGGAACAAGAATGGGGGGAAGGAACTCGAATATAAATTTTTCGCAAAAGGGAAACAAAATTGAAAAGAAAGAATTCTGCCAAGATTTCCAATAATGCACTCTCTCTCTCTCTCTCTCGTGTTCCGTCGACTCGCCGGTTCGTCGTAGTCGTGGTTGTTTTCGATGTCTTATCCTTGGTGAAGCCGGGTCGTCGTAATTCTCGATGTTCTGGTATGTTCTTTTTCTCCTTTTCTTTTCACTTTACTCTTTCGCGCCTCGCTTACCACTCACTCTCACTCTCTCTAACTCTTCCTCAACTCTAACTATCCTCACACTCTAACTCTTCTCTAAATTCTTTATCGCCTGTCAACTCGTCTGTTCTCTATCGCTGCTCGTCGCAAAGTGCCGGCACATGGCGTGCCAATCATGAATCCTTGATTCATGATTGGCCGCGCGGGTCACGGGTCAATCGATGAGGCGACACTCGGTTGATATTTCTGGGGACAATGTTGGGGGCAGGCTCTATCGGGAACTAGGCGTAACGAGGATTTATCGATATTGTAGGATAAGGTGTCGGATAAGTAGGACGGGTGGGAAGGCTATCGATGTCGCCGGGAGCTGCTGCCATCTCCTTGGTCGTTGCGTCACCGTCGCCGATTGATGGCTCAGGGACAGCTGATGGGATGTGGCGATGATGCGTGCCGGTGTTTTGTTTGGAGAGTGCGGGTTTATATTTTCCGAGTGATGATAATGTTATATATTTTTGTGAGTGCGCGGTGGGTAATGTTCCGTTCGGGTTTCCTCGATGGATTCTTCTCCGGTGGGCGGTGAGTGTTCTTTTAATTGTTGCTTTCTTCTTTTCCTTTTTCTTTCCTTGGTTATTTTATTTTAGGTTATTCGGGATGATGTCCGGGTGGCGATGATGGTGATCCTGGGGATGCTGTGGCTCTTCTCGATGGTGATTTTCTTCGGTGGATGGCGAGTTTCCTTCGGGGCGACGCGTAAGTGCTTGCACGATTTACAATACTAATATAGGGAAAGGACATACTTACTGATACGTATGTTTCAGGTTGGTGGAACGGCTGCCTTTGGGACGAGCTGGTGCAGTGGGGGAGGATAAAATTGTGCAACGTCACAATATATATATATATTTATTATTTTTTCATTCGTAGCTCGTGTTACGGTTCGAGGGACTCGTGAGTAATAACCAAGATATAAAGTCGTTTTACTGAAGCAAAACTGTCTTAATTCGTTTATTTGAAATTTACGTAATACATTGTTGCAGTCCGTAGACAACAAGTTTGTATACGGAGTGGCCAAGCTAACCGGCAGGAGATTGGTACTAGACTAACTGCTTAAGGTGTCGATGCAGTGACTTAGGTATCCTTACGTTGTCTCATAGTCGATGGTGGGAGAACTGCAAGGATCTAGGCTAGTTGATGGTGGGAGAACTACAAGGGTCTAGGTTCGTGACGGGTGGTCAAGTATTTTTGTGTCTCTAAAGGTAAGGTCCAAGGGTTCGTTTGGTGATCGAAGATTACGTGGTACTAGTTTAAGAGCTATTCAGTCCGGGTTTACAATGTAGGAACTTATATCGGTTTTTTCCCTAACACCCCCCCCCCCCCAAACTTAGATTGGCTTTCCACCGGAAACCCTCTGCTTCCTTCGGTAGTTGTTGATATGCTGGAGTTGGGATGTATGGTCGTCCAACTGGTCTGTTGAAAGTGTCAGGCGTTCATCCTCCACATAATAGTGTTGACTATCCGATGTATTTCTGGCGGCATTGGTATTGTTTATGCAGAACAAATGTATGCAAATATTCGGTGTGCATCTTTGCAACAGCCCACATATTCCAGATTTGTACAGCGATATTATCGTGAGTATGATTATACTGGCATATCCGGCATACGTCAGTATGGATCCTGATGTTTCCATCCATGTTCGCGTTCGTCGATTGGCTTTTACTCGGAGAAGGGAGTTCTCGATGTCGTAGAGGGTTTTGCTGTATTCTTTCAACGTAGTCTTCTCGAAGCGGTGTTGTATGGGTATCATACTCTGTTTTATGAGTTCGAGTTCATCCTGGTTAAATGGGTACGAGATGTTCTTTGCTATGGTCTCGTACCTTTGGATGCTGGTAGTTTTTGGCAATTATTTTTTATTGCTCCTTCCGTGTGAAGTTCGCAATTCTGAGTGGCCGTAATTAATATAGCGGTGTTCACTATGATGGTTTGTCCTTGGTTGTTACAAATGACGAACATCTCTGAGCTGGTCTCAGGAATGATAATATATTGCTGCTGATTATCAAGTGGCACGTATGCGGGTTTGTTTATCACAAACGGCGATACCTGACAGAGTGTATGGCTGGTAATTGTATTTGAGTTCCGCAGTATGTTTGTCTCACAGTTATCATTGTTAGCTATTAGATACGCGGGTTGTATCCATTTACAAATTCTTATGGCGTTGTATTTAAGGCAGCTGTCGATGGTATGTCTATCCGTGGGTATGTAAGATAGCTTTTCTCTGCCCAAGAATATGTAGTCGTAGAGTGGTATCACAGCAATGAAATGTCCTCGGTTTTGTTGTGGTAGCGGTATAAAGCGCGTTGTGGTGTACTTGTTGATCTCCGGTACGGCTAGTTTGAGTGAGATCACAAACTTTTTCTTGATTATACTCAATGAGACTTCTGAAAGGTTTATCAACCTTTGAAAGTAGGTTTCGTCCAAGGGAATAAAATATTTGACGTTGTTTTTTGTTTCAAACTCCCTAAATCCTTGGATGAGCATTGGAGGCGTCAGTATTTGCGGATGAATTATTCCGTGCTTTCCGTCATTGATCGCGTTTAACATCAGATTAATATCTTCACTGACTTTACTCATAGCCATCGTGCAAAGCAGCATTTGGTTAGTGATAAATATATTTTGTGTGTTATTGTTGATCTTATCGTTCGTTTTATTATATAACACCAGATTGATTGTGCTGTGTGCATTGATTGTCTCGATCCCATGAGAGGCGGAATTAAGTAATCCTTTGATGATTTTAGTCTGGTTCACGATGCTTGTAGCCATGATTTTGTTATCGGCGAATAATTTATCCATTTCCGTATTTATGTAAGTCATGTCGCTTTCATCGAGGGTCCCGAATAGGTTTTATAGATAGATCCGATGGCGTTTATCAATCCTCTTCTCGGTCTTCTGGGCTCCGATAGGATGGTGCTTAGCGTGCGTCTTAGCTCGTTCAGTCGTTGCAGTCTTTTGTGTATTACTCGAAGTTCGAATAGCTCACCGCATCCTTGACAAGCATTTTTCGTTGTTTCGTATACCGTGTGTATATTAGCAATTCTATCATCGATAGGCGACGGATCGATAGCCCCAACGAGGTGCCATGTTTCGTGGTAGAGCATCGTTTCCCCGAGATCCTCCATGAAGAGAGTGGCATCTCTAAGGGGCGTTACGGTGATGTTTCCTTGCGCTGCGGTGATGATTGCTAGTCCGATTAGTAGTAGGAACATTTCTGTAACAAATTATTCGAAGTAAGGTTTCAATCGATTGGCATGTACTCTGATGTTAGAGTTGTTGACTTTAATCGAGTAATTTCCGTTGTCCATTGTCTCTGTCACCGCGTATGGACCGTTCCATTCTAGGTCGAGATTGTGTTTTTTTGCTTCGTTGTGTAATAACACCAAGTCTCCAACTTCAAAGAGTGGTAATATCTTTTGTATCTTTGAGTCTTGGTAGGCCTTAGACTTCTCGCTGGCTATTCGTATGCGTTCTTTGGCTCGCATAATGTTTCTTTCGTGTCGTCGTTTCCAATACCCCATTAGTTCGGTATACTTCATGGCAGGTGTTGTACACAGTATCGACGGCAAGTTGGCCTTCCTTCCGAACGTGAGTTCGAATGGTGTGTATCCCGTAGCTTCGTGTACTGAAGTATTCTACGCTAGGGTTGTGGTCTTCAGAACATCATCCCACTCGGTGTTGTAATGGAGGTCTTCTCCTTCGTCGTAAATCGCGCTCTTGATGAGGTTTTTTATTACGGCGTGTGCTCGCTCAAGTCGTCCGTTTGACTGCGGATGGAAGCTCGTTGTTTTGATGTGCTTGATCTTAAACATTTCCTCGAATTCCTGTACGAGATCCGAAATGAAGTTTGATTCCTGGTCAGTCAAGATTTGTTTAGGTGACGTGAAGATGTAAATATAATGGTCAAGAACTCCTTCCAACACGGTCTTGCTGGTGGTGTCTTTTAGTGGTATCAGCATAAGATAACGTGTCAGCTGATCTTGTATGGAGAGGATGTAGGTATGTCCCTTCTTGGAGGTTTTTAATGGACCTACAATATCCATTGCAATTTTGCCATTTGCCTCTTGTGGAGTATCGGGTACAATTGCCGAAGTTTTTTGTCGCACTCTTGTGAGCTTGGTCTTCTGGCAAGTGTCACATCTTTTTATGTAATCAATTATGTGTTCCTCCATGTGAGGCCAGGTAAATCGTTCTCGTGCTCTTTGGATAGTTCGATTTTCCCCAAAGTGTCCTGTAAGAATAGTTCCGTGACTTTCCTTTATCGGTTCCTGAAATTCATCGTCCGTGAGCCGCTGTGTTGGTATTGTGCACACAACAAATTTTCTTGTAGGTTTCAATACTTTTAGGAAGTTCGCTATGTTGATTGCGGTCGTTCTTTCGGCAAGAGTGAACTACGGGTCATTCAGATGGTAGCGTATTTACAGATGATTTAATTCCTTCTCCCGCTGTAAGACTCGGTAGAGGAGGAAAAACCATTGATGTTCTTCAGAGTCCGTTACCTCTCTGTCCTTATCTTGGGTTTTTCTCGCGTGGTTGCGATAAAACCTGTTCCACAATTTGCTCTCAGCTTGGTTTTTGATCACAATGTCCTGCGTAGTCATATTGTTTTTCCACTCCTGATATGTTTTCCAAGCAGTGTCAAGTTCTTCTTCTCCCGTGATCTCTTCATCCACAGCTTCTGATGTAGCTTGTGTCACAGCTTCCGGTAATTCCGATATTGCGAATACGCGAGATAATGCATCAGCGGCAGTGTTCTCCTTGCCTTTTTTGTATTCTATTTCGTATTCGTATTCCTCGAGGCGTAGTCTCCATCATAACAGTCTCGATGTCGGATCCTTTACGTTCATCAACCATTTCAATGTTTGATGGTCCGTTTGGATAAGGAATTTCCGTCCTAATAAGTACTGTCGTAGGCGTTTCACCGACCATACTATTGCCAGTTCTTTATCAGTTGTGCTGTAATTTTCCTCTGCCTTGTTCAGCGTTCTTAAGATGTAGCAGCAAGGATGTCCTTTTTGCGATAAGATTGCCTCTATACCCTGGATTGATGCGTCCGTTGTCAGGGTAAACTTCTTCTTATAATCCGGGTATTTCAGTACCGGCAATGAACAAAGATGTTCTTTTAATGTTTGGAATGCAGCTTCACATTCTTCTGTCCAATCGAAAATGATCTCTCTTTTCGTCAGATTAGTGAAAGCGTTGACTTTCTGCGAGAAATTTTTGATAAATTTCAGGTAATAACCTGCTAACCTCAAAATATCCATCGGGCGTTGAGAAAGCCGTGTATTTCTTTGAATTTGCCTCCATGGGAATTTGGTGCAACCCCGATCTTAGGTCGAATGCTGAGAAGAACTTTGCTTTACCAAGGTGATCGAGTATGTCATCGATGATTGGCAAAGGATTGCGTCTTGATCGGTTTTCTCGTTTAATTTACGAAAATCGATCACGATTCTCCATTTCTTATTTCCTGAAGCGTCGGCTTTCTTGGGCACGACCCATATCGGTGAATTATATGGCGACGACGAATAGCTGATGATCTTTTTGTTTAACATTTCCTTGACCTGCTTGGCTATTTCTTGTTTGTGGCACTCCGGAGGTCTGTACGATGCGGTGTTAATTGCTTTATTATCCGTAAGGATAATCTGATGGTTGGTCAAATTCGTGCATGGTAATGGATCTCCTTCTAGCGAAAATATTTCATGATAAGACTGTACAATCTTCAAGATGGTTTGCTCGTGCTCCGTCTCGATATGGCTGGTCCGAGTATCATTTTTTAACAACTGGAGTTGATGCTGTAGTTCGTCGTTCCAGATTCGGCATACCTTCTCTTCGTATCTTCCGTTATTTTTGAGAAGTTTTAACTCATCGGTGTTGATCCACGTAATATGATTATTATTATTGCGGATTGGAACCGTGATCGTGTGGTTTTGTACGCGATAAATAGAATCGGGTATCAGAGGGTTATCACATATCATTATGTGTCCTTTCTCGATGTCTGTGGTGATAGTGACCCGATTAACTGCGCTGGGCGACAGATAAGTCCTATCATCGTGTAACTCTATGGCTGTTTCGTCGAGCCATAATGCGTCATTGGTGAGGTTGAGCCGGAAAGCGTGTAAGAAAGGATTCCCCAAAAGTCCATCTTCAGGTATTGGGAAGTCATCTGGCACGACTTGAAAGTGATGCAGTTTTCCTAACAGCTCGATTCTGGCGGCTTTGCTCGTCTGATGTCGATCGCGTCCCATCGTAAAATTCTTTACTTCATTCGTAGTGATAGTTATGGGCGTGATAAGTTTTTCTTTTACCAAATTTAAAGATGATCCGATGTCGATAAGGTATCGTCCTTTTCATCTGGTTCCTCCGAAGGGGGCGAGTATCGAATAGAGTCCTCCTGATATTGCGGACACTCTGTCCTCTCGTCGTTTATCTCTCGCTCGCTCTCGCTCATTTCGTCCTCTTTGTCGCTGCCGTTTATCCTGTTGGTTCGATGCTGGTACGGTGGTCGGGGCTGATCTGGACGTCGGTGAAAATTTTCCGGTTTCACGAAACACGTATTTGCCGCGTGACCGATTCGTTTGCACTTTGTGCATAGAAGCTTACTCCGGTCCAGGAGAGGGGCGGTGTTCGGTTTTCTGAAAGTGTGCGGGCTCGGCATACCTGCCTGACGAGGGTCATTTTTCGTGTACCCTCGGAACTGCGACTCTTGCCTCGGCGGGGGCGCCGTCTTGTTAGGATTTATGACTCGGGGGTGCGTCAACTGTTTCTCATTATTCCACGCCTCGATCTCGAGTGCTTCCTCTTGTGCTTCATTTAGGCCGACTGGTTTTAGTGCTCTGACTTGTTGCCCAATGCTATCATTGAGATTCATCGCGTACCGTTTGATGGCCGATTTCTCCTTCATTTGTAAGGCTAACTGTCTAGCCGTGGCGTTCGTTTGTTCGCTTTGCACAGCGTAGCGTAGCTCGTTGTAACGTTTTCTGTACCGCTGGTTGTAATTTTGAACGGATTCGTTCGGTCCTTGAATGGTTTGGTTCAACCTTAACCTTGTGATCTCGACGGAGCAGGTAGATCCTCCGTTTTTTCGCAGTGCCGTGAACAAGTCGTCGTACGAATCTATGGGTACGAAACGAATTGCGCGTTTGGCTGCGTCCGTTATCTCGCTGGCGATGATGAGATCGAGCAGGACGTCCGGTTGGTTATAACGCGATTGAGCTCGTTTTACGTGTTTGATGAAGTCTTCGGTGCCCCCGTCATCGTGTCCATTGAGAATCTCAACTGTGTTAATTAAATCTCTGGCACTTAGAGTTTCGGCACTACGCATCTCTTCATCGCGGGTGTTACTAACCCATTGTTGTATGTGCGCGCGTGGCCTCCGTTCCTCTGGATCACTTTTAGAATCGCTATCATCGGTCACCACACCAATTATTGTCCTTATTGCTGCTAGTTCCTTATCGCGTTTAACGTTATCCTGGTGAATTTTCGTTAGCGCTTCGGTTATCGCTTCTACGTTTGTGCTCATCACGTTAATTTTTGCCATCAGTTGATTTCGACATTTCCGCAGCGGTGTGAGGTGGACTGGTGGTCTCGAATTCCTCCGTGGAGAAGTCGGATCGTTCGTCGGAACTGTATTCAGTTCGTTTTTCGCGGTAGTTCGTGAAGGCCAGTTTTGGACTCTTCTTTAAACGTACGTAATCGACACAAGTTGCTATAAACTTGTCTAGATTAACGACGTGTTTTTTCGTATTTTATTGACGAAAGGTTTCAATCTCGCGGGATTGGCCTTACGGTGTGATATGGTTACTTTTTGTGGTGTTGATGTTCCGGCGTAGATGCGTATAATTGCTCAGGGATTGATCTGTCAATATGTCAATTATACTTCTTGCAGGGTTTCAATAGTTCTTCCGTAGAAGTAATTGAAACGTTGATTCGACGTGTTTCCGTAGAGACTCTTGGAATCAGTGGTTCGGTGTCAAAGATAGTTCTTTTTGAATTCTTTCCGTAGAAAGATTATCGTAAGAAACTATCCTGGCAGGATCGCCAAAATTTTACGGTCCAAGATACTCATGAGTGATAAACAAGATATAAAGTTGTTTTACTGTAGCAAAACTGTTTTAATTCGTTTATTTGAAATTTACGCAATACACTGTTGCAGTCCGTAGACAACAAGTTTGTATACGGAGTGACCAAGTTAACCGTCAGGAGATCGGTACTAGACTAACTGCTTAAGGAATCGATGCAGTGACTTCGGTAACCTTACATTGTCTCATAGTCGATGGTGGGAGAACTGCAAGGATTTAGGCTAGTTGATGGTGGGAGAACTGCAAGGGTCTAGGTTCGTGACGGGTGGTCAAGTATTTCTGTGTCTAAGGGTAAGGTCCAAGGGTTCGTTTGGTGATCGGAGATTACGTGGTACTAGTTTAAGAGCTATTCAGTCCGGGTTTACAATGTAGGAACTTATATCGGTTTTTTCCCTAACACTTGGCCACAGGTTACGAAACCTGTCGTCGTCGACATCCTCCTCTTCTTCTTGGTTCTCATTGTCCGGTAGTTCTTCCGGTAGTGCGTTTACAATTGTGTCGATGGAGTCACTGTCGGTGTCGTTTTCGGATTCCTCGTCGTCTGTCTCAGCTGTTGGTGTGTATTGTCGATGTTGATGTACTTGTTCGTACCGGCTACTCAATTTCGGGCCGTCCGAATGCCATATGAAGCTCCTTTTTTTCGTTGTCGCCGCGCCAAGCCGAATCGCGCTTTCCTGATATGTCCATCGGTCTCGTTATTTGTTAGATTGACACACAGCACTTCTGTCCCAGTCGTCTCGTTTGCTATTGTTATTGTCCATTTTTTTCCAATCACCCATTGTGTAATTCTGTCCGTTTCATCGTCGTCGTATTTATGGTTGGTTTTTGGTGCGAGTCCTCCGACCGTACATGTGATTGCACAATATGGAACCGTCGTTGTCCATGGGGGTGGTGTGAAGCATTCCTCGATTGTGAAAATTTGTTCCGCACCGTAGTCCCCAGCCGCGCATAGATTGTGTCGTCCTGGTATTCGATGATCGTCGCACGACACATCCGTCCTTGTTCCCACGCCAAAACGCTTTTGCCCGGGAAAATTTCTTCCTCGACGCATGGATGCACGTCCCGATCCCCCGGCTTGATTTTTGTTATCTCCCGTAGAATTTGGGTGGTATTAATGTCCGGTAGTTTGAAGCGGACGACAATTTCTCCCAGCGTGATGATTCCGGAGATGGTCGCGTTGTGGTGGACACCGCGTAGCTTACTCGTTGGATAATTGACGAAGACCATTTTTACCTTCTTCCGTGTGCGTTCGCTGATAGAGTGATTGACTTCTTGGGCTGGGTCACCCCCTCTTATAGTCCGAGTGATTTCCCCGGATACCAATCTTTAATATTGTCATCGGTAATTTCGATTAACTCGAATATGTTTTCGGGATTTATTAGTTTCTTTTTTATTTTATTTCGTTCTCTTCTATTATGCCGTTTATTTTCCTTTTTTAATGTTTCTTTTATTAACACTTTTTCTCTAATACTCTCCGCCCGTTCCTTATTCGAGATTATTTCATTGTTTCTCGTTTGACTCTCCATGTCCGTATGTCCTGGTGCTTGCTTGTTCCTTCTTTTGATTCGCAATGTACGTTGTCGCCTCGCTCTTTTTTTTTTTTGTTTTAGTTTCACCGTTCACTTGGATGTCTCCTTATGGTCGGTTTTCGTAATCTTCCTTATCGGCTTCTGTGTGGTATTGGGATTTGATTAATTGCGGATAATATGCGCGAGTGATCTTCTATTTAATTTATTTGACTAATTTTTCTTTTTCTTTTACAGATTTGGATTCGACGTACCTTTTCATGAGGCATGCATGGAATTTGCCTGTCCTTTTTTGTTGATGGGTCTTCGAGTAGGTATGTCGCCACTCCAACGCATTTTTTAATGACATATGGGCCTTCATATAGGGTCTGATACGTTTAGTGTCCGTATCAGTACCTTATCTCCTTCTTCAAAGTCGGTCATTCGGTGTTTTTCGTATTGTGTATATAACAGGCTACACCGCCTTTCTTTCCCTCACGGTCGTTCCGTATAAAGAAATAATCATCAATATTGACCAGGTCATCAGCGATACGCGAGTGTAGCCATGACTCGGAGATTGATACAATGTGGCAATTGTGTCACGGGCATTCATACGCACCAGCTCAATATGCCCAGGCAGTGAATTCGCGTTAAGGTCTGCAATTCTTAGGTTATGCAAGACCGACACCCGTGCACCCCTCGCGGATGACGAAGATCCAGGCAGTCAAGCCATCTTGGAGATATCAGCCTCGGAGTTTATCATAATCACGGGAGAACGATTCTGCTTCCTCGCAAAAATTTTAGAATTTTTCGTCCAGACATATTTGTACGAAACCGATGCAGCATTATCTTTAGCCCGACGCAGTAATCTATAAGCCTCGGCCGGTAGCAGCTCATTTACAAACAGCCTGCCATTCACGTTGATGTTGAAGACTTCCCCGACCGTAAGGTCACGTTTAGTACGTTTAGCGGAGATTATAGAGTTGCGTACAGCACCCGATGTAAGGGGCACTGCTATTGAGAACCTATTTCGCGACGTATTTTTAGTACTCTTCGCGCCATGGGCATTGGTCCGGGCATTACGCGCCATGAGCCGAGCCGCCAAGACGTGATTAGCAAGTTCACTAAGTCCGAGTGCAGCAAGAACCTTAACCACCACGATACAGGGAGAGTCAGATACTTCATTCGGAATACCGGCTATCACAATCTCATTTTCAGAACCATTGTTACTGATCGCATTGAAATGTGAATTTGAATTTGAATTTAAGTACGATGCACTTGCACCGGTGCTGAGCTTGCCAATTTTTCCAACAAGTTACGCATTGCTGGCTTCAAGCGCAGCCATCTGCCCAGAGAGCGTGGCAATCTGCTCAGAATTCGAATTCAATGTGCTCGCATTTGATTTTAATTTTGAAATCTCACCGACGACTAACATGTTCCTAACTTCAAGCGCAGCGACCTGCGCAGAATGCGTGGCAATCTGTTCCGAGTGATCAGCCACCAATTGGTGGAGTTTTGTTAAATCATTAAGAATTGAGGTAACTTCATCAAGAGTCGCCCGAACCTCGCCGGCAAACTGATCAGAATTCGCAGCCGCCTGACGCAACTCATCAAAAGATGACCGAATCTCGGCCGCAAATATATCGGAGCTGACCGTTGACAGACGCAACTTTTCAATTACCGCATCAGGCGACCCTGACGTACTATTAGCCAGCCGCTGCTCGATTCCAGCAGAGGTGGACAGATCCGTGCGATCTGCGAGATCGCTATTCATCGCGGCCAAGTGCTTTTCACAACAATCGTTTACGGATCTATACTTAAAATAATTATTTACGCAACCCGGATGAAAAGCCCGCTTGCAGACCAGGCAGACAGCCGAGCGTTTTATAATCGCCCTGTAGCACTTGTGACAGACGATCGTCATGCGTGAGGCACTACAGCAAAAGTAGGTATAGACGTCGGTAGTGTGCATAGAGCAAGGCAAACAATAACACCAATCGCCGATCAGCTAGAGAGACGCGCGCCCGTCACAACAGCCGTGAGACAAATCAGTTAAGTAGACAGCATTATCTGCTCACTTCTGAGAAACGACGCGCCGATGTTTACTTATCACAGTGGTAGCGAGATGGTCGGCCAGGTAGGTGCCGATGACTATATGTTTCTGAGAACCAAAGATAGGCATCGGCGGTATTTAATGAGAGACGCATGCGTACTGAGCACACCACTCAAGGCCAAGCGAGATGACATCCACGATCTTCTATGCATGCGCACCAACGTACATGCAGATTCCCACGCACACTATCAGAATCCACCAGAATCCAGAAGTAGAGTTATGTCATTCCAGAGACCCCTCGCTCAGATTCACAGCCAACAGCACAAATTCCACTACCGGAAGTTACTTCCTCGCGAAGAGCACTCAATTTACTTGCTCTCTCCTGCAACAAAACCGCCCGTAGGCAGGGAAAGGCAATATTCGGCCAAAGAATAAAACGGTCGATCTGAACACGTCACGTTCTACTCACCGCGCCAGAGAACGAGAGCCGAACGTTGAAACGTACTCGAAACGCACTATTGTGAAGCCAGAGTCCGTTTCGATGGCATGCGAAAAAGAACGTTTCAACCGGGTAACGCGAAACGGGGTTGAAACGCGGTATTCTGCAGCCAAAGTCCATTTCAAGTGTGTTCCCTCAACGAAACGTATTTGAAACGGACTTGGCACACACTGGAAACGTACTTTTCCGGGGAAGGTTTTTGTCAGGGTTGTTGAGTTCATCCAGGTCGGTTTCCTCCATGCTGGATTCGTTCAGGTCGGCTTCCTCCGTGATGGGTGCGTATGGATAATCCTCGGGCCCGATCGTTATGTGATGTAAGTCCCGTAGAAATTCTCCCAGTTGAGCTTCCGCAACCGATTTTGTATGAGAAGAAGTCGTTTATGTCATCTTCAGGCTCGGCCGTTATTTGATATAGGTCTCGCAAAAATTCCTCCTCTCCGGGGCTGAACATGTCGCCTATTTATGCGACCTCGATGATTGGCCTAGTTAATGTTGCTGCCTTTCGTGTGGATAAGTTGAGGGGTTGAACATACGCAACCCTCGTTGTTGTGGGTGGCGCCACTTCGGCGTGATCATAAGCTAGCGCGTAGTCGCCGTACGGTGTTGAATACCTGGTTGGTCGTACGCTAGTGTCGATCTCTCCAGTCCACAGAAATTCCTCCCTTGAGGTGGGTGCATCTCGGATCGAAGATGGTTCGGTGTGAGAGGCCACGGAAATTTGAATCGAATTTTGTGGTGGTGCAGTGGTCGTTGTTACCGCGATCAGTGTGTGAGGTGGTCGATTCGTTTTTCCTCTCCACTATTATCAGGAGTTGATTCCACGTCTGTGAAGTTGGCACCCCAACTTTTAAAAAACGATTTTTTTACAGTTCTCAATGCACCCCGAATAGTTCAAGAGTTCTCCGTAAGTTTTATAAATAGTTCCGCTAATTTAGACTAAACAATTAAATTATGAATATGGGGATCCTAACTTCACAAAATAAAATTACTATATCGTCTATAACTTTATAGCCATGAGAAATAATTATTTTTGTCATTAGGATTTCTTGTAGAACTCTTGAGGTGCTATCCAGAACTAAACGGAAAAAGCAGACACTCCGAAAAAAATGTTTGTACGCAGGGAATTAGAATTTTTTCGATTTGGCCGCCGTAGAGGCGCGAGAACTCCTTCAACGTTGGTTTCAGCGGTTCGACCATAAATAAAAATGTTTAGAACTCTTAAGGTACTACCCAGAACTGAACACACTCATTCGTATAGATGGACACACGGTAGAAGCATCCCTGGACCTCCATGATCTGTGGTCTCACAGGCTGCGGTAAAACGTACTTGGTAATAAAGTTTTTGAAGTTCATAGCGCTTATAAACGGTGAGTCATTCGAGAGAATTATTTTCTATTATTCCGATTGCCAGCCCGCATACACAGAATATGGTACACCGATAGAGTTTCATGAAGGCCTGCCTCAGAGTGCCGATTACGCGAACAATCCTCGTGCAAAACTCATAATAATCGACAATTTAATGCGCCAGGCGTCGAACAATAGCGTTGTAGATCTTTTCACCAAAGGCAGCCATCATAAAAACCTGAGTGTTATGTTTATTACCCAAAACTTGTTCCATCAACGACACGGTCAGCGCAATATTTCATTAAATGTCAACTATATCGTAATTTGCAAAAAACCCTCGTGACCGTGCTCAAATTCAACATCTGGCACGCCAGGTATGCCCGGAAAACCCGTAATTTCCACAAGAGGCCTATCATGACGCAACATCTAAACCACATCTAAACAACATCTAAACCACATTGGGGCAGCACAGCCCCAAAGACATGTAGTTCAAAGGGGTTTAAAAAGGTGTGATACATCAGAGCAGTCGGCAGTTCATCAGACATAATGGCGCGGGGTGGTTCACCGCTCTGCAAAAACACGTTGAAATATTGCGTGCTCTTCAACATCTCAATAAGGAACAGTGCGAGGCTGTTTTACGTAAAGCTGATCTAAGCATTATCCGCGGTATTTGTGAGTGTGCACTGAACGTTCTTCGCGGCAATGTACCACTGAAGACCGACCATAGGAAACAATTACGTCGGCACGCACCGGTTCTCCGACGTTTAGCCTAAAAAAGGCTGTTGGAAGAGTAAAAAACGATTTGTTGTTCAAAGCCGTGGTTTTCTACCTTTCTTATTAGCACCAATACTAGGTTCTATCGAGTTTGATCCGTGGCCGAGGATAATGGAGCACGCAAGAAAAATGGTGCTCGTGCCGAACATCTAGCGCAGCTGAACACACAAAGTCATACGCGGACCGTTTTAAACGTGGCTGCATCTCACTCACAACCAGTGTGGGGTATTGATGCTACGCTGGCCCGATTAGGCGCGGAAATGCATGAATTTTTGCATTCCAATGAATACAAGGACGAGAGGGTCGGCGTACTTGAATGTACTGCAACGTTATCTCCACTTCATCGATGATGAGAGAGCTCAGTGGTACCGCGGGCTTATGAAGAATAAACACTATGTAGAATCTGATTATGATAAAAAAAAGAACAAGAAGAAACCGGTGTCGGCATGAACGATACTGTCATAATTGAGAGAATACCAGCTAAATTTCGCGTGAAAGCGAAACTACTGCTTCGCCATTTGCAAGGTGCTCCAGGATCTAATTTTTCTTGTGTTTTTCACGGACTCGTGTCGGTCAGCGGACAACCAATAAAGGATTCAAATATTGTCGATCTCGTGAATGATGCTATGAGGGCTAGGAAAATACCTAACCCTGCTGGACGCAGTGCCTTTGCAAAAGTTCTGCGAACGATCAAGCCACCTCGGAAGTGTATCGGAAACGAAGAGTTGTGGGCGGAGTCTAGAGTTCACACGCCACAACGGCAATCACAGACTGGCGATAGCAGTACTAGCAGCGAGGTATCACCCGATACGGATCAGTTAGCGTTTTTCAGTGGTCCTGAGAACAGATCACCGGCACGGCAGACCCAGGGAAACAACCAGAAAGCCGGTGGCTACCATAATGAGAAAAGACGTGTAACTTGGGCTAAATTAAAATTATAATCATGAAAATCTTAGAAAATATGTACTTTAACCCTACCCATGAAGCATCGTTTTCAGGTGCTACCAAATTGTTACGCTTGGCGCGTCGGAAAAAAATTCCGTCTAAAGACGCTGCAGTGGCTTGAACCACAGGATACTTATACAAAACACAGACCAGTGCGACGTCATTATCCACGTCGCTTTTATAATGTCCGACACATTGATGACTGTTGGGAGGCTTATTTCGTAGATCTTCGCTCGATTAAAGATTATAATGATGGTTATGTTTATCTCTTATTGTAAGAACGTCTATAACGACTAATTATAATTTTATAACGTAGCAATCCGTTAGCTGCGTCAAATATGCCGCTTTATAAGCTCCTCTTGTAAACAGGCGATCAGATTGTACGGCAATTTTCTTCAATGGAGCCTCGACTGTGTGTTCGGAAAGCTCGACGATGTGAACCCGCCGTTCCATGAACGCTTTCAGCTGGGCGTGATTGGGAAGATCCGTCGAGCTGTCGATGGTTGCCTCACCATTCTCTTCTCGTGGAGCTGTCGAATAGCTCGATGATGATGAAGAGAAGGAAGTCTTCTGTCTTGAAGATCGGTCTCCCGATGCTTTCGAGGCTGCTAATGGTCGTGGTCATGACGTGGAAGATCCGTTTGAGTTCGTCTGCCGACTCTGATTTCATTTTATGGAGCGAGACCAGTTTGGACAAGCATGTCCGCACAAGAACCTTTTTATTCGCGTAGCGATTCTCTAGATGCTCCCATGCTCGCACGTAATTGTCTCCGGTATTTTGGAGGTCGTTTACGAGGGTTTTTGCTTCTCCTTTGAGTCAAGTCTTCAAGTAGTGCAACTTTTCTACGTTAGTGAGGTGCTGATCTTTCTTCAGAATCGATGTGAAGAGGTCCTTGAAGGCCGCCCATTCCTCGTATTGGCCGGCGAACGAGGAGCGCCGTTTTTTGTTAATAGTAAGTCTCCTCCATGATGGCTTGAAAATCCTTTTCGGAGTACTTGGACTGAACGAGCTGTGAGGCGAACTCTGTTGCCAGGACCTCATGCTGTCTTTCGAATTTCTCCCAGTAGGTATCAAGGCACGTTAGCCTAGCCTTGACTGCTCCGCTTGTGATGTTTTTCTGGCCGAGCTTCTTCAGATTGTCGACAATGCGTGCGACTCTGCCGTGAAGCTCCTGCTGGCTCTGGAGCAGCGACTCGAAGATGTGCCCCATGCTGATTGCTGCGTAGTTCGAGATGATGTTGTTTCATATCCGGCTCGAAGAACCAAATGTTCGGAAAGCTCGTTAACGTAAAGAGTAGTGGAGGTGCAGTGGAGTAGTACCGCGCAGGCGGTAGTGGAGTTCCCATTCGCTCCCTGACGATGTCTGAGTTTCAGCGTTGACCGTCAGTTTCGTACTACCGAAGCTTGCAGACGTCGGTGCTTGTGTTCCTCGGTGAACTATAGTTATTTCCGTCTTCGTTGCTGTCGTGTAGTAGTGTGGCGGGGTGGCTCCTATCGGCGAGGGAAGCGGAGGACCAGTTTTACTCCAGCTTGGACAGGTCCAGCGTCGTATGCGAACGTCCCATGTCCACAGGGTAGATCGAGGTGGTCGGGTCGAATTCCCTGGGTAGGAGTTGCGCGGTCTGGTGATCTCGCTGAGCTTCCAGTCCTTGACGAGCTGGATTGATAATTTCAGATGTGGGTTTTTCTTTCGTTTGTGGCCCCGGCGCATGTCACAGCAATCGTGGGCAGAAAGGACAGAGCTGGTTATCTGGCTGAGAGACTCTGCCTCGACAACTGCTGGCTATGTTCTCTGAGCTCACCACTGCCTCTTATGTAGCAGTTGGGGCTGCTAGCCACTTGCGAGATACGTCGCGCGTGTGTCCCTATCGCGGCGGACCGCGCGAACTGCGGCGAACCGTAGCGAGGCAGCGTTGAGCCCGGCGCACTCGCGTGTATAGCGGGTCACAATGCGAACGCGTCTTACGGCGTCTCGCACACTGTGCGTAAATTCGTTTCGCCCTCGGACCACTCTATACCGTGATGATTGGTTTGTAACTAGGTGTTTTACTGATTTACACTAGACGGTAGAACGTTATAAGCGTAGGGTGGCGATATAATCCAATGGGATAGGTACGACGTCTTTATAGAGACCATAGCAACTTCTTTAGGTATAAAATGGTTATATTTATCCTTCAGGCCTTGTATATCAATGACGATGTTCATGATGCTTCTCAATCGTCGTAACACGTCGGTTTTTGAATGCAGACTGACGACAAATATTGCACGCTCTGTGGATATAGGACACTCCCCTCTATAAACCTCGCGATCTAGCCACTAAAATCCACAATCACTTGCCTGGAAGAGTCGATCTCTAACACATTATCATATTCAGCATACACAATGCAATTAATCGTTGAAGTTAGGGCTGCTGCAAGACGTACTTCTATCCTCACACTACCGTGTCTTACAAGATTCCAATGAATGCTACTATTAGCCGAGAGATCGGGTGTAAGATCAAATCCAAAGACCCGCCGGGTAGTTAGTACGTGTAATACAATTGCCCTCGTTGAGAAAGTGGATACCTGCACGGGATATTAGTATGTGGTATGCATCCACGTACATATCAGCATCCGTGAAGTGTGGCTGTAGAGGTTTTGACGGTATTTGCAAACCATCGGCGTACAAAGAAAAATAATTTATATTGTGTAAGTTTGACGGTCTTCAAACTTAGCCGCCTACACGTGGGAGTCACATGACTAACGGCTGTGTCCGGTTGAGCTGGTGCTCGCTACGAATGACGTGCCTCGAGAGGAACCAGTCGTTGATAAACTATGCTGCGCCATAGTCGGACTCGCTCTAACGCAATAGATGCGTAATATTCTTTTGTTATAACTTATCAGTAATACCGACAATTTGTGTTGATTCAGGTAATACCTGTGTAGTGATGTAAGTTTGGATATTGTTAGATATTAAATGTTTCTTTATTACAGCATTTCACTGCAACAGCACGTGTTGGTTATTCAACCTCTCCAAAATCCGTTTCTTTGGGAAGTCTCCATGGCAGAGAATTACAATTGTTATTGTGAAAATTGAAGGGGTTCATTTTACGGTCACCGTAAAAAGCCTTATTATTGACAAAGCCTACGATTATATATTTAGGCAGCTGGCCAAATGACATTATCAAGAGTACCACCATGTATTCCGGCATGCATCGATATCGCTTTAACCTCGACTCGTGTCAAAGGATATTTCTCTGTAGATTTAGACAGAGCTCTTGCATCTGCCAAAAATATACCGGGCGCTACCTTAACACGCCGTACAAGTAGCGATGCCTCCGTAATACGTATGGTACAATCGTTCGAAGAGCTCATGAGACAAAAAGCGTTATTGGTTCGTACGAGACGCAGACGCATCTCAACACCGTTTAGCAAAAACCTCTCTTGATTGAGGCCAGGTTACTCCAAAAAACGTGATTTTTTTCAATAAATTTTATTCATACTACAAAACATGTTCAGTAATCAATTTTTTTTATATATGAAAGCACATATATGAGATTACTTGAAAAAAACTTTTTTTTTTTTAAATGGCGGTTTTGAAAATGGCTGCTGAAACTCATCTGATTAGTAGATGGATGACATCATTTCTTGGAAACGAATTATCTGAAAGCAAAAAACAAAACGGTTTCAGGTTCTCTATCAAATTGGCTATGGCCTCAAGCAGAATGAAACATTTTCAATGAAAAAAAAACAAAATGGCGGACTTTTGAATTTTTTTACCCGTTTTTTTCACTTTTAATTGTTTATAACTTTTTTAAATAATAATGAATATTTCTGGTTCTGCTTGAGGCCATAGCCAGACATCTTAAGAGTAAAATGCCGTTTAGTTCATATCGATAAGTGCAATAATTTTGAAATGAGAGTGTCATCCATGCGAAAAAACGTGGTTCGGAGAAAAATCAGTTTAAAGTTTTTATTCGTGAAAAATCGTAAAAAAAAGTGAATTTTACTCACATATCCATTCCAGCTGCATACACAACTCCTTCCTGGTCTTCGTAAGCATCATTCTGAAGAATTCTCGCATTTCTTAAAGCAGTTCTGTGTTCCTTAGACGCTTCAGTAGCTTCTAGCTCAGCTCGATCAACACGCCTGTTGTTGGCCTGATTAGCAAAGTGCCTTGCTTGCGGGCCGATTCTGACACCCATAACTTCCCTTACTTTTAATATGGGCGAAAGCCCTTCATTGAAAATGCAAGCAGCACTGAGAGCAGCAATTTCAAGCGTTGTTTTCCCAACAAACTTATGTTTAGGGGCTATGTTCCAGACACATGAGTTGTAACTTTCGTTATTGTTTTGCGTGTTAGCCCCTAAACATCTCTCAAGCACTTTTTCGTCGGTTAGTTCTTCATAAATTGACTGTAAAAGATCTTGAATTTCCTGATCGAAAGCTGGAGGATGGTTGTAATTCTGTTTTGTAGCTACTGCCTTTTGGTAAGCGCACCATGAATCTGCTCCGGCTGGACAATACTGGTGTTGTGGCTTAGCATCGGTGGAACGCTTGTGATAAAATGAGGCCAGAATTGCATTCTTCATGTCTGGCACAGAATCGGGATGAGTAAGCACAGCTTTTTTAAAATAGCTAGATAAGAGCGACAGTTGCGCTTCAGTAAATTTTAAAGATTTTACGACAGGTTGTTTGCTTTTTTCAGCCTTCTTCTCTTTGGGTACTTCTTCACCTCTTTCTAGTGCCTCTCTTTTTTTTGCGCTTCCAGAGCTCTCTTTATTTTTGCATGTTTTTTTTTTGCTTCTTTACGACGTCTATATACTCTTGCCTACGTGTAAAACACATGCTTTTTTCTTTACTTTGACAGGCTCGCCGTACGTAATTACGATTATCAGCGGCAACGATTGGCACGACGCGTAGCAGCGGTGTATGCACATCTCCTCTGATATGGGACTCGCAGATGTCCGTATAAACGTACATTATATTTGGGGTCCCGTGAGCTAGGTTGGCAAGTCTCTGAGCAGTGTATTCGCTCTGGACTACCACATCTTTAGTGTCGGTGAATTCTAAAATCTTGTTCAACACGTCGGAGAAGTAGAATGAGTGTTCCACGTTCTTGCACGATTCACAGATACGCGTGACCGCCACATATCCGCTGCGATAGTGCTTAAATTTCAGATGACCTACGATACACGATGTTTCGTTAATAGCCTCGAATAATGTGTCTATGCTGAGTTATACACCTGGCGGCACGCAGACTTCCTTAAAGTCTGTGCTTGCCATGCTACCGGGGACTACTGTGTTCGTTATGACAATAATAAAGTTCCGGTCACCGTCGGGTGATACATGCAAAATTGTCGTGGGTATGTGTATTTCAGCTAGAGAAACAGTCCAGCTGCCGTGAAAAGACATACATTGGGGTAAATGAGTGGTATACCTTGTTGTCACATTATCAGGATAATAATCCATGCTACTATTACTGGGTAAAATCATGTACAATCCCTCCATCATTTTGAGCGCCTACTGCTTAGCCTCTTTCGTTTGTACTCTCGATAACTCAGCCTCGTAAAATATACCATCGATATCCTCGCCGTGGAGATCACGGAGGATGTATATCACGGGGCAAATACAATGCGATACACGAACGATCTTAAATAACTCGCTGCTCCATCCACCCTCGTAACCTCTTACGGAGGCTGCCTTCGCACTACTGATGCGCACGATGTCGCCCACGCTGTATTTGGGAGAGCAATTCTCGATTCTTGTATACCTTTTTGGTAGGTTATTACGAGCCGCAGCCGCTGTAGCGTGTGTCACCGAGACAGGAACTATTTTTATACCACTATGCGTAGAGTGATTGTATGCTTTAACGATGTTCTGCAGAACGTCATGGTAACGTTTTTTTCTGAAATACGTAAAGTACCGCCACATTATTTCTTTCAGTGTTCTATTGAATCTCTCGACAATAGCCGCTTTTATGTCAGGGTTTCTCGCAACGCGGAACTGTATGTTCTTTTTCTTTAAGAGCGCCTGGACGCAGCACCGGTGAATTCTTTACCCCTGTCCGTCTGTAGGTAAACGGGTGATCGATCGTTACTATTTTTTTTTAGATAAAATGAGATCAAACGCTTTGCTACAGATGCAGCAGACTTGTCACGTAATGGCTGAACCCATACAAATTTACTAATTGTTAGAAGAAGAACAAGACGACGATTCGTCATTCCGTTGTCTTCCTGAAAGCAGCACCCGTTGTATATATCATGACTTACTGCGCAAAAACTGCGCGTTCACGTGTGCCCTCAACAACGCTGTGAGAATAAAAAAGTGGCTTTCTCATAACGACCGCTCCAGCTTCTTGTGACACTATAGAACCACCACAGCCTGGAACATCGGTTTACTAGCTGTGGAACGCCAGGAAGAGGGGAAAATAGCCGATATAAAAACGCTCTAGTGTCTTGAGACAGTGTACTCTTATTTTGTCGCGATTCGACCTACACTTCACCTGGCGCGACCAGGGTCCTTTGGCTGCCAGGGCTCTGAGATTATTAAATTTAATCAATAGTTGGGCGCCAGCTAATTCGTATTATGAATTAGCAAATCTGATAAACTAATTACAAGAAATTTAAAGACTTCCCAGGGCGAGTACACGTTGGGACCCAGAAGAGACAGATTCAATGTGGAAGATTTCGCGCGAATGAAGGAAGAAAGAAAGACTTGCAGGCACTTACATGAAATCTGCTTTTATTTCTTAAATCTGACAAATCGTGTGTTCTTACGATGTTTGGACCACGATGGTCAAATTAACTGAATGTTACTTGTCTACTTGACAAAATGAGAGGCGACGGATTGCTGCTAAGGCACGTCCTGAGCGCAAAGAGATTCTCTTGAATTTTACAAATTCGGCACGGCCTGTCGCTATCAGTGTTCAGATCGAACTGTCGATCGTGCTCGACACCTGCCTACCCGTAGCGTCCGTCGCCAGCCGAGCGCGACCGACGCCGCAAATCGCGGGCCAATCATAAATTTTGTGAATTACGGCCCTTAGGTTAATGCGCCATCTAACACCGGTCATCTTTGGCTGACGCCGGATTTCGTCAATAGCGCGCTCGAGTGTCGACGTCGGGTGTTCGACGAATTCGTGTCACAGTCTCTATAAGCGTTCTCTATTATGAACAGCTTCTGCAAGCTATACGCGGTATAAAGAGTCGTACTGTTGGCGTATACCCGGCAGATCGCAGCCCCAAGGTGTGGGCGAAATCATCAGCAATTGTCACCAATACCGATGGCCACAAGCAACCAGGGGCCCACTGGGTCGCCATGTACGTTTGTCGAGATGGACGCAGATGGTACCTCGACAACTACGGCCTACCATCAATCATCCCACAGCATCTCCAGTGTCTCCGACAGAACTGCAAGTTCTTTAGCTACAACGCTATACAGCTTAAGGGTCCTGAATCACAGACTTGCGGACATTATTGTGTTATGTTTTTTTCATTTCTTGTCTGCAGGGCTTGGTATTAATATGTTTAGGAGTGCATTTTCAGCCGATTTAACACTGAACGACAAAATAGTGTATGACTATTACAACGAGTATATGAAGAAGTGTAACAAATCTAAACCCTTGAATAATATGTTCAACAAGGCGGTCGGGGGGGGGGGGGGGGGGGGGGGGGGGGTTACCGTTATAATAATCTCAATACTTTTAGCATTGAAAGTTTGTCTTGTGTACAAGGCTGTTGTTCTCGCACCCACTTGAGACAGGCTATTTTTTTCGACTAGACATATTGAAACGGAGTCGACAGCCTCCATTTTCAAAAGCGGCGCCCTGGAAAAGAGAGACAGAATCAGAATAGTAAGTGAAGGTGTCGGTAGAGGGGGAACATTCCCAAAACCACACAAGCGTGAGACAGACGATATAAACACGTACACGGAGGACATGGAGAAGCGATCTCGAGTCGAACAACTCTACAGGGTGACTCACGAAATATTACCAAGTGACACTTACCGTTTCGATCTAACGATTGAAAGGTAGGAAGGGCATAGGTAAGGGAGTAGGAGTATCCTGGAGTTAAAGTGAGACAGAAAAGGCGAGCTCTTAGTAAATTACCCGATTATACAGGGCGCCTCACGAAAAATTATCCGTGACACCTACCGTTTCGATCTCACGATTGAAAGGTAGGAAGGGCACGGATAAGGGAGTAGGAGGACCTTGGAGGCAACGTAGAGTATAAGAGACGTTCAAAACCGGGAAACCGAGGAAAAAGGAGTCAAAACTCGTTACCGGGAACATCGCCACGACGAGACGGAGTCCGTGGTATTATCAGGCCTTGGGAGGATCGCGGAGATCCAACCGAGGTGGATTCGACATCTAGCGGCAGCAAAACTCCATCAGAAGCTCGCAGCTCCGGCACATCGACGCCGGGAAGAGCTCCAACACCCTCGGGACAAACCTGCCAGGGGATATCCACACATTAGCGCAAAGAATAGGTAGTTACACATACCAGCGTGCACTGCGAGAACCGAAACACGCACATCACACAATTACACACATGCTACATACACACGCACACTACGAAAACAACGAACGAGAGCCATTACGTACCTCGTGCTGGCCTATGTAGGGAAGAGAAAAGAGAAACACATACACGAATGCAGAAAATCAGATGCTCACCTGAGAGTACAATATCCTGGGAGAAGCAGTACGTAGATTCACGGCACAAAACCACACAAATAACGACACGGGAAACATAAAATTAACCGACACAGCCGCGCGTCGCAAAAACTCCCGGCCATATTGATTGACAATCAATATCAATCGTCCGAAGGTGGTCGCGGTGCGAAGCGCCACGCGCCAATCAAACAGACGCGCGAACTAATCATCTGGTCAATTCGGGGTGACCAATATCCGAGCGTTACGAGGAGATAAGATGAGGAAGCGATCAACAGTATCGACCCGTTATCGGCCGATACAGCAAAAATCTGTAAAATAGAAACTGAAATAAAACCATTTTATACACTCACCCGAAGGTTTTCGACTCTTTAATTTCTATTCGAGTCTCGAACTCAATAAAATTATATTGAAACAGTAACAACCGTTTCAATATATACTTTTCTTTTTTATAATTCCCTTTGTTAAGGCCTTCACCCGGCGCGGCTTGGGTCAGAGCTACCGGGGCTCAAGAATCGATTCAAATAATAAATTATAACAATTACACAATCCACGGAATATTTTGGCGCCAGTTGTTTTAACGATGAACAACAACGATCAATTAAGTCTCAGGGAGTGAGAGTGAGTTGGAAGACCCAGTGTTTAGAGAGAATGAAGGAGGAAAATATCATAAACAGGATAAAATAATTCTTTACTTACAGGTTCGATTTTCTATCACGTTTCTCGTACTTTTATTTCGTAATCAGGGGTTCACGGGGATCAACTCTTTCGACGTTGTTCCAACATAATAATCGATTAACAATAGTTTTTAGACGCACACAAATGTTCTAAGACAGACCGTACTAATACGACAAATATCGAACCTCGCTCTTCGAGAGCACGACGCAGAGTGTTCGAGCGAGTCGTGCCGGTTACCGCGTGGCTCGCCGCGACGCATTTTCGATTCGATCTCCTAATTGGTCTAAGGGTTTTCCCTACCAGAATTTGAGCGCGTAAATTCAAATTTATACTCGATCCTTATTTTCTAAGATTCCCAAGGAGCCCCGGGCAGTGTGCTCCGACGGTAAGGCCAATAATCGAGATCTCCTGGCACACACTAATTGTACCATAATTATGGGTTGAAAAAATAAAGTATATTTTTTAAGAAATGTGTATGCTTTTTATCTCTACATTCTTGAACCTCATACGGCAATCATTATAATCCATTGTGACGAGGCGGTATATCCCTCGCAATCGTGTGAGCTAGGAATATTCGCGAGAATATTAGAAAAGGACCGCAACAGCAGAGTCGCGTCGTCTCGCACCCGTGGTTTGCAAAAGTGTACGCTGGAACTTGCGCTGCCGAGACCTCTCGTGAGTTTCAGAGACCCAAGGCCACGGGATGTCAACATTGTCGGCCGTTCGCGTGAGACGACGTCGGCGGACGAGAGAGAGAGAGGGATGGCTGTGCCGGCGATCGAGGATCGATTGCCGCGAAGACCGTCTTCCCCTCTTCCCCCCAGATAGGGCCACGAGGGAGCCGGCGAGCGAGCGTAACGAGAGGATAGTTTAGTATGGTTTCGACTGGGAGATAAGGCGGTCAGAGTTAGTAGAGAGCGGAAAGTACAAAGTAGAGAAAAACGATTAGTAGAGTGTAAGCGGGTGTGTGAAGAGAGCAAAGGGAGTGAGAGAGAGAGAGTGTGTGGGTGACGGACGACGTGCGGAGGATATACGAGAGGACGAGTGAGACGAGGGAGCCGGAAGGACCGCTGCGCGACGAGGCTTGCACCCCGGAAGTCGGCGATAAAAAGGTAGGCCCGCCATACATTTCCTCGTGTCTATACGATATTGCGCACCGTCGGCGCGCGGTGGCTGAGCTCGTGTTTGTCTCTCGTAGTCGCCCGCTCACGAACCTAGCACTTCCCCCCGGCGTCTCCGGGGGACGGCGCTCCGCCTCCCCGCGCACGGATCGATTGGCGAACCATTATTAATAGTTAAACTAGTAACAAAATTGTTATACCGCGGTGCTTGGTGCACGAGATTGTCACGACGTGAACACGATATTAAAATAAAGTAAGCCTGTTAACTTGAGACACGTGTGCTCGACGGGAAACCGGTATTATTTAACTGTCACCGGTAATCGCTCGATGCTCGTCCCCCGGCCCTACGAATCCCCTGAGATCGACGGAATAGAGATAAGTGAACGTTGACGGAGAAAGTCCCTTGGTGCTACGGGGATTGTACAAGCACCTGGCGCCCAATAAAAATTGGAACACGAAACCGACGGTAAGGATCAACGATTGGGGGCGTCATAATAAAATTTGGACTGGCAGCTCTCTTCGGCGTTGGCGAAATTTCGCCGAAAAGAGCTCGTCACAATTTTCTGGCGCCCAACGTGGGGCAGTGGCGAGATAAATTTCGCACGGAGTACACGTGCACTCGAGCGGCTGTGCTGAGCGCCGCGAGAGAGATTCGGTGCGAACGACGACGTACGAGCTAGAGCGTCGCGCGCGCGGTAAACACGACGCTCGGTCGCACGATCGAGGGAAAAAAATTGTTGTGCGAATAATATTTCGAGTAGACACGCTGTGCGGACCACTGCGAGAAGTGGTCGGAGCGTTGTACGAAATATTATTTCGAATGTGAGAGGACATTGCGCGAAAATTATATTCGTGAGTTATCGGGTACAGTGCGAGCCCGGTAAAGTGGGGGCACCCGACCCGACCAAAAATAATTATCTTGGAATCGGGAAAATAATAAGTGCCGGTAATAAATATTTTTGAGGACTCCGAAAAATAATTAACGCGGTGAATAAACATTTGTGAAACCCGCGAAAAATAATCCGCGTGGCGAATAAAAGACTTTCGCGGTGGACAATAAATTCGAGGAAAAAAGATTTGACAGCCGCGAAAATTAACCCAAGCGGGATAAATCCTTCGCGCGGAAAATTCGAGAACTCCACATCGGAAAAATAATCCGCGTGGCGAATAAAATATTTTTGCGGTGAACAATAAATTCGAGAAAACGAGAGTTGACAGCCGCGAAAATTAACCCGAGCGTGGTAAATCTTTCGCGCGGAAAAGTCGAAAATTTGCAAATCGGAAAATTAAGCCGCGCGGTGAGGAAAACAATTGTGAGATCTGAAAATTAAAATCTCGGGGAAAAAGTGGACAGTCGCGAAGACTAACCCGAGCGTGATAAATCTGTCGCGCGGAAAATCTGAGAACTTCGAATCAGACGATTAATTCGCGTGGCGAGTGGAAAATTTTGGAACTTGAAGAGAACGGTAGTTTGCGCGAATCGATCGACAATTAATTGAGGCAATGGCTGAAAGTCCGGTGTGTGACGATTGTCTTACGGATGCGGGAGGGGACCTGGACAGTCCGGCCGCGAATGTCGAAGGTGACCTGTCGCGAGTGAATACGCGGGAGCGCGGCCCACGCGCGCCGGATTCACTGCAATGGATAGACTGCCCGCCGGATACCGATGTTCGACACTTGTTGCGCGCGATGGGCGCGAGTGTCGAAGGGACCGGCGAAGTGATACGCGACCGACTCCGAAGGTGCAAACTCCGAGAAAAGGGGTACACCAGCATCACCTGGGGAGCGGAGGACCGGATTCCCGAGGCGGGTCTCGAGAAGGAACTGACCCAAATCGACAGCTTCGATGTAAAGAAGGTTCGGGAGATCCTCCGAGCACTGTTCATCGACCCGACCGGGGTATCGGCCGTGACTCGCAACCGATTGCGAGAGTGGGTGGCGAGCGCGTCCCGAGCCACGAGCCCGGACGGCGGCTCGAGGCAAGCGAGCCCGGCGGATGGAGCGCGAAGTGCCAAGCCGGGGATCAAACGACCGACCCGCGGAGGGCGGGACAGCCTCGGGAAGAAGTCGGTTGCCCCGAGCGTCGCGGATCGGCAGATGGTGGCCGACCTGTGGACATCGGACCGAGTAACGCACCGGTCTCGTCAACCGAGCAAGGCCCCGAGAAGAGTCCGGGAGGACATGCTAGGGGGGATGCGCGCGGGTGACGAGAGACGGGCTGCGTCAGGACCAAGTAAAAGGCCGGTACGGAAGTACCGTGAGGTCGGGGTGCAGACCGACAGTGACCACAGCGAAGCCAGCCTACCGCCTTGGACTGAGGTGGCGAGGAGAGGAGGCAAGGGAACCTCCACACCGCCGAACAGAAGTTCGAGACATCGGGAAGCAGACTCGACCAAGTCGTCGTCGTCTTCGCTGAAGTCAGCGGTTGCACCGAGTCGCCGATCGTCCGGCGGGCATAGGGGCGAACGCTCGCCTAGGGGTAGCGACGCTCGCCGGAGCCATCGGGGCTCGGACAGCGCGGGACATCGCAGCGGACCGCGGCCACGCAGGCACCCTCGGGATATCGGGGAGGTAGCGCGAAAGTGGCAACTGCGGTTTACGGGAGAGGACGAATTCGGTTGCGAGGAGTTTATCGAGCAGCTGTATGAAAAGATCGCTGCGTCGGATCTTCGGTACAGTGAGAGACTCCAAGCGCTACCGGAAGTGTTGAAAGGCCGTGCCGTGCGGTGGTACCGGTCCAATCGCCACGACTGGGAAGAATGGAGGGACTTCCTACACGACTTCCGCGCGTGGTTTGGGACCGATGTCGACCAACAAGGCCTGAAAGATGACATTCGCGCGAGGACTCAGGGTCCCGACGAATCAGCCAAGGACTATCTGATTTGTATCCAGGGCTTGTACAATCGGCTCCGGAGAAAGAAGACCCTGAAGAGCCAGCTGGATCGAGTGTACGCCGGCCTGAGGCCCGAGTACTGGGATCGGGTGGAGAGGGGCGACGTGCGCACGTACGCACAGCTCGTCGAACGCGCCTCGCAGATCGAACGCCGGTGGGCCCGGGCGAAGACACGCCGACCACCTCCACCCAAGGGCGAAAGCCATGTGAAAGAGTTCGCTTGGGTCGCCAAGGGTAGTGTGGGGTCGGTGGCGAAAGAGCCGAGGAGGCCACCGAGCCAGCGATATCGCGCCTACGAGATCGACGCGGTGACGACCCACACGACCGATACCGCAAGCGCTGAGGAAGGGGCTGCGCCGACTCGGTGCCGAAGAGAAAGGCGCAGGACCGACGGCGCACCAGCCTCGGTGGCTGGAGCCACGACGCCGCGAACGTCGTATGCCGACGTTGCAGCGAAACCTCCGGTGGGCTCCGGGAGACTCCCCCAGACGCAACCGCAGTCTGGTGGGGGGGACGCCCAAGGCAGTAGGTCGCACCCGGAAAATCGCGACTCGGGAATGGGCGCCTCACGGGGATCGGGGAGTGCACCGAGAAGAACTCCCCTCTTTTGCTTTAACTGCGGCGGACCGGGCCATTTCAGCAGAGACTGCCGCGAGCAAAAGGTGCCACTGTGCCTAGGTTGCGGCAGAAAAGACGTCACGACAGAGGACTGTGGCTGCGCCTTTTCAAAAAACGTGAGTCGAGCCTGGCAACCGCGGGACAGCCAGCGCTCCGCGTAGGAAACCCGCCGAACGGAGATGAACAGTTAGGACTAACTCCTCCTCCCCTTTGCCCCCCTCCCAATTCCTTGAGCATCGGTCGGATAGAGCACTTGAGTACCAAGTTAGGGAAGAATGTAAAGACAGGTACGTCGGGCTCTCCGAACGCAAATGACTCGGCGAACGTAGAAGAAATCGACACAGGTAAGTCACCCTATGGTCCGATTGGCATTTGGACACTCGATGACTCGGAGGAGTCAGACGAAGAAATACCTGACTCGCGCGCGGAGGGCGAGGCCATCGAGGCCGATCGCACCAGGAACGCGGAGCAGGTCAATGGCGTCTGTGAAAACGCGCCGCGCGAACAAGACGGAGTCGTAGAAACGCACTGTAGGGTTCCCTCGGGTTTCCCTCCTCCCCCCAAGGAGTGGAGGCGCGAACCGGGGCGGCAGAGGGTATTCGTATCGCTGGAGATCGGTGGGAAGTGTCTCGAGGCGTTAATCGATTGCGGCGCGACGACCTCAGTGTTTGGCCGTATGGGTAGTCACGTGGTGAATGAATTAGGGTTACCGTATAGACGATACGCGACAACGAGACTGGACTACGTGACTATGGCCAACGGCACGGCAGAAAAAGTCGTTGGGGAAGCTTTATTCCCAATCTCGTTGGACGGGGTACAGAAATGGTTCCCCGCGATAATCGTGCGTAATCTAAGATCCCATTGCTTGTTGGGCATGGATTTCATGCACGCGTTCGGGGTTAATGTGTGCGCCGGACGCGGAGTCTGGTCGTTAGACGAAGTCGGGGTAGAACATCCGATAGTAAGACCGAACGAGGAGATTGCCGCGATAGGCCTGTGTTGCGGGCTTCAGGAGCCCGTACACGGCGAGAAAGCGCAATTAGACGAGATGCTCTCGAGGATAATCCCCACGATGCCGAAAGACTTTAATATTGCTGTGTCGCTCACGCAGCACGCGATAGAAGTTACCACCGAGCGGGCCGTGAAGCAGCGGATGTATCGACGATCGCCAGTGGTAGTGGACGCATTGCATGCCGAGGTAGATAGGATGTTGACCGGTAACATCGTCGAACCGTCGCAAAGCGAATGGGCCAGCCCACCGGTAATGGTCGCGAAACCGAACGGTACGTGGAGGTTCTGCGTGGACTACCGGGAGTTGAACAAAGTAACGCGGAAGGACGCGTACCCGCTCCCGCGAATAGACACGATATTGAGTAAACTCCAGGAAGCCGTGTACATCACGACGTTAGACATGAGTGCGGCGTACCACCAGATCATGATGGCGGAAACTAGTGTAATAATTTTATTTCTAGTCTTCACAAATTTTTTTATAAATACACAATTTATAAATATACAATTTAATTTAGGGGCCGGTATGGGTTCACCGGGAGAACTCACACATCCTGAGTCTCACCCAATATCGCACGCACAATATATCGACACCACAATGTATCTCAGAATAACACAATTTTTTATGACCAGGATAATTCACAGCACGGTTTATATTTCGACACCTCCTTAGGGCATAAACAAATACGACAATATTAAATATAGATCACAAAAGAGTACAATGTTGCAGGCAAATATTAGACAGCGATAGTAAAAGTAATGATACGATATGACAAATATAAAAGAACACCGTGACCACGCTAGTATCGGTCGCGATCGACTGTATCGAGGTGACCGTTAGGATTTCGCTCCTCTATTCGCGTGTCGCAGGTAGAGACGGAGGGGGATCGGACATCGTCGATTACAATTTCGGTGGTCGCCGCTCAAGCGCCGACGAGATCGTTACAATTATCCCCCTTTATTGCGTAGCGTAGATGCATAACCAACTGCGGAAATACGTCTAGGCAATAAACATTCACGACCCATACTAAAGGCGGAGAGAGGCCTGAAAGAATGACATAGTTAACGACCAGGCAAATGATCAACGGGCTTACGATAGGGGCGCAAACTGGCGCGGTTGTATATCCCAATCACGGTGTTATTATGCACGGGATCAACGAGTCGATATGCGTTACCGCCCATCGCCTTGGCGAGTTTATAGGGTCCATAATATAAGTGGAAAAATTTCGAGGTAACCTTGCCGAGTGCATTAGATGGATGCGGCTGCCGAAGTAAGACGAGATCCCCTTCCTTTAGTTGGACCGGCGAGATCGATTTTTGTCCGCTCCTCCGTGCCTCAAAACTTCGCAATAAGCGATCATTCGCGAGAACAATTTTTTGGTCATGAGATTGCTCTGAGGATGGCGGAAACTCGAGTACGCGTTCGATCTCATCTGTAACACGCTTGCCGGTGTGGAGTTCATACGGCGTAAATCCCGTGCTCGAGTGAGTCGTGACATTCAGCAGCGACTCGATCTTGGGCACGTATCGGGCCCAATGGGCATGAGTGTCGGAGCAAAATGTGCGAAATAGGCGGCCGAGCTCTCTCATTACTCGTTCGGTGGGATTGCTCTGTGGATGGCGGATAGAGCAAAACCTCGCTTTGATACCCTGGTCTTCAATCGCTTCGCGCCATTTCGGTGACGTAAATTGGGTCCCGTTATCTGCGAGGATCGCAGAAGGTTTGCCAATTTCCGGGAAATATTTGTCGGTCAGCATCCGAAGAACGGTGCGAGTGGTGGCCTTTTTTATGGGATACAGCCTAACGAATTTGGAGAAAGCATCCAGCACCACGAATAGATATTGAACTCCTCCGGTCGAGCGCGGCAGCGGCCCATAAAAGTCGACGGTTACCAATTCAAGAGGTTTCGCGGCTCTCACCATTTGATATTCTCCTTGCATTGAGTAATTGAGAGCTTTTACGCGTTGGCAGATGTCGCAGGTGCGGACGTACCTTTTTACTTCGTCATTCATATGGTCCCAATAAAAAAATGATTTCAGGTTCGCAAGAGTTTTCGAGGCCCCTGAATGCCCCAATTTGACGTGGACGAATTCAATGATACGAGGAGTCAGCGAGGCGGGTACGACCAACACCCATCTGTCGTTTCTCGAAAATCTCCGAAACAATACTCCTTGATGGAGCTTATATCGTCCGTTTGGCTCCTCGGTCGCCGCCCGGTCGCGCAGATCCGCGATATGCGGGTCATTTATTTGACCATCCTGGATCACTCGAAACTCGTCTTTTAATTCCGGAGGTAATCGTTCTTCTTTGGCTATAATATGCGAGACAGTGTGTTGGGACTCGCAAAGAGGACGATGAATAGGAAGTTCAGCGAGGAGGAACGAAACAGAGAGAGATTTCGATTCATCAACCTCAAACTGACCCGTTGGGTTCCGACTAAAAAAATCGGCGACAATATTATCCTTTCCTGCGCAGTAGGACACCGTGAAATCATATGGTTGCAGGATGAGACTCCAACGAATAAGCCGAGGCGTTTGATAGGGGGTGGTATTCAGGAAGCTCAGTCCTTTATGATCCGTAATGATTTCGAATTTTGTGCCTATTAAGTATCGCCGACACTTTACTACGGCATAGACGATGGCTAGAAGTTCCTTTTCGGTGGTGCCGTAGTTCTTCTCCGCCGCACTCAAACATCGACTGACTAATGAAATTACGTGATGATCGCCATCGGTATCGAGCTGATAGAGGACGCCACTAATCCCTTTATCCGAGGCATCTGTTTGAAGCTTAAAAGGGCGACCTGGAATTATGTGTCGCAAGGTAATAGTGTCGGCAAAATTGTTCTTTAACCGCGCGAACGCCACCCGATGTTCATTGGTCCACTTCCAGCCGTCCGTATTTTTTAATAAGGGTCGGAATGGATCGACCACGTTGGCATGCCGTAAGCTAAACTGGCGATAGTAGGTACAAATCCCGAGAAAGCGTTGTAGCTCCTTTTTGTTTCTTGGCTCCGCGAAGTTGCGAATAATTTCCAGTTTGTCGGGTGCAGGTCGAAGACCCTCTACCGACAAGACGAAACCGAGAAAATCAACGGAGGTTCGGCAGAAGTGCGACTTACTCAGGCGCAGCGTAAAATTAGCGCCTTGCAATCGGTCAAAAATGAGCTGAATGTGTTCGAGGTGCTCATCGAATGACCGCGAGGTAATTAACAAATCATCGATGTACAAAGTGAGAAATTCCTCGAACTGCCTCGTGAGGACTTGACTTACGGCCCGAATAAACCCACTGCCAGCTGTTTTGAGGCCGAATGGGATACGGCAAAATTGATACAGGGTCGAGCCGTACAAAAAAGCGGTATACGGCCTCGACGATTTTTTAAGACTGATTTGCCAATAGCCATTGGCGAGATCTGAGGTAGTCATTACCGTCACTCCGTGATATTTTTGCACCAAGTCCTCGATCAGCGGTGGTGACTCGTTATCGGCATCTATGACCGCATTGATGAAGCGCGCATCGAGGCAAATTCGAAGTCGTCCGTCTTTCTTTTGCACGATGCGAAGAGGATTGCAATATGGACTATTCGACCGTTCTATGATACCGTCACTGAGCATTTCATCGAGCTCTCTCTCCACCTTCTTTCGCAACGCCAGCGGGGCGGGATACGAACGCCGAACGATCGTTCTCGGGGTGGTCAATTTTATCTCATGTTCATATGAGCCTGCGGCCGAGTCTTTTGCCGAAAATAATTGCTTATATCGTGCTAGCATCGCACAGAGTCCCTCTTTCTGACTGGATGAGATAGTTGTTACTTCCCTGGCGATGGTGCGGATATCATCGAAATAATTCCGATCCTCCCCTTCGAGATAGAGATGACTGAGTCGGCCTTCCAATGTCTCCTCTTCATCTTCTTTCTCTATCTCATACTCAGCGATGTTCTCGCCTGGCTCCACAGTGTCTTCAATTACTTCATTCATCTCGCCGATCGGCATTTCCGGGCTCATCGGTGAATATGACCCGACCGATATCATAGGATCGGCCTCCCCCGGGATTCGTCGCGACTTGTGGGTGGCTTTCGTAATGCCTCTCCATCTCGAATTACTGGCCTGACGAGATGACAAAATTTGAATATAAAGTATATCGTCCTCCTGCGAGGATATTATTTTCTCCGACTGTGGCCGCCCGAAGGAGATGAATTCGGACGGAACCGCATGCTCACCGATAACAAGGGCCAGTTTTCGGTAATCGATCACGACTTTATGTAAGTACAGCCAGTCGCTGCCTAATATCATCGGAGACGACAAATGCGGGATGACGAGAAGGGTCGATTTAAAGACGATTTGATCAATGGTAAGATCGATTTGAAGTTGATTTTTTACCTTGGTGGGTGTTCGACCGACCGCCGTCGTTATGACCATATTAGACACCGGGAGTTCCATCACTTCGAAATGTGCCTTGAAATATTGGTAATATGCCGCCGAAATACAGGTGACCTGACTTCCAGTGTCAAGCAACGCCGATACGGGAATGCCGAAGAGTTTTACTAGCACCCGGGGGCATTCAACGGTGTGTCGTATTCGTTTTGGGTTCGGCCCTGCATCGGTAATATTATTATAGAGATCCTCAAAGACATCGAATGGGTTTTTCTGCATTATCGGACCCCTTTCTAATGCACCCACGTTCAGTTTAAATGGTCCGTGGACCGAGCAGCGGTAGGATCCTCGGCAATAGGAGGCGGAGGAAACGTATAATACGGTGCTGCGTGAGCTGGCAGATTATCGTATTCGACCGTCTCTCTCCCTGTTGTGGGATTGAAATACGCGTCTTCGATGCTCGCGACGTTTCGTGGTGGGGGAAGCGAAGTACCCGGCGTACTGTTATTATTAGGCGCTCGGCGTGGACGATCGTTGGCGAAATTCGTCCGATGACCAGATTGATCGCTGCGCGTGTATCGATTCTCGTACTGCCCGTATCCCCCAGCCGCGAATGAGCCGGCCTTCCTCATGCGTTCCCTCTCTTCGTTTGCCATGTCGAGCATCGATAAGGCATTTGAGACTGCGTGGACATCCGCAAAATCGGCATTCACCATCGTTTCTCGGACGCGTATGGGGAGCTGCTGCATAATCGTATAATGAATCTCGTAGGGCTCCAAAATGGGTGCGAGATATTGCGCCTCGGTGACTTGTTTGAGGAAATATGTCTGCAGTGTCCCGTCCGCGGGGGAGTACCGGCGGTTCATCCACTGGCTCTTTACTCTCACGCGAACCGGTATGGAATAAAATTCTTCGAGAAATAAGAGTTTGAAGGCGTGATAATCCGGGCACGCCGCGCGTTTCAAATTGAACCATATCTTCGCGCGCCCATCCAATGCATTTTCAGCGACTAGTAATTGGTTCGCCCTTGCCACCTCTTTCACCGCAATATATCGATCAAGGTTACCCAAAAATTCTTTTGCATTTTGATCTGACTCACCATTGAATCTCGGAGCTCGCACATCGAGCTTCATTGTTTGCAAGCCACGCAGAAGCCCGTTCATCATACCTGCATTGTCGTTGTACGTTGGAGACGACCCGGACGCAGCCGGATGACGCTCTTCCAAGGCTCGCTCGTGCCGCTCGGTGATTGTTCGGAGTCGCCTCAATTCCTCTACGATCGCATTACCCTCCCCCAACTCGACGCGCAATCTTTCAAGCTCTACTCTCTCTCTCTCGATTTGCTCTCTCTCATTCCTCAAACGCGCTTCTTGATCGGCCATCTCTAGAGAGCGGTTTAAATTAACGCGTACACTATCTAAATTCGCTTCGCCTTCCCGGCAATCGACCGGGCTCTCAAGGTTAGGGTATGAAAAACGCTTTGTTGACGCTTTCTCGATCATCGACGCAGGACTCGCTTCTGCGGAACTGTGAATCTGGGAGGTAGTGGGGATCTTCCTATTGGCCTTAACGGTGCTTCTCAAGTGACGCGCGGGACCCGCACTATCCCCCCTTCCTTTAGGAGGCGTTTTTTTTACAAACATGAAATAGACTAATTTTAAACCTTGTTACGAACGATCCATACTATTATAGATCACTAGTTAAATTGCTCTTTTCTCCTTATTCCCATTACTATAATTATTTCGAGTTCCCCAGTGATCGTTATCGTTAACCGTCGTGCCCCACGTTGGGCGCCAATTTGTAATAATTTTATTTCTAGTCTTCACAAATTTTTTTATAAATACACAATTTATAAATATACAATTTAATTTAGGGGCCGGTATGGGTTCACCGGGAGAACTCACACATCCTGAGTCTCACCCAATATCGCACGCACAATATATCGACACCACAATGTATCTCAGAATAACACAATTTTTTATGACCAGGATAATTCACAGCACGGTTTATATTTCGACACCTCCTTAGGGCATAAACAAATACGACAATATTAAATATAGATCACAAAAGAGTACAATGTTGCAGGCAAATATTAGACAGCGATAGTAAAAGTAATGATACGATATGACAAATATAAAAGAACACCGTGACCACGCTAGTATCGGTCGCGATCGACTGTATCGAGGTGACCGTTAGGATTTCGCTCCTCTATTCGCGTGTCGCAGGTAGAGACGGAGGGGGATCGGACATCGTCGATTACAATTTCGGTGGTCGCCGCTCAAGCGCCGACGAGATCGTTACACTAGTAAGCACTTCACCGCGTTCATCGTAGAAGGGAAGGGTTTATTTCAATTCGGTAGGATGCCCTACGGGCTATGCAACGCGCCGGCCACGTTTCAAAGGCTGATGGATAGGCTGATAGGTCCCGAACTCGAGCCTCATGTGTTTGCATACCTGGACGATATTATCATCGTGAACCGGGCGTTTAAGAAACACCTCGAGTGGATCGAAAAAATACTCGGGATAATTCGGGAGGCCGGCCTAATATTAAATTACGAGAAAAGCGAATTTTGTAGAAACGAGGTACGATACCTCGGGTTTTTGGTCAACAGCGACGGGCTGCGCCCAGATCCCGAAAAAGTGCGGCCAATACTCGACTACCCGCGACCACGAAACGCGACCGAGTTCCGGAGGTTCAATGGGATGGTAAACTGGTACCACCGCCATTTGAAAAATATTTCGCGGGTCGCCGGACCGTTGAACCGACTGACCAGTAAGACTGTGACTTGGGACTGGACAGACGTTGAAGAGGCCGCGTTCCGAGCCGTCAAGGACGAGATTACGCATGCTGCGATACTGACCTACCCAAATTATAAAATGCCGTTCATCGTGTACACGGACGCGAGCGATCGGGGGATCGGAGCTGTGCTAACACAGAAGGATGGTGAGACGGAACGACTAATCGAATGTGCGAGTCGCGCGATGCTAGGGCCGGAAACGCGATACACCGTGACAGAGAAGGAGTGCCTCGCAGTAATTTGGGCGGTACGAAAGTTTAGGCCCTACTTAGAGGGGTACGAGTTCACCGTGGTAACCGATCACAGCAGTCTGAGATGGTTGTACAATCTCGCAGACCCGATTGGTAGGCTCGCGCGTTGGTCATTTGAACTGTCGGGATACCGGATGAAAGTAGAGTATAGGAAAGGTACCGAGAACGAGGCGGCCGATGCCCTCTCGCGGATGTTTGGAGACGCCGAGGCGACTGATGATGCTCAAATCGATTCGTTAGGCGAATGCTTCGAACTCGATTGGTATCAGGAAAGGTTGAATGCTATCCGGCGGAACCCTCGCGAGTTTCCGGATTGGCAAGTGGATGGCCGTGCCATGTACTTCTATCGTCCGAATGAGGTCAAATGCGCAATAGGAGACGACGTAGACGCGTGGAAAATGGTAGTACCGTCGGAGGACCACGAGAAAATGCTGCGGCAAGCGCACGATACGGAGCAATCCGGTCATCCGGGGGTGGACCGTACGTATCGTAGGTTAGCCAACGACTATTACTGGCCAGGGATGTACCGGGACGTAAAGCGGTACGTAGGGGAGTGCGTCACTTGTGCGCTACACAAGTCGAACCAAGCGAGGCCGATGGGGATAATGGGACCACGGGTCGTTGCACAACCGTGGGATACGGTAGCCTCCGATGTGATGGGACCGTATCCGCGATCTAAGGCGGGGAACCGATATCTGATTGTATTCGAAGATATGTTCACCCGTTGGATCGAGTGCGTGCCGACGTCGGCGGCCACGGGTAAAACCATTATGGAGGCGTTCCGCGCGAGGATACTCTGCCGTTGGGGAACCCCGCGTAGACTGTTAACGGACAACGGGACTGAGTACGTAAACCAGACGGTACGGAAACTGACTGACGAGTACGGTATCGAGCGCGTAACGACGCCGCCGTACCACGCTCAGGCGAATCCCGTAGAGAGGGTGAATAGGAATCTCAAGACAATGATCTCGAGCTACGTCTCCGCCGACCACAGCGAATGGGATCTGCACCTCGCAGAGTTCCAGTTCGCCTATAATACTGCGGTACATTCGTCGTTGGGCGTAAGCCCAGCTTTCTTGAACCTCGGTAGGGAACCCCGGCCGGCTCAATATTGGACGCGAATCGCGGAGGAAGAGGTTCCGAACGTGCCAGATCGCGAAAAATGGGTCGCGAGGATGAGTAGGCTGGTTGAGCTGCGAGACCTGGTTACGCGGAGGGTCCGCGAAGCTTCAGCCAAACAGGCTAAATATTACAATAGAAGTCGCAAGGATGTTCCGCTGCATGTCGGGGATCGCGTATATCGTAAATACCGCGTATTATCAAATTCCGCGAAACACCTGACTTCGAAATTCGCGAAAAAATACGCCGGACCCTTCGTCATAACGACCATGAAATCGCCGAACGTCGTCGAGTTGTCAGATAATGCTGGTCGACCTGCGGGGACCTGGCACGTAAAAGACCTGAAAATTGCTGTCGATAAGCGACCTGCGGAGAGCTCGGTGGGACCTGTCCACCCGTAAGTACCCTGCCTATGTCTAATATTAATGTCCCGTTTTCCCGGTTGTTTGCTATTGCGAGATTAGACAAGAACGCTGTGCGAGAATGTCGACGAGCAACCGAGCGGGGGGTCCGCGATCAATGGCGGACCAGCTACGCCAGATAAGGGAAGCCGCCAGCCGGCGATACTACGGGAACGAGCAGGCTGCGCCAGTGGGGGTCCCGGTGGCCAGGGGGGCCACGGCGGAACAGCAGATGGCAGAGATCCGGGAGAGGGCGGCGCAGAGGTATGCCGACGCCACCGCGGCCAAGCGCTCTGAGAGTGGAGAGGCTGAGCCACCGCCGATAGCCGAGAACGCCGCGCGCCCGGCACCGGAGGCGGCCGCCGAGGAAGAAGGAAGCATTGGGGAGGAAACGGCGGAGCCAAACGCGGACGACCCAGGGGAACCACCCAGCGAGGTGGCCCCACCGCGCCGCCGAGTCCATTGGCAGCTGCCTCTGGACGAGGAGCTGGCAGGGCTCACCATGGGAACGGGCGCAGAACCCCGTCAGGAGGATGATCCGCCACCGCTTCCCCAGGGCTTGGCCATAAATGAACTGCGGCGCGCCATGAACGCCCGCGGATCGACCGAGCGATGGTCAGGCGTGGGGTCCGTAGAGCGACCGCCGGTAAATTTCCAGCGTAGGGACCGGGAGCGCGATCGGAGAGAGGACGAGGCGGTCACGCGAGAGATCGAGCGGAGTAGGGCCGCGGCACGCCGGGGTTGTCTCAACTGTCGCAGCCTGGGACACGGATGGAGGAGCTGCCCGAAGCCGCTGCGGAATTACTTCTGCCGGCGGTGCCACCGTGACGGGGTGACGACGGCCCAATGCCCGGGGCCCCATGGACTGGCGCGGGCGGCGCACTACCGCGCCGAGCGGATAAGACAGGCGGCTGCCAGGAGGCCCAGCCCGAATTACCCGTTCGAGATGGCCTGCCCAAGGTGTCTCGAGGAAGGGCACGGGCCTCGGGACTGTACCCGGCCGTGGGACCCGACGCGGCCCTACTGTGTCGACTGCTACAGATTGGGGTACACACGGGAGACGTGCCCCGACTGTAACCCTCGCAGAAGGCGTTGACGGCGAGGGAGCGACAGAAACGCAAACAAAAAAAAAAAAAAAGAGACCACACCGCACATTAGTTATTAGGGTTAGTCGCAAGTCGACATAAGTTTGCTACCGTCAAGGATATCGAATTAATAAAAACATTGGTTATGGGAATTGAATGTCTTGAGCGTTATTATGAACCGGTGGTTGGGGAGATCGAGCGGGAGCGAGATGGGCAACGACTCTGCTGCCGCGTGAGGAGGATTGTATCGGCGTGAGCCTACCCCTAACGGAGGTAGACTTCAGCCTGGTGGGGGGATGTGACGAGGCGGTATATCCCTCGCAATCGTGTGAGCTAGGAATATTCGCGAGAATATTAGAAAAGGACCGCAACAGCAGAGTCGCGTCGTCTCGCACCCGTGGTTTGCAAAAGTGTACGCTGGAACTTGCGCTGCCGAGACCTCTCGTGAGTTTCAGAGACCCAAGGCCACGGGATGTCAACATTGTCGGCCGTTCGCGTGAGACGACGTCGGCGGACGAGAGAGAGAGAGGGATGGCTGTGCCGGCGATCGAGGATCGATTGCCGCAAAGACCGTCTTCCCCTCTTCCCCCCAGATAGGGCCACGAGGGAGCCGGCGAGCGAGCGTAACGAGAGGATAGTTTAGTATGGTTTCGACTGGGAGATAAGGCGGTCAGAGTTAGTAGAGAGCGGAAAGTACAAAGTAGAGAAAAACGATTAGTAGAGTGTAAGCGGGTGTGTGAAGAGAGCAAAGGGAGTGAGAGAGAGAGAGTGTGTGGGTGACGGACGACGTGCGGAGGATATACGAGAGGACGAGTGAGACGAGGGAGCCGGAAGGACCGCTGCGCGACGAGGCTTGCACCCCGGAAGTCGGCGATAAAAAGGTAGGCCCGCCATACATTTCCTCGTGTCTATACGATATTGCGCACCGTCGGCGCGCGGTGGCTGAGCTCGTGTTTGTCTCTCGTAGTCGCCCGCTCACGAACCTAGCACTTCCCCCCGGCGTCTCCGGGGGACGGCGCTCCGCCTCCCCGCGCACGGATCGATTGGCGAACCATTATTAATAGTTAAACTAGTAACAAAATTGTTATACCGCGGTGCTTGGTGCACGAGATTGTCACGACGTGAACACGATATTAAAATAAAGTAAGCCTGTTAACTTGAGACACGTGTGCTCGACGGGAAACCGGTATTATTTAACTGTCACCGGTAATCGCTCGATGCTCGTCCCCCGACCCTACGAATCCCCTGAGATCGACGGAATAGAGATAAGTGAACGTTGACGGAGAAAGTCCCTTGGTGCTACGGGGATTGTACAAGCACCTGGCGCCCAATAAAAATTGGAACACGAAACCGACGGTAAGGATCAACGATTGGGGGCGTCATAATAAAATTTGGACTGGCAGCTCTCTTCGGCGTTGGCGAAATTTCGCCGAAAAGAGCTCGTCACACCATATATTTCAGTGATGAGTCGTTGAATTCTCAGAACTCCTTGAAATGGTCATTTACGCAAAGGTACGTGCTGTCGCGAACTCGATCCTCACGTATCACAGATTTTATAAACGCTGATGACTGTAAATGATACCTGGTGATATGGTAGACTAATGCTACCATCACCACCGCTACCACCACCAACGCGACTTACTGTTTTTGCAAAATAAGCTAATGTTGCCCCAATTAAATTCAGGCTACTTCTCAGTGTCTACGAGTAGGGGTATGGGTCTGCTTGGCAGGGAGTCTCATGTATCCGCGGTTCTTGACAGACAGACATTGTCCTTAAGTCTTCAAAGAAGTAAGCATCGCCAATTTAAAACGCGTTTAGACACGTTTTTACAATATATTGCAGCGATTAAAGTAAAAATACACGCGCTATCCGAATCCCGTCATTTGACGCTAAAACTAAAAAAACTCAAATTGGACAATGGACTCTACGGAAATCAACCAAGTGGGTCGTTTGTAGATGTTTCTCCCCGTCAAAAGATTGTCCAAGCTGGAGCTCCAAAAAGACTACTATATCACCGGCATCAAAATTTTCCAAACAAAATGGGGTTCACGAGTTATCGTGGACGTGGATGGTGAATTTACACGATATCTACCAACGAGATTCGTCAAGAGTTTCGAAGAAGTGGACGAACTATTTCAACAAATGAGCAAGGCCGCAAATAGTAAAAATTTGATTATGCAGTATTACGGTACGAAGTTCAATAAGATCGAATTCAAAGCTGCTAAGGAATATTTATAAATAGGTATGTACTAAAAATCATGTATAAAGAGCATATGTTACGATACGTATATACGATCCTCTCTCACGCCATATGTCTATCTCTGTCCTCCGTAGTTGAACCATCGTCCAATCAACGACGTCATACACAGCGTAAATCATATCGAGAAAAAATAAAACCTAAGAGAGAGAGGCCGAGAGAGAGAGAGAGAGAGAGAGAGAGATACCTGTGACGTATATGGGGCCAAAAAAGAATAAGAAAAGAAGAAAAAGAAGATGCTAACGATTAAAAATTCTTATATACGCTATTTATCGCACTACTTTTTTATTGGAAAATATATATTACCTCTTTATTGAATATTTATTGTAAAAATGTATATAATGCATAATTATGAAGTTGTGATATTTAATAAACAATAGTCATATTTCCGGTTTTTGAGTATTCATTGTAAAATGTAATAAAAGAGAAAAACAGTATGCCAATATGCCGACACGCTCCATGCCCACTCTGCACCCCGCGGACCTCTTCCCCGCACCCACGACCGCCCGAACTCTCGGCGAACTCGGCGGCCACGGAGCTACATGAGTTTTCCACGTACATTTAAACGCATAACGCACACCACCCTACAACATCACTGGCGAACTCTCTAAAAAAATAGAAAAAAAAAAATAATAATAAATAAAACGCGCGTACTATGGCGACACGCTCCATCCTCTCCCCTCCCCGCACACCTCTTCCCCCCGCACAGTGGAGATAGGAGTGCTCGCGATCACTACAAGAACCTTCCACGTACATTTAAACGCATAACGTTCCTTACCGCAGAGGCAACGGTTCAGGTTCCTAATCCGAGGGTCTTCGGTTCGAATCTCCGCGCCGGCATTGAAGTTTTTTTATTTGTAAAATGCATATCCATATAAAAAGCAGTGCTCCACTATACCGACCCGCTCCATCCCCCCTCTACACCCCCAGCAAAACAACGCGGCACTTTTCCGACTCGCAGCAAAAAAAATAAAAATAAAAAGAAGAAGCGCGTACTATGGCGACACGCTGTATCCCCCCTCTTCTTCCACTCGCACCTCTTCCCCTCGCGCCCACGACCGAACTACGGACTCGGTGGCCGCGGAGTGGAGATCGCCATAGTGCGCACCTTACTACTCAGAGGCCGTTAATTGATGAACCTTGCACAGTCGACATAATTTGAGAATAAGCTGATTGACAAAGGCCGTACCACGAGGTATAATAATAGCTCTCGGAACGCTGTGTACATTGATCAGCCTCCGTATCATTGCTTCGGCAACAGTTTCCGCACGGAAATCGGGTATGGCCTCGGTAATACAAAATTGAGATAGGTGATCTTGGATCCCACAGTATTCAAGGACGCTTTATCGAAGACATTGACAGGGGTATCCGTGATCAGCATGGCTCACGTGTGTGCACGCGACCAAGTTTATTTTCCTGACACCTTTGACAATGACGAATGAAATTTTGGCTGGCCAGTGAAAAGTGGCCAGCCTTACGTAATGGCCAGTTCACAAATTCTGCGATAGGTCTTATTGTTAGTGACATCTTTATGTCCTCCCCAGTATCGTTCGTGATACTTGGTAATTGTTCCAAGTCTGTCTTCGGGCGGGGGAGTAATTATACGGTCATAACATATTGTTACCTGAATTCCCGAAGATCCGAAGATCTCGTGAATTATAGGGAGTAGAGTTTCCAGGAGTAAATCATCAGGAAAATCCCCGTCTCGGCTCAATCGCATGACGCCCGATCGGAGTGCATAAGCTTTCCGAGCAGCGAACCCGTTCACAACATTTTTTAATTCAGTGTCATCATAATATTTGTCCTTAATGATGACGGTAAGATCTTATGATATCTCAACGGGGTTATTAGCACTGCGCCAACCGATAACCCTCGGGATTTCACGGTGGAGGAATCAACAAGTCCCAGATCTTATAAAATTTTGGAGATAAGAGATGTAAACTCTCCATCAGCAGAGATAAAATGAACGTAATTATTGCGGGCGTGCGTTGAAGAGTCATGACAGCCTACTATACGTGGCGGTTCAGAAGTCGTAACCGCACCTGTATCCTTTCGGACGGAGATATCATTGCTCCGAGTCGTCGGTACTGCGAATTCCTCGGGCTCATAGCAGGCATCATATCTCATTGGTTCACCGAGTGTTTTTCTCTCGTCTGCTTGGCTCTCATTCTTTACAGCACGTGGCGGAGTCGCAGAAGGAGGCACGCTCGTTACGCCTGGCGCTATACGACAGAGAGAGAGAGAGAGAGATAGGCGTACGTGGCAAGGCCTTTCGCGGTCGGGCGAAATGCTTTTTGGTCGCTTGTACCGGCGACAGCGTCGCGTCTTCTAAGGACGGAGCCATCATGGGTCCCGTTATTTGGCGTGGAGGAGAGAGCCTCGTGCTCACCGGCTGGCCTGCAGTCGAGTCCTGCAATCATGGAAGAACGTCGAGGCGTCTATCGGCGGATAACGTGATTCGGCTTCATCGTCTGCCTCTCCCTTCGTTTCTCGATCATATGGTCGGGACCTCCGATTTCTCGCATAGCTTGTTCTTTTGAGTAATTCCTCATCAATTAGATCTGGCCACCGTTGCGATAATCTCTTGATTTGATCAACAAGGATTGAATCTCCCTTCTCTATATCGAAAGGATTCAGTTCCTTAAAGGACTTCCTGGATATCTTCGTCAACCTGCTCTGTATCGGAGATACATTCAAGTAAAATGGTTGCATCGATCTTGGAATCGTCTTGGAATTTTCCTTCGAGACGTTTGATAGTCTCATCGTATTTATTAATCGACGTTCTAAGTGTACTCTCCTCAGTGTCACTCCGGAGGGGGGGGGGGGGGGGGTGATAGTCAACGGAGAACTCAGCTATTTCGCTCACTTGCGCTTACTTCGAATTCTCTAGACGGAGCCGCGACCTTGATACCGGGACCCCGAGGTCTCGTGAGACGTCAGGGGGACTGCATCGGTGCCTTTAAAGCGCTGTGGTGTAACCGCCGAGTAGGCCGGGGTTCGTCGTCCGAGCTCGTACCTGATACCTCGAGATAATTCGGTATAGGACGAGGCGCATCCGTACGCATACGGGTACGCGTAGCAATGGCGCGTCGGTCAAGAGGATTCGGAATTTTATTCTTCTGACCCATTGAACCCACGGGCCTAACTCGGGTTGCCCGCGCGAGTGTTGGATCTGAACCTATTCTTGTGCGGCCTCTTTGGATTGGCAAGACATGTTTCACCCCCTCTTGGGTTTCTGATTCGCTAGTCGAATGTTATCTCTGGAGTCAGAACTCCAAGAGATAACAGGATTCCACGATAAGGCGTCGGCATTAACGTTTAACCGACCCGGCATATATACAAATTCATAATCATAATTTTGCAAGCCAAGCCGCCAGCGTACAAGCCTTTTGCCGGGGTCGCTCATGGAACCTATCCATTTCAGGCGCTCATGATTACAAATCAGCTTGAATCTTCGGCCATACAGATAAGGCTGAAAATGTTCTATTGCGCTAATAACCGCGAGACATTCTTTTTCTATTGTACCGTATCCAGTCTGGGCTGCCGAGAGAATTTGTGAATAATATCCGATCGGCCAATCTTGACCATCCCGTTCCTGTCCCAAGACTGGTCCGATTGTGACATCGGAAGCATCGGTGGTAAGGACAAAGGGTCGATTAAAATCGAGATACTGCAAGACAGGTTTTTTGCAGAGAGCTCTACGGAGATCTCGGAAGCTTCTTCTCTGACTCGCACCCCACTCAAACGGCTTACCTTTCTTTGTGAGATCCGAGAGTGGTTTAGCATGACCCGAACAATTTTCGATAAAACGACGGTAATATCCGGCAAGTCCTAAAAATTGACGCACGTTCTTGACCGTTTTCGGGATCAGAAAATGTCTCACAGCCTCTAATTTCCACGGATCAGGGCACAACTCATCTCTACCGAGAACGTGACTGAGATATGATACTTCTCTTTTAAAGATTTCGCATAAATCTGGTACCAATGCCAGACTAGCTCCGCGAAGTCTTGCGAATAATCTGCGGACCTTTACTGCGTGTTCGTCCAGAGTTTTGGCAAATACCACAATATCGTCCAGGTATACGAATAACTCCGTACCCTGGAGACCCCGCAGTACATCTCCCAATTGGTCTAATATATCCAGTATATTAGACAATGGGTGGGCATCCGAAATGGTCTTTTCATTGAGCTTTCTGAAGTCAATTACCATACGCATCCGCGTACGCCCTTGAAAGTCAGGTTTCTTCGGCACAATCCATTCACGAGAATTATAAGGAGATTGCGATGGAGCAATAATGCCATCATTCAACTTATTGCGAACTTGTGACTCAACCTCATCCCGATGAATTATTGGGAACCGATATTGACGAGTGTTTATCCGTAAATCGTCCTGAGTTGGAATGCGATGCATCACGCGTGACGTGCACGGCAGTTTATCTCCGGGTAATTTGAATTTCATCGGATCTTCCACGAGCCAATGCACATAGTCTTGCTCAAAGTCCTTAAGACCCTGAAGTCGCAATGCTTGCATAATCGCGGATGCTCGATCAGTCGGGGCCACAGCTTCTTCGTCCGACGAGGAATATCTCCCAAACTCGCCTCGAATTCATCGGCATGGCAATAATACGCCACACTCCGCTCCACTCGCGGCATCTTCGAGGGACTTCGGGCGACACGCCGTTATGGTTTTTCGAAATGTTAGAGGGTAACGCTTCCCGAAAAGCAAGAAGGGCCTGTTCCGCGATCATATCAGTAGGGTTTACCGGAAGTTCATAACCGTAATCAGCCCTGAAGGAGCTGCGCGCCACACTAATAAGCGCGAGGCCGCGGTTATATAAGCCCTGAACCGTTCCTTTCGGTTGCATGCGTAATCGCATCACCTCGGCCATGCAATCTGCATACTTCCGCGGACGTGCCAAACCCCTTTTTAAAGCTCCTATTAAACTTTCGATAGTTCGATGGTAGTTTCGATGGTTTTTCCTTCTAGGCACGATTGCTTATTGCCGCGTAACCGATTGACAACACAGACTACCAATTCCGACTCGCAAGATTTGAGAAGCTGAATTTCGCAATATTTGAAGGAAATCGCGTAAAGGCACATTACGTCCGTCGAATTCAGGAATTCCAGCTAATCGATTTTGCATACTAAGACCCCCTATCATGGATGTGATCGCGGGCATCGATGTGAGAGGGCGGCCGACATCTCGGCCGGGTCGAAAATAGCATTCGACATAGACGGATCAGGCATACTGACTCGTTATTATTTCGACGAAAGAGCAAACACAGAATAAATAAAATTTCGAAAAATCTCTTTCGACGATCAGAGGCGTTGAACGGTTACGGATGATTTTTATCGTTTTACGAGAATGGTAAATTTTGCTCGAGAAAAATTTAAGAATTTCCGTTTGATGAAAAATAACCGAGGAAAAAGACTCAGTAGTCTAAGCTTAAATTTTAACGAGAATTTTATGGTACACATTTCAAGACCAGTCTCTTTACAAGAACCGGGGTTAGGGTAATACAGCAGTTACCCACCGCTGCCACCAGAATTTGTTACGAATCGGGTATACTCGATTCCTACAAAGAGTTATTTATGCTGCCACCAACAGAGTGCTGAAGGCGCTCTCCTCATAAAATAAGGGAATTGTGAATAATAACATTAGCGTGCGACCGTCGGAAGGACGTGAATTGCCGCTTGTCCCGTAGGTGTCCATTAGAATTTTTATTGGGACTTGAGAAGAGAGAAGATGTTGAAATTGTTGTAGGGCAATTTAACCCAATGTAAAGACCTTTATTATGTAAAAATTCTTCAGATACTTTTATTATACGATGAACTAACGAGTATTATATGCGCACGATTGATCCCGTTCTCGGGTAGCCGAGGAGTTTCCTCGATCAAAGTTAAATCGAGACTAACACATTATACGCGATCCCATATCGCACTCGGGGGTCCTCAGAACCTCGGGTGGGAGTATGAAATTTCACGCGAAAAGTCACGCGCATACGGAGTTCGAATTATAACTAATTTACAACAATTTACTGAGAATGCAGCCAATCAATTTTGAAAATTGATTGGCTGTTATGAGTCTGCTATAAGAACTGATTTGATTGGCTGAGATTTTTTGGGAAAATACTCGTATGGTTACGAGATGGTGGAGTAGGCAGGGCGCTAAGCCGATGACCGCTCGAGCACACGTGCAGACAATTGTGCCATCAAAGTTTAACTACGCCGCGCGTGTGGTCGGCCCGGTAAAGGATTAAAAATTATTGTAGATTCGAAAATGTGCGTTGCAGCTGAAGGAGTAATAAACACGCAGAGAAGATATTAGAATTTGACTGCGATGTGTGGGTTTTTCCGCGGGGGTTTTTACGTAGGTAAACTAATTGAAAAAAAACGCTTTATCAGTCGCTGCAAGAGAATTGTCCAGAAATATGTTTTCGGAATTCTAACAAATAATCCTTAACTTTACAATTAGCATGAACAATGAATAACATAAAAAAATTATTCGAGTCCTTAAAATACATCGTTCCGTGCGTCGCTTTTCGAAATATGCGAAATAAGAGAATTTAACTATGCGACGGAACATTTTCCTTGTTTTCTTTTATCGATTCTGTCGAAGTAGATCTTAATCTGGCGTTTGAGGTTAAGTTAGGAGTGGGGGATAGTTACGTACTAAATTATTAACTATATACTAACTACTAAAATGTATACTTTATCAAATAATTATACTATATACATTTAGAGGGCTGATGCTATTGCAGCCATAGTTTAGTTCGTTTATGGTCACGTTTTTTCGTTATTCGCACCATGCCGTGCTCTGGTGGCGGTTTTTTTTGTTGCTGTTGTTGCAATTTCTTTAAGGGGTCACGTACAGTTAGAATTTTCAAAAAATCGATTTTTGTTTTTTTACATTTTCTAAAAGTAGCACATTTGAAAAGTATTCTGTGAAAATTTTAGACGAATCCGACTGTTGGGTATGGAGATATGTAACTTTGAACGGAAATTTTTCTTCTGCATGTAAATCGTACTGAAAACTTTGAATGCGTTTTTCTCGAAACTATGTTTTCGAACACGGTGATCACTGTACCTCGGAAACGGCTTTACCGATCGACTTGAAATTTTGCTCACTTTTTCTAGACATAATTGTCCTCCGGATGAACGAAGGATTTTTCTATGCGATTATTTTTTTTTTTTTATAGCTGAAAATGTGAGCAAAATTTGGGTCGAAAACACAACTTTGACTTCCAACATCCACCATTTTGTGAAGAATCATAAAATTTTCAAATCCTTCGATCAACCGGAGCATTATGTCATTAACTAATGATCCCTACTTTTATTTTGATTTCGGACGATCCGGTGACGAGCTACACTGATCACCGCGGAGGACCTTTTTTTTTGGGACCCCTACGTTACGTGCGGTTATGGAAAAATTTCTGCATATTTTGCAATGAAAAAATTGTATTATTTACTTAAAATATATGTCTTTTGTATGGAAAAAGATTTACGATTAATTATTTAAATGTGTCCCCAAAAAAAATTCGCAAAAAACCCCTTTTTTCGAAGTCCTAACTGTACGTGACCCGTTAAACGCGCTCTCCTCCTTAACTCGTCCATGTGTTTGGCTTCGCCTTGGAGCCACCAGTATTTTTTAGCGAGCCTATCCAAACTGTCGTGGTCGATCCTTGGAAGGGCTGTCGAGTATGTCCATCGATCTCGAGGGATATTAGTTCGAGTTGAGAAATATCGCGTTCCTCGCACAATGCCGTTTGATATGATAAATTATCGGCACTTCATCCTGGATGCACTCCACCCTATTCAGGTTGATGAAGATATCTGGCGGAGAGTAATTACTCTTGGCCATCCTCAGTACCGTCGGCTCATCGTTGATCCTCAGTTGGGTGAGAAGAACGTTACCGAGTTCGGAGACCGTGCTGAAATAATTCCTGGTCAGCATCAGGCAGAAGTTATCAAATCTTTATATATTGGCAGTACCATATATCGCCGTGTTGTTGATACGTCTTGTGTAGTCCGATTCAGACGTACGATATCTGCCCAAGCACGCCTTCAGACACGATATTTAAAACTTAACCTGCATTGTTCCATCACCGACGGTCCGACGTTCCACCAGATTTCCGCCACGTAAGATATTACCGGTCGCACTAAAAGTTTGTAGCAAATGATCTTTGCTCTCGATTCTATATGACGGTTATAGAATATCCGATGATTCGCTTTTAGTGTGCCTTTAGCTTTCGCCAACTGAAGAGCGTGGTGTTTATTCATCCTCAGAAGATACTCAAAATAGACCTCGAGATACTTGACCACTTCTTTGGTAGGAATAGCTGTCGTTCTTCCGGTGTGTTCATCGTCAATTTTTATCTCGAATGTTTTAATCAACGATACTGTAAGTGGAGAGATCTCATTCACCGTATTCCTGAATAAAATCGTCTCGCAGTTCAGCGGGTTGATTTTGAGATTCCATTCGAAGTAATATTTGTTGATGCTATTGACGAGATGGGTTTAGTTTGGGACTAGTTTGTCCTGTATAACTGGTATTTTTGTATCAGCGGCATAGACAATCATGTCGGAGTGAGTATTGTTGCCTGATTTAATATTGAACAGGTTCAATATTTCGCTGTTATACATATTGACCAGATCTGGTGAGGTCACTATTTCCTGTTGCCATCCGTCTCGTATGTGAAATTCCAGTGACGCCAGCTTGTTGCCATCCCACGTGACGAAAGATTTTCCGTTGACCATGTCGCAGATCAGTAGCGTTAGAAGGTGCGGAAAGCCAAAAGTGTACAGGATATACTATATATTAGACCGTTCAGCCAAACACAGGCAAAATCCTTTTCGAGGTCGATGAGAGGCGCACCAATCCTTTAATAAATATTGGTTGCTGTCCGACGAAAATTTATTAATGGCATGGAGTGTTGAATGTCGCGCTCTGAACCCGAACTGGTTGTCGGGGATGATCTTGTTTGCGTCCGTGTAGTTAACCAGTTGCGCCTTCATGAGTTTTTCGAAAATTGTTGATTGTGAGGCTGATCGGTCTATAACTGGCTGGATCAGTTGGGTCCTTATCCTTCTTTTTGATCGGTATTACCTTGGCTTTCTTCCAACGACGTATATCCGAATACTATCCGTGGTTAGGAGAATTGTTAAAAATTACGGTGTAATCAATAATAACATTTGGCGGAAGATGTTTCAAAACAATCATCGGGATCTCGTCGAAGCCGCTCGATGTTTTAGACTTCGCTTTTTTTAGCAATAACGCCACTTCAGAATGTGTATGAAAACACTTTGGTGTGTTTTCATCCGATATCGATCGGTGCGATAGGTTATTGTCCGAGAATTCTGTATATGGGACGTTATTCTCTCTGTTGTTCTGTGTTATTGTTTTAATCTCTTTCGCCAGTGTGTCCGCTCGTCTCTTGGTTTCACTTCCCACGTTGCTATACCTCGGCGAGTTTATAGACTTGAAATATTTACCGATGAAATTTAATTTCGTCGTCGGGTGCGAGCACGCGAAATCATTGCCCTCCTGGACGAATTCTGAGGTATTTAAAATATCATCGGTAAGCATCAAGTTGTTATTCGGTGGAATAACGAGACCCTCGATTCTTGGCGGCCCTTTGTGTCGAAAGAATTTCTTTATCTTCAGGAAAATTTTCGCCGAGTCTCTGAAATCGATGCTCTTAGCCTTGGCGTTCGAGTAAGCTGTCTCGGATTTTTTAAATTGGCTGATGAGTTGCTTGTTGATAGTTTTGATTCGACTGTTTAAATCTCAATAAACCCATGAGTGGGTGTTATTGGTTTTTAAAAGTTTTTAAAAGAGATTTGGCAGATTGCAACTTTAAGATCTTCCTATTGTTATACTTCGTTCAGCCTTTATTTAGAACGGTGTTAATTTTCGGCATGACAGTTTCGATGGATTTGAAAACGATCTCTTCCATTTTTAAGATTTGCGCATCGATTTCAGAGGTGGATAAATTTCTGTCCCGTGGCTTACTGTAAGATTCTCGGAGGTGTTAAGAGAATTTTCTCCAATTTGTCCTTTTGAAATCGAACCTGTTTCTCGAATCCATTGGGGGTGCATAATCCCGTACTCAGTTCGTCAACATCGATGGCAAATGCTATACCGTAGTGATCACTATCATATGGGAGCGTGGTCAACTTGTTGTTATTAAGATCTTTTAGCTCGATCTGAGAGTCAGCTAAGCAGTGGCCCAAGTACGATCCAGCTTTCGGATACGTTGGTCTATCAAGATTGTAGACGGTGATTCGGTGTCTAATACCATTGTCCTCTTCCCAACGACTTAGCAAAACTCCTTGCTCGTTCGAGCTGAAGGTGAGGTCTCCTCAGCTGGTGTTCCTTGCATTCAAGTCTCCCGCCATGATGAAGTGGATGTTGCCTCTCCCTAATTTGTGGTCTTGAAAGATCTTGTTGAGCTCAGCGATAAATGTCGCTTTGTTGTTACAGGCGGCGTAAACACTAGAAATGTAGAGGATGAAATTTGTGTATAATTTTGTTTTGATCAACGTATACTCGATGACCTTGTTCGCGATCGATGATGGTTGCGTGATACGCAATTCACTTATTTTATTGTGTATTAATATCGCAATTCCGCCTCCGTTTTTAGCGTTTGGCCTGTCCGTCCTGATGAAAGCGTAGTTTTGGGAACTTAGCTTGTGTCGGGAATTAAGCTTTGTTTCCGAAACTAATACTATATCGATGTTGTTCTCGTTTATGAATTCCTCCAAGTCCGCTCTTCGTTTATTGGATGCCAGTGAATTAACATTGATGGCACAACATTTTATCGGACCATCATGGGCCCTGTTGTGAGCCTGAATTTCTGTTTGTATTGGAGTGGCGTTAGCCATTTCTAATGCAAACGTTGCTGCATCAGATATTCAATTTTCCTCGAATTCTCCGACACTTTGTTATCCAGTGCAGCGAGTTGATTCCCGATCATATTCATCATACTATCTCTGAATTTATTGAGTATGATTTCTATTTGTGTAATGTTGGTGCTATCCTTGGTGGAGTGTTGGTTATGTCGGAAATGCTCGCTTGTGCCTGGGTATTCTCGGCCGCTCGACGGCGCGTGCACGGCTCGATCCGGCTCGAAGTTTTGTCCGATGATATAATATGATTTTGGTAGTGGCGGGAAACTTGAACGTTGACTACCTGCTGCAGACGCGTACCTTCGAAAAATATGGGTTGATAACACGGTCAACTCTGCTGATGTCATCAGCCTTCAGAGCTTTCCTCATCACGTTCGCTCGTTGTTTAATGATGTGTGCCATCGTTAGGTACGGGCATCCCTGATACGAGGCTCCGTAATTTCCACAGTTAACACCTTTTAGAGTTTCTTCCTCTCCCTCTTTGGACACTTCACAAACGCCCCCGCTGAATAATGGTCCATGATCTTTGCTGCATTTTTCACACGTGAACTGAAGGATTCAGTTCTTACTGGCGTGCCCAATACGGTGGCAACGTTTACATTGGAAGATGGTCTTTTTCCTCATTCTCTCCCATCGCACCGGTTGGTGGAGAATGAATCTGAGCTTCGTCTATGCCAGAGTTCTGCTGTTTGGTGTTAGCTGCACGACGATGTGAAATTTGTATTCATCCGTTTTATCATAAATGAGTTTAGTGATCTCCACCACTTCGACATTAGGAAGACTTTTGCTGATTATATGGTCTTTGACCTCTTTCTCGTTCTAAACCAGCTTTAATGCCTTTTAATATCAGCGGTTTATTCCTTTCCTCTCTCGGTGTAAAGGTATAATATTGGAGGGAATTCTTATCTAGCAGTTTTTTAATACTGTGGAATATTTATATTCTTTGCGGCATGACTCTTATGTATTCCGCATCTGTTTGTTTTACCCAAAAATCCTGCTCGCCAAAATGTGCGTCGGTTATGATTTTGATAATATCTCTCACCTTCGTATTATATACGTGTATAGGTGGTGGCTTTGTGTTTGGTTTTATGGATCTTCGGCGATGTCCAATATTTTTGTTTGGAGTCAGTGCCTCTCGTTGGCTTAGATCTCGCGCAGACGTTGACCTCGGTGGTGCGTTGACCCCATCGGCGTTTTCCGAACTGTCAGTGTTATATCGGCAAAACGTTAGTATTGCGCGATAAGATATTATTTTGGGATATTAGCCAATAAGGAGTAGAACTCGAGTTTATGAAGTAAAGAGAAATAACAGTTTATTGTAAGATTTGGATTGGTAGTGTAATAATTTTATTTCTGTTCTTCACAAATCTTTTATAAATGAATGCCGGGATCGATAATCAGCCCGTCGGCACGTGTACAAATTAATTTAGGGGCCGGTATGGGTTCACCGGGAGAACTCACAGATCCTGAATCTCACCCAATATCGCACGCACACTATACATACACCACAATGAATCTCAGAATAATACAATCACGCTTAAATTTAGACAGTTACAATGTATGCGAACATTTTTAATAACATGATAATTCACAGCACGGCTTATATATTTCGACGCCACCTTAGGGCATAAATAAATACGACAATATTAAATATATATCACGAAATAGTACAATGTTAAAGGCAAATATACGACAGCGATAGTACAAGTAATGACACCGATATGAAAAATATAACAGAACACAGTGACCACGCTAGTATATCGGTCGCGATCGACTGCGTCCAGGTGACCGTTAGGATTTCGCTCCTCTATTCGCGTGGCGCAGGTAGAGACGGAGGGGGATCGGACATCGCCGATTACAATTTCGGTGGTCGCCGCTCAAGCGCCGACGAGATCATTACAGTAGTTTACAAAGTTAGGCGAAGTTGTAGGATACGAGCTTCAATCAACGACCAACTGATTAGCTCCGCTCGTCAATTAAGACTGAATTAATTATCGGGGCGATCACGGGTCGCCCGCGAGTCGCTATGCGAAAGTGCCAATTCGGCATTTGGTCGTTATGACCATATATGGTCATAACGATGATTTCGATGGCGTGATTCGCCTTTAGACTAAACTGCCTATTGTGCAGTTTGGGAGTACTTGGTTTTGTGACCATATATGGTCACGGCGAATTTCTGGTGGCGTGATTGTCACGCTTTATTTTTATAAGTGATTGGTATGTATTTTATATATCATTCGATTAATCTACTGGAATATTCCATTGGAATATTCTTTCGTTGTACTGTGGGGTACAACATCAAAAAGCGTCTCGAATTGGTTCTCTATACAGATATTTGATTTGTCCTGTGTGAACCGAATTCGGTTTGTGCGCTTTGGCTTCGCGAAATCAGTTGTTTCGGGCGACACGTTGTTGGTAGGGATATTCCGATATCCTCAAAGTATCGATACCTACTCATAACAGTAGTACTCAAATCATTTTTCGATACTACTCATACGAGTACTTCTAAAGTATCGATACTTACTGATATCGATACATTTAGATTGTTTTAATGAATCTAATATAATAAATGCTAAAGGACAATAAATTTGGGAGAGCAACAATTAAAAGTAAAGCAATTAACTAAAATCATCTTTTTATTTATTTATTATTAAGTATATTAAACAAAAAACTCTTTAGCATCCAGATTGCCCAAAAACAGTAACTGCTCTAGGTATTTTGGGGACAATCTGTTCCTTGTATGCGACATAGTTGCTCCGGCTTTGGAAAATAAGCACTCGCTTGGAACCGATGTTGCGACGACAATTAAATATTGTTGTACATATTTGTATAAGCAAGGAAATACAAATTTTATATCATCCCATTCCGCAAATGGGTTGATTTTAAGAGAAACTACTGAATTCGATAAATAAAGAGAAACTTTATCGCTCTAATGAGATTTCTTTTTCCTCTTCTGTCCGTGTGCTAACTCCTTATGATGTTTCCAAAAATCATATTCGGGTGGTGCAGTAGATGCGGCATCATCTTCTGACTTAATTGGGCTACTTTGTTCTCCGACAACCATAGTTCTAAGTTGTTGAATAGCTCTTCCGCCTCTTCAACTACGAGATTTATGGTTTGTGCAAAACACGGTACGTGTTTTTTTTTCACCTAAAGACATTCGTATGGCAGCTAACATCGTACTGGCATTATCTGTTACAGCTGCACGAATTTTGGTAACTGGTATATCCCACTTATTGATAATATCAAGAAGGTTTTCCGATATGTAATCAGCTGTATGCATTTCGCTTAATGCACGAGTTGCAAGATAATACATACACATTTCACCATTTCCTTCAAAATGTACTGTGACGCCCATGAATCCCACTTCATTCATTGTCTCTGTCCATGTGTCTAGCGTAAGCCAAAAATTATCTACTTTGGATAATCTGGACTTAGAAATAGAAACACAAGCTCGATCTTGCTCTTACCAGGTTCGGTGCCGGTTTTGGTTTTCCACTTTGGAAAAACTTTTGAAAGTTGCTGGTTCCCGTAATTCTGTCGAATTCTTTAACTTTTTTACGGAGAACTGCTTGTGATATGTTGTCCGGCGATTTTTCTTCATATCTCCTTTTATTCATATTGGAGTATGATCGGAGATTTCGGGTTCGGTGGCCCCTGTTTTGGGACAAAATGAAATTTCCTACACACACTCACTGAAAAGCCATTTTATTTAATCCCAAGGGAATAAATAAGTGGCCGCGGATGTTAAATAGTCTGTGTCTTCACTGTGTCACATTTCACATCTTGAACTGTTTGAAAATATAAAAACTTGAAAATTCGCTTTGAAATTTATTGTTTTTATTTTAGGTGGAAGAATACTATTCGATGTCGACGCTTCGAGAGATCATTCCTGACTAAGTTGATTTCAACAGTTGTTTGTTTTATAAAGGTAGTTTATTTTCAGGATTATCATGTATACATTTATAAGTAATAAACAACCTTATTGAACTTAGTCTATATTATAATTTTTTTCTTTGGATTGTCATCTTACGATGCGTCTAACCAAATGACGGTGTTTATAGTATAGTCTATTCTAGCTTATTATGCATAGTGTTTGGTGTGAGCGTTTAGAGTTATCTTTGGTAATTTAATGCTATGGTACAAAAAATAGAAAACCATTTCCACTATAGTTTGCCTCAGTGGGCCTTTGGGGGAAGGGTGGCGGATGGATTATAGGGGGGGGGGGGGGGGGGGGGGGGGGTATAGGAGTTTCGGTGGGGTTTAAAATTTAGTCTAAATTTACAATATTTACAAAGGTATATTAAGTATAAGTTGTAGGGTGATGCGAGTGCATCTGCTGTCTTAATTGTAAGTTATTCGTGTAATCTTTGGTGGGGTTGGGTAGTGTTTCTCTGTTGTTGCTGTAGCTGTATAATTTTTAATCTTGCTCTTCTTCTGAGCTCGTCCACGTGTTTGGCCTCTCCATGTAATCACCAGTATTTTTTAGAAAGTCTGTCCAGGTTTTCGCGGTCGGTTAAAGGAAGTGCGGTAGAATAGGTCCAGATGTCATTTGGTAATTGGTCAATTTTCGTATATATAGCCTTTTTGCGCAGTGTCTTTGTAAGTGGTAAATTATTGGAACGTTGTGCTCATTTTGGATACATCCTAATCGATCTAGGTTTGTAAAGAGTTCAGGAGGGGGGTAATTGCTCTTAGCCATTCTATTAGTAGTTGTTTCGTCGTTTATCTGTAGTTCGTTGAGTAGTATGTTATTAATTTGATATAGTGTGCTGTAGTAGTGTCTGGTCAGGGTGAGGCAAAAGTTATCGAATCTTGGTATGTCTGCAGCATTGTATATGGCCTTGTTGTTGATACGTTTAGTGTATTGAGATTCGGCTGTACGATATCTACCCAGGCAAGCCTTTAGGCACGATCTTTCGAATTGGCGATAATGCTCCATTACCGAAGGTCCGACGTTCCACCAAATAGGAGCTGCATATGCAATAATTGGGCGTATTAGGAGTTGGTAACAGATTATTTTTGCTTTTGGTTCTATGTTTCTGTTGTAAAAAATTTTATGATTTGATTTTACTGCCTGTTTTGCTTTTGATAGTTGTATTGCGTGGTGTCTGTTTAGTCTGAGAAGGTAATCGAAATGTACGCCCAGATATTTCACGATGTCCTTATTGGGGATCGTTGTCGTTTCTCCGGTGTCTTTGTCTTCTATTGTAATTCGAAATGTTTTTATATGAGGAACTGTTAGAGGAGATATTTCGTTTACTGTTTTTCTGAATAATATAGTTTCGCTCTTGAGTGGGTTGATTCTTAAGTTCCATTCTTTATAATAGGAGTTTATTTGGTTTACAAGTTTGTTGAGTTTTGACTGAATTATTGGAATTTTTGTATCTGCAACATAAACCACCATATCGTCGGCGTATGCTGCAGAGTGTGTGTTGTTGCCTGTGTTGAGGTTGAATAAGTTTAGTATTTTACTGTTATATATGTTGAATAGTATTGGTGAGGTAACGGTGCCTTGTTGTAAGCCTTCTTTTATTGTGAAATCCCGTGTTGATAAGTTTAAGCCGTCCCATGTGTTGAATGATTTATCGTGTATCATGTCGCAAATTAGTGAAGTTAGTGGTCCTGGGAAATCGAGTGTTTGTAGTACGTATGTGAGACCGTTCAACCATACGGAGTCAAAAGCTTTCTCCAGATCAATGAGTATTGCTCCGATTATTTTGCCGTTTAGTAGGTATCTATTGATGTCTGATGAGAATTTGTTGATGGCGTGTATTGTTGAGTGTTTGTGTTTGAATCCAAATTGATTGTCAGGTATGATTTTGTTAGAGTCAGTGTGATTGAGGATTTATATTTTTATGAGTTTTTCAAAAATTTTACTGATATTTATGGTTAGGCTGATCGGCCTATAGCTTGCTGGGTCTGTTGGGTCCTTGTCTTTCTTTTTAATTGCGATAACTTTTGCCTTTTTCCATCGTGTTGGGTAATATGAGTGATTGAAACAGTTGTTAAAGATGATTGTGTAGTCGATTATTAGGGTTTTCGGTAGGTGTTTTAATATGATCATGGGAATATTGTCAAGCCCGCTCGAAGTTTTATTTTTGGCTTTTGTAATGATTATGTGATTTCAGTGTAATTGTGGAGGAATTTTGGGTTATTGTGTACTTGAGCGGGAAGATGTGCCGGGTTAGTTTCTGTAAATTGCGTGTGTGTGATGGTGTGGGTTCTGCTATGTACAATTGTTCTTTTAATTTCCTCTGCCACTGCATCGGCTCTCTGTTTGGCTTCGGTTCCCTGGTTGGTGTATCTAGGTGAGTTAATGGATTCGAAATATTTTCCGATGATGTTTAGTTTTGCATCCGAGCGTGTGAAGATGAGATTGTCTAACTTTTTTGTGTATTCTGAGTTATATAGGATGTCGTCTGTGAGTATTGTTTTATTATTTTTGTTAATGGAGAGAGTATTAATTTTTGTGGGTGTTCTTTGAATCTAAAAAAGCTATTAATTCTTGGAAAAAATGTTGCTGAATTTTTATAGTCAATACTTTTTGCTTTGGCTATCCAATATGCCGTTTCTGCTTTTCTGAATTGCATGATTAGTTGTTTGTTTATAATCTTTATTTGTGATTTTATGTCCCAACAATGCCAGGAGTGTGTGTTATTAATTCGGAAAAGTTCTGATATTAATAGTGATTTGGTAGATTGTAATTTTCTAATTTTGTAGTTCACGTATTTCATGCATCCTTTACTGTCATTTGAATTAATTTTTGGAACAATTGTGTTGATAGATTCGATTATTGTGTTTTCGATTTTAACAATTTGTTGGTCAATTTCGGTTATTGTTAGATTTCTGTCGCTTGGTAGTTGAGTATCGTAGTTGTTTTGTAAGTGTAGTGTGAATTTTCGCCAGTTTGTTTTCTTATAATTATGTCTAATGGTCGGTGTTGGTGGGGAGGCGAGTCCCATAAAAATTTCGTTGGTGTCTATTGCGAAGCATATGGCATTATGGTCACTGTCGTATGGTACAGTCGTGAGTTTGTTGCGTTGTAAGTCTTTGAGTTCTATACGGCAGTCGGCAAGGCAGTGATCTAGGAAAGAATCGGCTTTTGGATATGTAGGTCTGTCTGGGTTGTACAAGGCGGTTCTGAATTTGGGTCCGTAGTCTTCTATGCATTTACTGAGCAACATCCCCCTCTCGTTTGATTTGTGGTCCCCCCAGCTTATGTGTCTAGCGTTAAAATCCCCAGCCATGATAAAATATGTTTTCGCTTTATATAATTTGTGTTCATGGTACAATTTGTTGAGCTCGTCGATGAATGTGTGTTTGTTGTTGCATGCTGCGTAAATACTGAATATATATTGTAACGGCTTTCCGCTACTCCTCCGAGAACCCTGCCCGCCTGTGCACCACGAAGGTATCCGCGCTACGCGCGCACCCTACAACACCACGGCCAAGGTAGGCGATGATATTCGGGGTGCGGCTGGCGCATCCGGGACGGACGGGCGCCAGGTACAAGTACCACCGGAAGAACCGGCTTGTTTGATTTTGCCGCCCCGTATGCACCTCCGTGCACCCCGACCTCCTCGTGGTACGGAGCAGAGATCTCGGGAATACTGAAAGGACTAGCTCAGCCCGCCATACGGCCGGCAAGGATAGAGGGGCGTGGACGGGCACGAGAGTGGAGGCGTGAAAGAAATAATGCGACATATTATAGTTACGGTTAAAACGGGTTTAATCCGATTCGATGTTACAATCTCCGACGTTCTTACAACGAGGGTCACTGCCCATAGGCTACACTTGCGTTGAGGTTCAGGACTAGATCCAAAACCGCCTCTCGGCGTGAGAGCGAAATAGGTAGCGAACGAGAGTTGACGGAGCATAGGTAGCACTCGGAAGCAAATATTACAAAAAGGTAGCATTGGGAACGATAAGATTACGAGTCCGAAAACGTAGCGCGCAAAGCAATGAAATTGCGGTCCCGGAAGGTAGCGCGCGAAATATTAACTCTACAAAAGGTAGCGCATGACACAACAATACAATCGGTAGCGTACAACGTAATTATATTACCAACAGGTGCCGTACGACATAATAATATTACGAACAGGTGGCGCGCAACATACCAATAGTGCCAACGGGTAGCGCACGTTAACGATTCCCTGATACAAGATACCTTAATATAATCGGCTGAATATCAGCTAGTGCATTATACGAAATTTGGCGATACGCCCTCGCCTGATATGGTTCCCCAACTAATATTCGGCATATGATCGCGAATTCGCAACATCCGATCGAGGAGTATAATTTCCGAATAATCGCGTACGATTGTGAATTCCCAAGATACAGTCCCGGGATATAATTCCCGGAGGATAATTTGCGCCGGATCGCGGATTCTCATTAGTCCATCACATAATATAATTCCCGGACAATGATTGGCGCACGATAGTGGTTTTACAATAGATAGCGCCCGATAGTTACTTTACGCTAGGTAGTGCACGACAGTGAATTTGTAATACTCAATCGAACAATATAATTCATGAAATGATACGTCGCGCACGAGACGGATTCCCAACGTCCAATCGAATAATAGAATTCGCGGAATAACGATTTGCGCACGATAATTAATTTATTATACTCGATCAAACGATATAATTCACAAAATAATAAGTTGCGCACGGGACGGATTCTCAATCTTCAATCAAATAATACCATTCGCGGAATAACGATTTGCGCACGATAATTAATTTATAATACCCGATCAAACGATCTAATTCACAAAATAATAAGGTGCGCACGGGACGGATTCCCAATCTTCAATCAAATAATACAATTCGCGGAATAACGATTTGCGCATGATAATTAATTTATAATACCCGATCAAACGATCTAATTCACAAAATAATAAGTTGCGCACGGGACGGATTCCCAATCTTCAATCAAATAATACAATTCGCGGAATAACGATTTGCGCACGATAATTAATTTATAATACCCGATCAAACGATATAATTCACAAAACAATAAGTTGCGCACGGGACGGATTCCCAATCTTCAATCGAATAATATAATTCGCGGGAAACGAGTTGCGCGCGATAATTAATTTACGGTAGGTAGCGTCCGATAGGTAATGCTCAGGATTCAATACAACAATACAATTCCCGGATATTAATTTGCGCGTGATCGTGAATTCGCGCGATAGTGCACGAGGAACCGCCTCTTCAAAGGTAGCCTACGACGATTAATTTAGCGATAGGTAGCATCCGACAATTAAGTTAGCCATAGGTAGCATACGACAATCAATTTAGCGAACAACAATTAATTTAGCGACAGGTAACGAACAACCATTAATCTAACGACTTAAGTTCGCCATAGGTAGCATACGACAATTAATTTAGCGAACAACAATTAATTTAGCGACAGGTAGCGAACAACAAGTCAGGTACGAAAAGGTAGCACGCCGAAATCATAATCCTGAAAGGTAGCATACGACAATTAATTTAGCGAAAGGTAGCGTACCAGATGACGATCATGAAATCGTAGTACGGGGAAATGAGGCTAATGAGAGGTAGCAAATACGATTACAAGTACGCAAAGGTAGCACGCCGAAATCATAATCCTGAAAGGTAGCAAACGAAATATTACGACCACGAAAGTGTCGTACGCATAAATCAAACTACCGAGAGGTAGCTGATAATATTACCAACGCGACATAATTTCCCATCGTACTCTTTTGTACGACGAGGTACGCACGGTCGAACGCTCACAAAACAAAACAAAGCTGAGAGAGATAGGTATACCGCCAAGGCCAGCTAACGCCCGAGAGAGCGAAATCCGCTTCCCATGCGAGTACCGAGTGCGCGTGTACTCGGCGACAAAGAGCGACCTCCGAAAAGGACGCTACCGGCGAACAACGGCCGATCGAAAATATGTGAGCCCGGTCGACATCCGAACATGATTAATAAGTATCTAGATCTCGATATTAAAATAAATGAATTTAGCGCTCCGGGAGGTCCACAAGGAGACGCGAGACTATCGCAAATAATTTGCAAGTAAGGCAACGAAACTATAAATTCTCTGACCCTGGTGCCCGCAATAATGTTTTAGCAATCCAAGGGTCCACACGGAGACGCGAGACTATCGCAATTAATTTTATTGCCCTTACTTCAAATAAACTATAAATTCTCTGACTTCCCGAAGGCTAGTGACTAAATAATCGACACTCTCCCATCCCGTGATAAGAGAGCTAAATTCGCATGACTGAAATTGGACTCACCGAAGATGTGTAGAAACTCGTGTTCGTTGGCCGGCACACAATACAAAAGAAGGAACTGGTTTACTAGATACTATGTGATCACTCAACGGTAGCAGGTTTTAGACTAATTCACTTGGCCTCTGACCGCGTGAACCGGGCTCGCCGGCTCTCTCTCCCCCCACTCCATAGGTGTTTCCCCCAATATCCTAATTATCGCGAAGATCCCGCGTTGCCGCTAATTTTCCTCTCCTACCACGATGATTTCCGACTTTCGTCCTCCCGCCCCTCGATCCTCGCGCTGGCCAAGCTCGCGGTGAGGAGGGGGAGGGGACGGAGATGATAGAGCCGTGCACCTCTCGCAAGGAGACTCGTGCTCCCGGTACCCGAAATCCTCTCCGTCCGCATCGAACGCCTTCTCCACGGAGTCCGGGATGGGCGCCGGGACGGGGGAGGCTCGCCTCGCAGGGCCGGCGTCCCTGACCCTGCGGCTGGCCCACGACGAAATTGCAGCACCGCGTCCCGTGTCACCCAGTCCGAACTCCCCTCGATGGGAGCGCCGTGATTAGCGGACTGCGGCGCTCGATGCACTAAATCGGCATCGGCGGAGAGAAAATATACGGTCCTGATGCTTGAGAGGCTGCTTCTGTCCTCGTCGGAGGCGCAAATCCGCCTCCTACCCGGATGTTGATACCGGGGTGACGGGGTCACAAGAAAACTCGTCACAATATAGTGTATAATTTTGAATCACATTAATTTTAATTGCGGTATATTCTATGACCTTGTTTTTTGATAGATTAGGATGTATGATGCGTGTGTAACTTATTCTATTATTTATTAATATTGCGGTACCGCCTCCATTTTTCGCCATAGGCCTATCATTTCTAATAATTGAGTAATTTTTGAAACTTAATTTATGTTTATTGTTTAATTTGGTTTCAGAAATTAGCGCTATATCAATTTGGTAGTTATTAACGAACTCTTCGAGATCTAATCTCCTCTTATTGGCTGCTAATGAATTAACATTAATGGCCGAAAGTTTGATTTTATGATTCGAGGAGTGTGGCAGTGCTAAGTTTTGTTGTCTTGATTTATTCGCCATTTTTAGTCATTATATTGAGCTAATATGAAATCGATTTTTCTAGTATTTTCCGAGATTTGTTTATTTAGATCTGAGAGGTGCGAGCCTATCATTTGCATCATGCTGTCTTTAAATTGCGTTAGCATATTTTCAAATTGTGTAAAAGTATTATTAGTACAGTTGTTGTTGGACTGTTACGTCCCGAGAGGGGGACACTGAGCGAAGACGCGGCGCGATCGAAGACAAGGCGCTAACTTTGAAAACGATTAGGGTTTTCCGCACAAGTGAGTCTTTTTGCGGAGCGCTCGCGACTTCTGAATACAACTTGATATTTAATAGTATCGATTCCTTGGGTTTCGATAGGATGTTGGTAAAGGTTTACGTCGACTCTCCACCCAAAGGAGAGTAATGATATTACACTTGGTTTTACTTAACGATAACCATTAACGTAAACTTTATTAATTGTTCGATTATTAGAGGTTCGAATGAATTCTCATCTGTGTTTCACAGAGTTCGAGAGTGTTTTACAGATTTAGAGTTTTACAACGTTCGAGATCTTTATATCTAGATTTCGTATTTTTACGGAGTTCGAGAATTTAAATATGAGGTCTGCTCTCGATGAGAGCGAAGGATAATCTGTCCTAAGTTTTACAAAGCGTGGGCCGTTCTGCCTCTTCGAGGCAGATTACAATAAAGACGGCTGATTTGATTGGTCGGATTTTCGTATGGGCCTTTTGTTTTTCTCGTGGAGGGGATTATCTCCAGCGCGCGGAGGTGACGTGATAACGTCGCCTCGTGGGAAAGGAAAAAGAGTTTCAAATTATAATTCTCGGAATGATTACAGAGTTTATGTTTATATCGAGGTGTTCGAGCGACGGAGTCGCACAAGAGGTTCGTTGAAAAGAAATAAAATTGAAAAGGAATTTTTAAGAAGTTTACTGTACGAGGTGTTTATAAGTTGATAGAGCGCTTATATTAGATTACAGTTTAGAATTCCGTGGTGTGTATATGTAATGAGAGTTTGGTCTTATTTGATTTCCAAGAATGAATGATATTATTAGTTAACTAAGAGTTAGTGATCGACGAGTGATGGTAAATGGTGTGAGAGAATTGTGTTGGTACGTTATCGACTTGTTAGGAGTTTGAGGTACCGGTCGAACGCACTGTCGACTTCGACATTACCGGCTAAGACGTAACACCTCCCAACCGCGGAGATTGAGCGACCCGCTCAATTTATGATATAAAAAGGATCACCTGTATACCATTTCTCGTCGATGTACATGAAATTCTTATTTGCTATGATAATCGATGAGTACAAATGTTCGTAAAATCTAATGCATAGGTAGGTACGCATGGTTTACAATCTAATACATATATTCGAACATAATTATACTATTGTTAACTTATTTAGTTAACTTTCGTTTTACTTGTACGTTTATTTTTTATTTATGTTTTAAGTATGTATGTGAAAAGTGAGCAACACGATAAAGGATTAGTAACGGTTCCGTGCCCTTGTATGGTTTTCTGAAATTCTACAGAATGAGCGCGTACGTTGTGTCAGGGGTTCGGGTAGTTTTTTTTTACGTCCTTTTAAGTGGCGAAAGAAATTTTCGGGTTTTTCTTTTTTTCTTTTGACGAGTAGAGGGAAAAGAAAGAAGGGAAAGAAATAGGTTCGTGGTGCTCATTATACTGCGAACCGCCGAGGCAAGCTCGTCTATCGTCCATCTTTTATTTGTTGAAAGAAAAAGGTGAATAAAAGAAGGATGTCGGAAGTGAAAAGTGAGGGTCCGTGTGCAAAACGTCGTCGTTACGTACGTACAAAAATTGTATCTCCCATTTTTTTCCTTTTTTTTTTTTTTATTATTATTTTATTTTTTTATTTTTGGAATTGTAATTTTTGTATTCCGGTGGATAGGTTCTCGCTTCTTTGTTCGAGGCATGGGGAAGGATACGGGAAGAAAGAAAATATGTGCGATACTAGCTTCGACTGGTGGAAGATGCGTTTTGTACGGCAGCCGATGGGTTTGACATAATGCATATTCGCTGGCTATTCGAGGGACGCTGGGGTCTGGTACATCCGGACGAGGATTGGGACCACCCCGTTTGGGAGGACCCTAAAGGGATCCTGGCAGCATATGACGCTGATTAAAAAAAGGAAGGATTGGATAAGAGAAATCGTGTACCATTGAAAGGAAATGGAGGAAGGGGAGAAATAAAGTTTCGATTTTTCTTAGAGGGATCTGTGTAAAAACGTGTTATAGTACCGAAAAATTCCCTCTCCTGATTTTGTGTGACCGTCGGTAATTTCGTTTTTCGTTGTCTTTATTGGTTTGTGTGCGAGCGCGGGGCACAAGAGGGAGATCTCAAAGAGTCGAACGGGGGGTATAACGGGAAATAAGCGGCTGCTTGAGCGGCCGATTCTGTTGCTTGTGTGTTGGGGTTTATTTCAGCGAGAGTTTGTATGTGGGTTTCAGTAGTATTTTCGGGGAGCGTATTAACTTGAGTTAGTGGAATTTCGGTGTTTGTGTTTTGAGCAGCGTTGGGTATATTACGCTTTTCTTTTCCGAGGTGTATGAGTAGGTTCGTGATCGAGTCCCATACGGCTCCTATTAGCCATATGCTCCAACCATAGATTGTATGTAGCGCGTAGCCGTGAACCATAGTGTCAATAACGAGTTTAATTGCTCGAATTGTTACCCATACGCCCAGCAGAGTTGTGCTGAATGTGCCCACCGTGTTAAAGAAAGAATACATTTTTCCCCAGGCCTTCTCTACGGCCTCTTGGATAACGTTTTCGTTGATCCAATGTTTAATTGTTATGCCCTGGTCATTCAGTTTTCGACCGGATGCTCCCCTGGCTAATGTATTCAAGACCGCGGTTTTTTCTACAGGGAACATAATACTAGTTCGTAGACTGTCTAAGTCCTCCTCACTATAAATTCCGGATTTTGCGAGATGCGCAGGAGTCGTAAACTTCCAAGATTGTTTCGTCCCAGCAGAAATCTTCTCCGGGGGTTTGGTCGCTGCTAGGTGAGGTAAGTAAGGTAGTACATCGGAGGGAGGAAACGGTTACACTCGATTTGATGTCCGGTGTTAATTAGGATGTGAGTTTTTGGTGTCATAAATAATGACTCGTTTCTTCGTCTTACGGGAATTTCCTCGTAACACTCATCTGTGTTCCGAGTTTCTACATTAACCGGGACGCATTTTATGATGCGGACGACTTCTCCCGCCACGTGAGCCATATATCCTGGTTCTTTCATATAAAAGTATGCAAAATTGGTTGGCGAAAGTGATGCGAATGACAAGGTGTTCTTTAAAACTTGGTTCTCAAGTTCGCATTCTTGTTTCATTACGTCATTATAAAGGTTTGTGATTTGAGTTGCGAAATTTTTTACCATGTAGACAAATTTTGAGTTTATATAAGCAAATACGTCCATATTCATTACTGAGATTCTGTTTTTAGCGAAGAATTCGCCATTCGCTTGATCCATGATAAAAAGTTTAGGATGTTCCATCTCGATTAATTTATAACCACATAGATTTGTTTGTCTCCTTGCAGTTAACGCGAAGGTTATGTCGGACGAGGTTATGGTATAGATTTCGGTTTCTGAACGATCGGATATTCCGCTGCGAACGAGTTCTGCGGATCCTTCATACAAGACCTCGTAATTTTGGAACTTGCACTGGTCCTTGGAGATTGGGTCCCAATAAGTACTGCCTCCAATGGGATCAGAACATTCGCCAAGGGTGAGTCTACAACGGAGGCCCGAATGTAAGATTACCTCGTTCTTATCTAGGTTAACCTTGGCTAGTTGTTCGTAGACTTCTATTGATATTGTACCAGTGACGATAACGTTTTTCCAAGTTCCGTAGGGGTCAGAGTAAACACCGCCTGTACAGGCTCCGTCCAAGTCAATAGTGCCTGCAAGGGTTAAGCTACGTCGATTCGTGGAGTTTATGCTAATGTAGTCGAAGAGGGTATCGTATAGTTCAAGAGATCCGGATTCGTGAATTTTCCTGCACGCGTTTTCAGGAATCGCACGGATAAATTCTTCGTATCCGTTTTTAACTTCGGAAGTGTGTGAATGCATGCCACAATGTCTTATGTGACGTTTAATTTCAATTTTGCATTGTATTACCCTAACATTCTTGAGTTCGACTCGTTGCAATAATTGTACTCGCGTATTAACGATTTTTGGTTCTTTTATAGGAATGTCGCATTCGGAGATTTCAAGAAGAGATAAGGTGGTGATGTTCGTCGCTGGCGCTCCACAGTCGTATGCGATCAAGGAACATCTTGTTTGCAAGAGTGAGAGCAGGATAACCAGGAGAAACCTCATGTTCAGGCGCCCCCTAGGTATCTGAAACGTGTATATATTTTTTGTTTTACGTTAATGCGCGATCTTGGCTCGATTACAATGTATAATTTTGCGTTTTCCATTCTCGAGTTCGATTTCGATATCTGGTTTATCTGCGATTACTGCAGTGACTGTATAAGGACCTTTATAATTGTCGTCCAATTTACCAGTTTTTTGGTTTTTTATTAGATATATTTTTTCACCTATTTTGAAATTAACGGGATTTATATTCTTGTCATATCGGATTTTTAATTTTTCTTTTGCCGCTTCTAAATTTTGTCTTGCTAATTTTTGAGCATCTTCTATTTGTTTTTTAACGTTTTTCGCGTGATCTTCGTATGTTAGAATTTCGTCCAAGTACGAATATTCGGATGGTACTCGGCCTAATTTTCCTAAAAGGCATTGATATGGAGTCATTCTTGTTACTTCGTGTACGCTAGTGTTGTAGGCAAGAGGTAGCCACAAGTGCCAATCTTTCTTGTTAGTGTAATGTTTAAGATAGTCTGCGAGAACCTGGTGACTACGCTCGAGAGATCCATTGGATTGGGGATGGAACGCTGTGGTTTTAATATGTTTGAATTTGAAGATTTTCGCGAGTTGGTGCATTATTTTTCCCGTGAATGCTGCTCCTTGGTCAGTAAGGATAGCTTTTGGGCTACCGAAGATGCCGAGAAAGCCTGTGGTAAAACCATGAGCGATATCTTTGGCTGAAGCATGAACTAACGGTATGGCGAACGAAAATTTGGATAGATTGCATTGGATGGTCAAAACGTATCTGTGACCGAGTGACGAAGGGGGATTGATTGGTCCGACTATGTCCATGGATATTTTGTCGAATGCGGAGAGAGGCGTGTCGGTAATTATCATAGGTTGTTTGGTTTTTATTCTCACCAATTTTCGTTTTTGACAGCTTGTACATTTTCTGATATAATCTTCAACTTGGTTTTTCAGATTCTCCCAAAAATATTTCTGCCTGATGCGACGGTACGTTTTGGTAACGCCTTTGTGTCCTGCGATAGGGGAACCGTGATTTTCTTTAATAATTCCTTCTCTATCTGCTTCTGGAGGGACGATGATCTTATCTTTACAAATTTTGATTTGAATGTCTGAGTCCTTGAAAATTGAAGAAAGGATTTCCTTGATTTTTGGCCAACTAGAGTCTTGTAAATTGTTTCGTTTTACTGAGATTGCTATTGTTTTAATTTCGAGTTCCTCTAGTTTGATTTTTAGGTTTTGGACTGTTTTCGAGAAATTGTCTAGAGTTATGAGAGTCGAATCGTTTTCTTGTATTACGAGTGCAAAAACTCTTCTTTTTGGCGTGCCTGATACCAATACTTGACCCACTTCCAAACGTTCTAAAGGGGATAGATTTTTCAATAATCCGAGCTCGATCATTCTTTTACCGAACTCGTTTGAGACTGTTCCGTCCGCGGATATAAAGCAAATATAATGATCTTTAATCATTTCGATATTATCTCTGGTCTCGATTATGTTTACTGCTTTTACGCTTTCGTCCATGTCTTCCGCTGAAGTCTGATTATGCGTTTCTTGAGTTGCGGGAGACTTAGTTTGAGTAGTGCGGTTCACTTCGTTTACCTGCTGCACTGAGAGATTTGGAACGTACTGTGTTTTATCAGTTAGTATTGAGTGCGTGGTACTAGGATTTAAGCTGGATTGTACCTTTTCTTGTACTATCGAGTACATAGGGTTGGAATTCGACACATTCGGTATTTGTGTCTGTGAACTCGAGGGTGTTTGTTGAGCATTCGAGATGCCTGGTTCTGGTTCTTGTGAGATCGAGGGTAACATCGGAGGTATTGCAATACTTTGTTCTTGGTCTTATGGTAATGAGGACGTCGACGGGATTACGAGAGGTTCTGAGACAATTTCAGGTTTTGCGGGAGTTTCTGATTTCTGGGATTTGTTACGTTTTCTTCCCTGCTGGGCGTTTTGTTTGTACTGTTTTTGGAGGTGTGTATGACCGTCTGGGCAACAAAAGCAAGTCTTTTTCTTTTTCGTTCGTTCGGATCTTCGGACGACTGGAATGTGAGGAATAGGCGATGTGCAATGAGCTATAATGAGAGGTTGTATCGGAGTTTGTTCGGGATTTTGTATCGCCTGTTCGGTTTTTGCATTAGGAGAGTTTATTCGCAAGCTTTTGTCAAGAATTGTGGCTAGGTCTTCCGCGACTGCCACGTCTTCATTTATCGAGTTAGTCGAGTTTGGAGAGGTGTCGAGGTTACTATTTCCATTTCTTCATCTACTTCTGACGAGGAGATGGAGGAATCGACCACCATTTTCCTCGAGTAGGAGTCATCTTCGTTCTCGGAGGAAGATGATGATCTTGTCGAGGACGACGAGGAGGAAGAGGATGATGATGTTGAATTCGGAGTCATGGATTGCAACACAAAGGGTCGTGCCTTAAATGGTTTGCGAGATTTACGTCGAGGTTTGGGGACGTGATTTTGTTGGTTTAATTGGATAATAGGATTTACGAGATGCTCTGGATTTATTGGATATTTTTGTTTTACTAGATTTTGTTGGCATCTTGGAGTTACGAGAAGTTCTGGGACATGCGAGTTACTGGGACTCTGAGGATTTTGAGGACTCACTGGATTTTCCGAGATTGTTGGCGTCTCTGAATTTTTGGGTTCTAACGAGACTTGAGAAGTGATTCGATTTCTGAGGTTTAATTGATTTTGTAAGATTTCGGGATTTTCGAGGTTTTGTTGAGTTAGTGAGATTGTAGGAATTTCGTGATTTCGTTGATTTAGAGATTTTTCGAGATTTTGTTGATTTAGAGAATTTGTAAAGATTTCGAGATTTTGTTGATTTAGAGAATTTTCGAGATTTTGTTTATTTAGTGAGTTTGTAGAGATTTCGAGATTTTGTTGATTTAGAGAATTTGTAGAGATTTCGAGATTTTGTTGATTTAGAGAATTTGTAGAGATTTCGAGATTTTGTTGATTTAGGGAATTTTCGAGATTTTGTTTATTTAGTGAGTTTGTAGAGATTTCGAGATTTTGTTGAGGACATTGAGTCGATTTAGGAATTGGATTCGACGGACAGGTCGAGGAGTTGGAGTCCATAGAGATGTCTTGGACGAGAGGTTCTGAAGTTCGTGGTTTCTTTGAATCTTCGTCGTGCGAACTGAATTCAGTCGCGCTGACGCTTCTGGCGAGAGGCAGCGCATGCGTGCATCTGCCGTTTTGATATGGTGGAGTTAGAGTTTTCCATTTGAAACGAATTGGGAGTACAAAAGGATTACGGGAAAGAGCATCGGCGTTGGTGTTGATTCTTCCAGGTTTATACTGGGTTTCGAAATCGAATTCTTTTAGTCTCTCTCGCCACCTGAGTACTCGCGAAGTAGGATCATTCATTGAATTTAGCCACACTAGAGGTCGGTGGTCTGTTAGCAAAGTGAATTGACGGCCGTAAATATACGGTCTGAAAGTTTTGAGTGCGAAAACTACTGCTGCCATTTCTTTCTCGATTGTAGAATAATTTTTCTCGGCTTTGTTTAATACTCTAGAAGCTGCAGAAACAATATGATCTTCTCCGATTTTTCCCTGAGAAAGGATAGCTCCGAGCGCGATATTCGATGCGTCGGTTGTGACTACGAAGGGTTTGGAAAAGTCAGGGTATTGTAAAATAGGAGCAGTACAAAGTTTATCTCGCAGTATTTCGAATGCCTCCTGGTGTACAGGGGTCCAATTGAAATCGACATTTTTGCTAGTGAGGTCGCACAATGGTTTAGCAATTTTTGCGAAGTTTTCAATGAAACGCCGGTAATAACCGGCGAGGCCGAGAAATTCTCGGACGTTTTTCGGAGTTGTTGGCGCTTGGAATTTTTGAATGGCCTCGATATTTTTCGGATCTGGTTTTAGTCCGTCGTTCGATATTAAATGTCCCAAATACCTAACTTCTGTACGCAAAAATTCGCACTTATCAGTTTGGAGAGTCAAGTTGGCTTCGCGCAATCGTTCAGCGAGTTTTCGAAATTTTTTCTTATGTTCTTCGATATCTTGGGAATAGATGACTATATCGTCTAAATATACGAATAATTCGTTGCCTTGTAGGCCCTTTAGCACGATGTCCATTAAACGTTGAAAAGTCGCGGGAGCGTTCTTTAACCCGAAAGGCATGCGAGTGAACTCATAATGCCCATGAGGTGTGGTGAAAGCTGTTTTTTGTTTATCATGAGAGTCCATGGGAATTTGGTGAAATCCTGATGCCAAATCAAAAATGGAAAAATATTTGGCTCCGCCCAATTGATCCAATATATCTGTGATTAAAGGCAGAGGATATGCGTCACCGATAATTTTGTCATTTAATTTTCTAAAGTTTATTACGAGCCGCCATTTTTTGTTACCTTGGGAGTCAGCTCTTTTCGGGACTATCCAGATTGGCGAATTGTATGGAGAGGTAGATGGTTCGATAATGTCAAGCTTCAATAGGTCGGCTATTTGTTTTTCAAGCTCTGGTTTTTGTAGGTGTGGAAAGCGATATTGTCTGGTGTGTATGGGTGTATCGTTGGTTGTTGGGATACGATGTGTACAGGTGTTCGTCGGACGTAAGGGTTCTCCAGGAATGTGGAAGAGGTCTGAGTACTCGTCAACAAGTTCGAGTACTGCACTACGCTCTTCGAGACTTAGGTGGTCAAGACGCAAAAGATTCACTACTTCGTCAACACGGTTATCTCGCGTCCGAGATGCGTCCGTGCGTACCGGAGTCTGTTTTTTCGCGGAACTTTCGTTCATTTGATCGTTCTCGTCTGTGCTCATATCGAAAGGATACAGCGAAACTACGGGAACATCCACTTTAATGTCCTTGTCTAGGGTATTAATAGCGTAGATATAAGCCTTTCCGTTGTCATTTGTGACTAAGGCTTCACCAGCGTATACGCCGTCGGGAAAAGGAAGTTTTGGCACGTAACCGGTTTCGAGTGCGTTGCGCACTTTAACGAACATAATCGTCCTTTGGCGAGCCTTCAAAAGGAACGATTCTGGACTAGCAAATGGAATTTGCTCTCCCCTGATGCGTACCGATCTCAATTCCCAATCTATCGCGCCCCCACACAAACCGAGTAATTCTTGTCCGAGTATAGCATCGAATTCTATTGGGAATTCGTTATTTATGACTTGAAAATTTTCGAGTTTATTTTTTAGATTGATTTGAATGTGTCCAAGAGTCATAGGCAAGTCCGTTGCCGAGATTCCATGTAATTCGAAGATAATTGAACGATTAATTGAATCAGGATTTCGGATACGTTTTAATTTTATGAGATTAAGTTCCGAGCCTGAATCCGCAAAGAACATGGTGTTATCCTGGATTAAATCGTTAGAGGATAATGAAATAGCGGGCGAAAGATACGTTAAAGTATTCGAGCTTAGTCTGCACTTCGCCACTTGGATCTCGACTGAATTTAACTTATTGTTTACTCTTGGCGTTCCTGTTGTGTCTGACCGGTCGTCACGCCGTCTCGAGAGGTCGACACAAAGTTTCCCTGATCGTTTGCGCTTTCTTGGTTGCGTTGTTTTCTGCTGTTATTGAATGCTCGTTTGCGGCATTCACTAAGTGAATGGCCCGGTTTTTTACAATAATTACAGGTCGTTCGTTGAGAATTTTCGGTTCTCGTTTCGCTCTCCTTCGGTTGATTTTGGTTGATATGTTTGGCTAGGGCGAAACACTCTGTGAAATTGTGGTTTGTTTTTTTGCAATAAGTGCAGAACTTTTTGTCGGTCATCGGTCGTGATTGGTTGGAGCTTGTTTTGGGTTTCTGTGTGATTGGGAGACAGGTTGTACTGCTTACTGAGATTGGACCGATAGTTTCTTCGACCCTTAGCGCTTTTAGATAAATCTCTTTGAGAGTGTCGTAACGCTTTAGCGGTACTTGTGTGCAATAATCGATTATAAGCCCTTGTCGAAATTGATCAATAGCGATTCGCCTTAGAGACGGTATAATATGTTCGACCTCGGGCAAATCTGTACTCCGAATTGATTGTTCGGCTGCGAGAAGGAAATTGCGCATCTTACCGTAAAATTTAGATATTGACTCGCTTCTCAACTGTTGGAATTTACCCAGCTCTTCGAACCATTGTTTGATAGGTTTTGATGCCATGAAAGTTCGTTTCAATCCCGAAATGAAATCGTCGAAACTGGTTTCGAGAGGGAGTGCTTCACTTACTTCGCCTTTGCATTTGCTGTATAGAAAGGTGCATATGCCTTCTTCTCCTACAATTGGGAAGAATTCCCGCCCTTTTTCGCAAACGTTGATAAATGTATTTAGGGCGCACGTTTTCGGTGTCCCGTCGAATTCGGGTACAAATCTAACGTAATCTCTGTATCGAGCGTTTAAAGAAGCGAGATCATGATTTATTGTAAAATTATTACCACGTGAGGACGATTGGGCATTCGTTATGTCCCCGTCGGCTGTATTATTTTGCATGGTGCTAGAATATTATTGACTTACTCGATAATTAAGAAATAATGCGCTAGTCGTGATTGAAGATTGTAGATGTAGATGATGATCGTTGTCCGTTGGCCTTGAGACGTTGGATTGGAGTCGGTTGGAAGATTTTTTCTGTGATTTTGACGTTGTCGAGCTCGTCCCGAGTCGTTGATGATTGGAATTTTATTAAATATGAGTGTGTAGTCGTGATGTCTGAGTGCCAAATAAAGCCAGTAGTTGCAGAGATGTTGGTTTATTTGACTTTGTTACCTTCCTTTCAGATAACAGAGCGTCGTCGGAAGTAGATTCGCGTCGTGACCAAATGCACGGATAGCGAGAGGATCCGACGATTTTTATTTTTATTTTTATTTCGGGCTGCTGCCGATATATTAAATATATTGTTTGTTGGTTGTTTATTCACTGACACAGATTTTATTTATTATTTTTGTGTTATCTGTTGCCACGAATTTTATTAAATATAAATGGCTTTTCGGTCGTTGACACTGATTCTAAGTTTGCCGCTGCCACCAATTTTATTAAATAGAGTTGTTACGTCCCGAGAGGGGGACACTGAGCGAAGACGCGGCGCGATCGAAGACAAGGCGCTAACTTTGAAAACGATTGGGGTTTTCCGCACAAGTGAGTCTTTTTGCGGAGCGCTCGCGACTTCTGAATACAACTTGATATTTAATAGTATCGATTCCTTGGGTTTCGATAGGATGTTGGTAAAGGTTTACGTCGACTCTCCACCCAACGGAGAGTAATGATATTACACTTGGTTTTACTTAACGATAACCATTAACGTAAACTTTATTAATTGTTCGATTATTAGAGGTTCGAATGAATTCTCATCTGTGTTTCACAGAGTTCGAGAGTGTTTTACAGATTTAGAGTTTTACAACGTTCGAGATCTTTATATCTAGATTTCGTATTTTTACGGAGTTCGAGAATTTAAATATGAGGTCTGCTCTCGATGAGAGCGAAGGATAATCTGTCCTAAGTTTTACAAAGCGTGGGCCGTTCTGCCTCTTCGAGGCAGATTACAATAAAGACGGCTGATTTGATTGGTCGGATTTTCGTATGGGCCTTTTGTTTTTCTCGTGGAGGGGATTATCTCCAGCGCGCGGAGGTGACGTGATAACGTCGCCTCGTGGGAAAGGAAAAAGAGTTTCGAATTATAATTCTCGGAATGATTACAGAGTTTATGTTTATATCGAGGTGTTCGAGCGACGGAGTCGCACAAGAGGTTCGTTGAAAAGAAATAAAATTGAAAAGGAATTTTTAAGAAGTTTACTGTACGAGGTGTTTATAAGTTGATAGAGCGCTTATATTAGATTACAGTTTAGAATTCCGTGGTGTGTATATGTAATGAGAGTTTGGTCTTATTTGATTTCCAAGAACGAATGATATTATTAGTTAACTAAGAGTTAGTGATCGACGAGTGATGGTAAATGGTGTGAGAGAATTGTGTTGGTACGTTATCGACTTGTTAGGAGTTTGAGGTACCGGTCGAACGCACTGTCGACTTCGACATTACCGGCTAAGACGTAACAGGACAATAAATTGTTATTACGATGTTCGTTGTTGTAGCTCGTTGGTATGCGGTCGTTGTTCTTCTGCTCTTCGGTGATTTGGTGTGTGTAGGACTTGCTCTTCGGAAGTGGCGGGAAATCGGTGTTGGTGTCGCTTGCAATTGCTGCGTACGATCGGCTGGAGTTGACGTACCGTGTGGCTTTGATGATTTTGTCTTCTCTCAACGCTTTTCTCATTGTGTTGGCTTGGTGTTTAATGTTTTGTGCGTATTTTAGATATGGGCACCCTTGATATGAGGCCGGATGACCTTCGTTCCCACAGTTCACGCACTTCACCTGGATTTTATCTCTTTGGTGAATGTCGCACTCGCCACCGTTAGCTCTCGGGCCGTGGTCTTTTCCGCACTTCACGCATCTGAATTGAAGATTGCAGTTTTTGCTTGCATGTCCTATACGTTGGCATCGTTTACATTGGAACACTGCTTTCTTGCGTATTCTCTCCCACCTGATGGGTTGGTGGAGGATGAATTTGAGATTTGTTAGAGCTACTGCCCTGCTATCCGGAGTCAGTTGCACAATGAAATGAAATTTGTTTTTATCATTTATATCGAATGATAGTTTGGTGACCTCTGCAACTTCGAGGTTGGGGAGATTTCTATTGTTTGTGTAGTTTTTCACCTCGTCTTCTGTGAAATCTGCTCCGATGCCTTTTAGCACTAACGATTTATTTTTTTCTTCTCTGGGTGTATATGTGTAATATTGGAGATTGTTTTCTTTTAGTAGATTTTTTATTGCGTGGAATACCTCGGTCCGTTGTGGCATAACTCTTAGGTATTCATTATCGTTTTGTTTAATCCAGAAATCATCTTCTGTAAATTTTGCGTCCGTGATTAATTTTACAATCTGCCTGAGTTTGGCGTTCTATACGTGAATAGGTGGGGGCTTCGTTTTTGGTTTGAGCGTTTTGTTTTGTGTTATGTTCTTTCTGTTGGTGCCTTGCGTCCCTTGGTAAGAAGAGCCCTGTGTTTGTGTTGCCGGTATGTGCGTGTTGCCTGCGTCAGAGATTTCCATGTAGTCCGAAAGAGTTTCGTATTGGTTGTTTACCGCTATTGGTGCTTTGTCTTCAGCGAGTCGGGGCCTGCTCGTGCGCTTAGGTTTAGTGTAACCAGATGTGCCTGGAGTTAAATTCTCTTTGTTGGTCTCGCTGGCCGATTCAATCGATGTAGATCTCGACCGCGCTTTTGGAAGGTTTGGGACCACTTTTTGGTTTGCGCGATGGAAAATGTTCTCATAATTATTGGCTCCGAACATTTTGTCGAATTCCTTGACTTTTTTCCTGAGTTCTGATTGTGACAGACTCTCAGGAGAATTGTCATCGTATCGTCTTTTATTCATTGTCTTTGCTTTTTGTTCCCGATGTGCGTCGGAGGTGCGCGTCCCCCGGCTCACCACTGAATAACCATACTTCACTTCGTCCACTATGATGTCACTTATATTTACACTTATATTGATTTGTTAAAGAAAAAAAAAAAAAAAAAATATGTGGAAGGTAGAACTAACCTATTAGGTCAATCTAAATTACCTCTAAACGTCACTCACGACTTAGAATTTTACTATTTGACTAGTTTTACAAAAAGTAAAATTTTGAAATGAATGCTCCGCGTTGTTTACACTTCGAGAGATCATTTTGTTGATTTCAAGAGTTTTTTTTTTTTTTTATAAAAGGTAGTTTATTTTTCATTGTTAACAGTATACATTTCTAAGTAATAAACATCCTTATCGTGCTTAATCATTATTATATATTTGTATAGTTTGTCATTTTGAGATGAGTCTCACCATATATCGTTTCATATAAATCTAATTTATTACGGCACAATTGGCGTACTTTTTTGGTATTTAGCATTTATTGCTCTCGTTTTTATTTATGTAGCTATGGTAAAAAAAGAATTTAGAAAAACCATTGCCACTGTAGCTTGCCTTTGTGGGCTTTTATACTTAGGGTAGGATAGGATACGGGGGAGGGGGGAGTTAGTTATAAAGAAATACAAAACTAGATTACTTAAATTTACTTAATTTATGCTATTTACAATAGGAAGGATGTTGCAGAAGCATCAACAGTCTTGTTTATTTAATTGCTCACTGAGCCATGGCGAGCTCTGTTTGCAGCTCTTTGTTGTTGTTGTTGTTCCAACAATTTTAGCCTGGCTCTTCTTCTCAATTCGTCCATATGTTTGGCCTCACCCTGAAGCCACCAGTATTTTTTACATATTCTGTATAAGTCATCGCAGTCTATCTTTGGTAATGCTGTCGAGTATAGCAATTTATCTATTGGGATGTTGTCTGTATCGATAACTATCGCTTTTCTGGCACAATGTCGTTTTATGTGATAAATGATCGGTAGGTTGTTTTCGTTTTGTATGCACCCCAATCGGTCCAAATTAGTGAAAAGTTGTGGGGGAGAATAATTACTCTTCGCCATTCTAAGTGTTGTATGTTCGTCAATTATTTTAAGCTGATTCAATAGTTCATTATCTATTTGGTAAGCGGTACTGAAATAATTCCTAGTTAGCATGAGGCAGAAGTTGTCGAATCGCGGGATGTTCGCCGTGTCGTAAATTTCTTTATTGTTAATCCTTCTTGTGTATTCTGACTCGGGTGTTCGGTATCTGCCTAGGCACGCTTTAAGACACGATCTTTCAAATTTCCTGTAGTTTTCCATTACCGATGGTCCTATATTCCACCATATGGGTGCTGCATAGTATATGACAGGACGGACTAAGAGTTGGTAGCAGATTATTTTTGCTTTAGTTTCTATGTTTCTATTGTAAAAGATCCGATGGTTTGCTCTTAGTGCATTTTTGGCTTTGGTCATCTGAATTATATGGTGTTTATTCATTCTGAACAGGTAGTCAAAGTGTACCCCGAGATATTTAACTATGTCTTTATTGGGGATTGCTGTAGCTACACCAGTATCCTTGTCTTCTATAATAATTTGAAATGTTTTTATGTACGGGACTGTTAATGGCGAGATCTCGTTTACGGTATTTCTGAATAGTATGGTTTCACTCTTGTGCGGGTTTATTTTTTGATTCCATTCTTTGTAATATGTATAAATTTGATTGATTATTAAATTGAGTTTTCCCTGAATTACTGGTATTTTACTATCTGCGACGTATGCTACCATATCATCTGCGTATGCACCCGAATGGGTGTTGTTTCCAGTATTTAGATTAAAAAGATTGAGTATTTCACTGTTAAAAATATTGAAAAGTACCGGTGAAGTTACTGTACCCTGTTGCAAGCCTTCGTGGATTTTGCACTCTATTGTTGCTATATTTTTGCCGTCCCAGGTGGTAAACGATTTGCCATGAATCATGTCATAAATTAGTTGTATTAATGGAAGAGGAAAGTTAAGTCTATGTAATATGAATATTAATCCGTTTAACCAGACAGAATCGAATGCTTTTTCTAGATCTATAAGCGTGGCTCCGACTAGCTTGCCGTTGAACAGATATCTGTTTATGTCCGATAAGAATTTATTAATGGCGTGGATTGTTGAGTGTTTAGATTTGAAGCCAAACTCGTTGTCCGGAATGATTTTATTTGCATCTGTGTGTTTTGTAAGTTGTGTTTTGATTAGTTTTTCGAAGATCTTGCTGATATTGACGGTGAGACTGATTGGCCTGTAACTCGCCGGATCGGTTGGGACCTTATTTTTTTTTTTTATCGGGATTACCTTGGCTTTTTTCCAACGTACTGGATAATACGAGTGGTTCAGACAATTGTTAAAGATGATTGTGTAATCTGTTAATATATTGATTGGGAGATGTTTTAAAACCAACATCGGTATACTGTCTAGTCCGCTTGAGGTTTTATTTTTTGCATTTTTTAGTATGTTCGCAACTTCTGCTGGTGTGTGAAGAAATTTTGTTGTGTTTTGGTCATGTACAGGGAGGTGAGCCGGGTTGTCTTTTGTAAATTTCGTGTGAGTGATGTTATGAGCTCTATTGTGAAGGATCATATTTTTAATTTCTTCTGCAATTGCATCCGCTCGCAGCTTCGTTTCTGTTCCTTGATTCGTATATCTTGGCGAGTTAATAGTCTCAAAATATTTGCCTATTATGTTCAGTTTCGTGATTGGGTGTGAGATGATGTAATTGTCACCGCTTACTACCACGTCTGGGTTATTTAATGTTTCGTCCGACAGTAGCGTGTTGTTGTTCTTATTGATCGAGAGAGTGTTGATTTTAGGTGGTTCTTTGTATCTGAAAAATCTGTTGATTCTGGGAAAAAACTTTGACGAGTCTGTGTAGTCGATGCTTTTGGCTTTGGCATTCCAGTAAGCAGATTCTGATTTTTTAAATTGTTTGTGTAATTGTTTGTTTGCAATTTTGATGCGAGATTTTATATCCCAGCTGGACCACGAATTGTGATTGTTTATTTTAAATAGTTCTGTGATTAGATGTGATTTGGCTGATTGTAGTTTTATAATTTAATTGTTTACGTATTTCATGCAGCCTTTTTTATTGTCATTTTTTATTTTCGGCACTATTGTGTCAATAGCTTTTAATATGATTTCTTCGATCTTAAGAATCTGAGAATCAATTTCTGTTATTGTTAGGTTTTTGTCCGATGGTAGTTGTATATCGTAATTGTCTTGTAGGTATTTCGTGAATTTTCTCCAGTTTGTATTTTTGTAATTGTAACTCGTGTTCGGTTCTGTTGGGGTAGATAGACCCATAAAGAGTTCGTTACAGTCGATAGAAAAGCATAAGGCGTTATGGTCACTGTCGTATGGGAGTGTAGCGAGTCTGTTATTTTTCAGATCTTTTATTTCAATGCGAGAATCGGCCAGGCAGTGATCTAAGTATGAACCAGCGCTAGGGTATGTAGGTCTGTCTGCTTGGTATATGGTAGGCTTAAGATTGATCCCATTGTCTTCTTCCCAGCGGGTGAGCAGTAACCCTCTCTCGTTCGAGCTGAGATCTCCCCAACTGGTATTCCTGGCGTTTATATCCCCCGCTATGATAAAATGTATTTTGTTTCTTCCTAATTTTTGGTCTCGATAGATTTTGTTAAGTTCGGCGATGAACGATGTCTTATTATTGCAAGCGGCATATACACTAAATATGAAGAGCGTCTTATTAGAGTTTACGTTTATTTTAATAGCTGTATATTCTATTACTTTATTGGTTGCTGAATTAGGGTGTGTGATGCGAGTGAAACTAATTCTATTGTTTAATAAAATTGCTGTACCGCCTCTATTTTTGGCATTTGGTCTGTCGGTCCGGACGAGTGAATAATTTTGGAAACTTAACATATGTTTGCTATTAAGTTTTGTTTCAGATATCAATGCTATGTCGACGTTATTGTCGTTAACAAAGTTCTCGAGATCTAATCTTCGTTTGTTTGCAGCTAGTGAATTAACATTTATAGCACAAAATTTTATCATATTATTGGGAGCTTCAATACCGTCCCGTCTTGCATATAGTGATGGAGTGGTATTTGCCATTTTTAATGATTATGTTGATCTAGGATAAATTCGATTTTTCTCGAATTTAATGTAATTCTTTTGTTCATTTCTGAAAATTGGTTAGCAATCAATTGCATCATACTTTCTTTGAAACTATTTAAGATACTCTCTATTTGTGTGAGATTATTGCTATTGTTATTATTATTGCTAATATTATTATTATTGCTAATATTATTATTATTGTTATCATTGAATCTGTTACTGTTGTAATTATTGTCCTCGAGTATGCGTGGTTTGGTGTGACTGAAGCTCGGGAGTTGCGTCTTAGGTTGGTGATCTTCGTAATGCTCGTCGGTGTGTCTGGTCCTTGGGAGCGATGGAAAATCCGTTCTGTAGTTACCGGCAAGGGTTGCATACGATACTTCGGGGTTGATGTATCGATCGGTTTTGGCGATTTTTTCTGCCTTAATCGCTTTTCTCATCATATTCGCTCGTTGTTTGAGATCCTGTGCCGTAGCCAGATACGGACACCTTAGGTAGGACGCCGGGTGGCCAGTGTTGCCGCAGTTAATACATTTTAACTGCTCTTTGTCTCCTGTATTGTCGAGTTCGCAGATGCCTCCGTTTATTGCCGGGCCATGGTTTTTTCCGCATTTCACACATCTGTATGGCAAGTGGCAGTTTTTGCTAGCGTGTTCTATTCTTTGACATCGCTTGCACTGAAAAACGGTCTTTTTCGAATTCTTTCCCATCTAACGGGTTGGTGCAGTAAAAATTTGATTTTTGTTAGTGCTACTGCCTTGCTATCCGGCGACAGTTGCACGATAAAGTGACATTTATTTTTATTGGATTTGTCGTAGATGAGTTTTGAGACTTCTACGACTTCAACGTTGGGGAGATTTTTGCTAACGATATAGTCTTTAATCTCGATTTCGGTGTAATCGTCTCTGATGCCTTTAAGAACGAGAGATTTGTTTTTTTCTTCCTTCGGTGTAAACGTATAATATTGTAAGCCGTTGGTATCTAGAAGTTGTTTTATAGAATGAAATACTTCGATCTTTTGTGGCATCACTCGTAGATATTCTGTATCGGTTTGCTTCACCCAAAAATCTTGTTCTGCTATTTCAGCATTAGAGATTAGTTTGATTATATCTTTGGTTTTAGCGTTGTATATATGTATAGGCGGCGGCTTTGTTTTCGGGACGCGCGCTCCGCTGTGGCTCTCTGTGCTGGTGCTTGGTGCTTGAGCCCGTTTATAGATCGGGTTACGCGTCTGTTTGGGACTAGAGGGGCCCGGGGTTGCGTTCTCAGTTTCCATGCAGTCAGATAGTGCGTCGTACTGGTTCTGTGTATTTATCGTATCGGTTTGTAACGTTGGGCGAGGTTTAGTCGTCCGCTTTGGTTTTATAAATTCTGTTGCATTAGGCTCCGCATTTTCTTTATCAGCGCCGCACTCTGTAGAATCTGAAGAGATCGATCTGGATCGAGCCTTCGATAGATTTGGGACCGCTTTTGGCTTATCCGTGAAGAAAAATTTTTGGAAATTGCTCGTACCCGTGATTCTGTCGAATTCTTTGACTTTTTTCTTGAGAGCTGCCTGAGACAGACTCTCGGGAGAATTGTCATCGTATCGTCTTTTATTCATTGTCTTTGCTTTTTGTTCCCGATGTGCGTCGGAGGTGCGCGTCCCCCGGCTCACCACTGAATAACCATACTTCACTTCGTCCACTATGATGTCACACTTATATTGATTTGTTAAAGAAAAAAAATATGTGGAAGGTAGAACTAACCTATTAGGTCAATCTAAATTACCTCTAAACGTCACTCACGACTTAGAATTTTACTATTTGACTAGTTTTACAAAAGTAAAATTTTGAAATGACTGCTCCGCGTTGTTTACACTTCGAGAGATCATTTGTTTCTGTTGATTTCAAGAGTTTTTGGTTGGTTTGCTTTTATAAAGGTAGTTTATTTTCAGGATTATCATGTATACATTTATAAGTAATAAACAACCTTATTGAACTTAGTCTATATTATAATTTTTTTCTTTGGATTGTCATCTTACGATGCGTCTAACCAAATGACGGTGTTTATAGTATAGTCTATTCTAGCTTATTATGCATCGTGTTTGGTGTGAGCGTTTAAAGTTATCTTTGGTAATTTAATGCTATGGTAAAAAAAAAAATAGAAAACCATTTCCACTATAGTTTGCCTCAGTGGGCCTTTGGGGGAGGGGTGGGGGACGGGGGAAGGATTATGATGGGGGGGGGGGGGGGGGGGGGTATGGGAGTTTTGGGTGGGGATTAAAATCTAGTCTAAATTTACAATATTCACAAAGGTATATTAAGTATAAGTAGTCGGGTGATGCGAGTGCATCTTGTGTCTTAATTGTCATTTATTCGTGTAATCTTTGGTGGGGTTGGGTAGTGTTTCTCTGTTGTTGTAGAAGCTGTATCATTTTTAACCTTGCTCTTCTTCTGAGCTCGTCTATGTGCTTGGCCTCTCCTTGTAACCACCAGTACTTTTTAGAAAGTCTGTCCAGGTTTTCGCGATCGGTTAAAGGCAGTGCGGTAGAATAGGTCCAGATGTCATTTGGTAATTGGTCAATTTTCGTATATATAGCCTTTTTGCGCAGTGTCTTTGTAAGTGGTAAATTATTGGAACGTTGTGCTCATTTTGGATACATCCTAATCGATCTAGGTTTGTAAAGAGTTCAGGAGGGGGGTAATTGCTCTTAGCCATTCTATTAGTAGTTGTTTCGTCGTTTATCTGTAGTTCGTTGAGTAGTACGTTATTAATTTGATATAGTGTGCTGTAGTAGTGTCTGGTCAGGGTGAGGCAAAAGTTATCGAATCTTGGTATGTCTGCAGCATTGTATATGGCCTTGTTGTTGATACGTTTAGTGTATTGAGATTCGGCTGTACGATATCTACCCAGGCAAGCCTTTAGGCACGATCTTTCGAATTGGCGATAATGCTCCATTACCGAAGGTCCGACGTTCCACCAAATAGGAGCTGCATATGCAATAATTGGGCGTATTAGGAGTTGGTAACAGATTATTTTTGCTTTTGGTTCTATGTTTCTGTTGTAAAAAATTTTATGATTTGATTTTACTGCCTGTTTTGCTTTTGATAGTTGTATTGCGTGGTGTCTGTTTAGTCTGAGAAGGTAATCGAAATGTACGCCCAGATATTTCACGATGTCCTTATTGGGGATCGTTGTCGTTTCTCCGGTGTCTTTGTCTTCTATTGTAATTCGAAATGTTTTTATATGAGGAACTGTTAGAGGAGAGATTTCGTTTACTGTTTTTCTGAATAATATAGTTTCGCTCTTGAGTGGGTTGATTCTTAAGTTCCATTCTTTATAATAGGAGTTTATTTGGTTTACAAGTTTGTTGAGTTTTGACTGAATTATTGGAATTTTCGTATCTGCAACATAAACCACCATATCGTCGGCGTATGCTGCAGAGTGTGTGTTGTTGCCTGTGTTGAGGTTGAATAAGTTTAGTATTTTACTGTTATATATGTTGAATAGTATTGGTGAGGTAACGGTGCCTTGTTGTAAGCCTTCTTTTATTGTGAAATCCCGTGTTGATAAGTTTAAGCCGTCCCATGTGTTGAATGATTTATCGTGTATCATGTCGCAGATTAGTGAAGTTAGTGGTCCTGGGAAATCGAGTGTTTCTAGTACGTATGTGAGACCGTTCAACCATACGGAGTCAAAAGCTTTCTCCAGATCAATGAGTATTGCTCCGATTATTTTGCCATTTAGTAGGTATCTATTGGTGTCTGATGAGAATTTGTTGATGGCGTGTACTGTTGAGTGTTTGTGTTTGAATCCAAATTGATTGTCAGGTATGATTTTGTTAGAGTCAGTGTGATTGAGGATTTATATTTTTATGAGTTTTTCAAAAATTTTACTGATATTTATGGTTAGGCTGATCGGCCTATAGCTTGCTGGGTCTGTTGGGTCCTTGTCTTTCTTTTTAATTGCGATAACTTTTGCCTTTTTCCATCGTGTTGGGTAATATGAGTGATTGAAACAGTTGTTAAAGATGATTGTATAGTCGATTATTAGGTTTTTCGGTAGGTGTTTTAATATGATCATGGGAATATTGCCAAGCCCGCTCGAAGTTTTATTTTTGGCTTTTTGTAATAATTGTGTGATTTCAGTGTAATTGTGGAGGAATTTTGGGTTATTGTGTACTTGAGCGGGAAGATGTGCCGGGTTAGTTTCTGTAAATTGCGTGTGTGTGATGCTGTGGGTTCTGCTGTGTAGAATTGTTCTTTTAATTTCCTCTGCCACTGCATCGGCTCTCTGTTTGACTTCGGTTCCCTGGTTGGTGTATCTAGGTGAGTTAATGGATTCGAAATATTTTCCGATGATGTTTAGTTTTGCATCCGAGCGTGTGAAGATGAGATTGTCTAACTTTTTTGTGTATTCTGAGTTATATAGGATGTCGTCTGTGAGTATTGTTTTATTATTTTTGTTAATGGAGAGAGTATTAATTTTTGTGGGTGTTCTTTGAATCTAAAAAAGCTATTAATTCTTGGAAAAAATGTTGCTGAATTTTTATAGTCAATACTTTTTGCTTTGGCTATCCAATATGCCGTTTCTGCTTTTCTGAATTGCATGATTAGTTGTTTGTTTATAATCTTTATTTGTGATTTTATGTCCCAACAATGCCAGGAGTGTGTGTTATTAATTCGGAAAAGTTCTGATATTAATAGTGATTTGGTAGATTGTAATTTTCTAATTTTGTAGTTCACGTATTTCATGCATCCTTTACTGTCATTTGAATTAATTTTCGGAACAATTGTGTTGATAGATTCGATTATTGTGTTTTCGATTTTAACAATTTGTTGGTCAATTTCGGTTATTGTTAGATTTCTGTCGCTTGGTAGTTGAGTATCGTAGTTGTTTTGTAAGTGTAGTGTGAATTTTCGCCAGTTTGTTTTCTTATAATTATGTCTAATGGTCGGTATTGGTGGGGAGGCGAGTCCCATGAAAATTTCGTTGGTGTCTATTGCGAAGCATATGGCATTATGGTCACTGTCGTATGGTAGAGTCGTGAGTTTGTTGCGTTGTAAGTCTTTGAGTTCTATACGGCAGTCGGCAAGGCAGTGATCTAGGAAAGAATCGGCTTTTGGATATGTAGGTCTGTCTGGGTTGTACAAGGCGGATCTGAATTTGGGTCCGTAGTCTTCTATCCATTTACTGAGCAACATCCCCCTCTCGTTTGATTTGTGGTCCCCCCAGCTTATGTGTCTAGCGTTAAAATCCCCAGCCATGATAAAATATGTTTTCGCTTTATATAATTTGTGTTCGTGGTACAATTTGTTGAGCTCGTCGATGAATGTGTGTTTGTTGTTGCATGCTGCATAAATACTGAATATATATAGTGTATAATTTTGAATCACATTAATTTTAATTGCGGTATATTCTATGACCTTGTTTTTTGATAGATTAGGATGTATGATGCGTGTGTAACTTATTCTATTATTTATTAATATTGCGGTACCGCCTCCATTTTTCGCCATAGGCCTATCATTTCTAATAATTGAGTAATTTTTGAAACTTAATTTATGTTTATTGTTTAATTTGGTTTCAGAAATTAGCGCTATATCAATTTGGTAGTTATTAACAAACTCTTCGAGATCTAATCTCCTCTTATTGGCTGCTAATGAATTAACATTAATGGCCGAAAGTTTGATTTTATGATTCGAGGAGTGTGTCAGTGTTAAGTTTTGTTGTCTTGATTTATTCGCCATTTTTAGTCATTATATTGAGCTAATATGAAATCGATTTTTCTAGTATTTTCCGAGATTTGTTTATTTAGATCTGAGAGGCTCGAGCCTATCATTTGCATCATGCTGTCTTTAAATTGCGTTAGCATATTTTCAAATTGTGTAAAACTATTATTAGTACTGTTGTTGTTAGACAATAAATTGTTATTACGATGTTCGTTGTTGTAGCTCGTTGGTATGCGGTCGTTGTTCTTCTGCTCTTCGGTGATTTGGTGTGTGTAGGACTTGCTCTTCGGAGGTGGCGGGAAATCGGTGTTGGTGTCGCTTGCAATTGCTGCGTACGATCGGCTGGAGTTGCCGTACCGTGTAGCTTTGATGATTTTGTCTTCTCTCAACGCTTTTCTCATTGTGTTGGCTTGGTGTTTAATGTTTTGTGCGTATTTTAGATATGGGCACCCTTGATATGAGGCCGGATGACCTTCGTTCCCACAGTTCACGCACTTCACCTGGATTTTATTTCCTTGGTGAATGTCGCACTCGCCACCATTAGCTCTCGGGCCGTGGTCTTTTCCGCACTTCACGCATCTGAATTGAAGATTGCAGTTTTTGCTTGCATGTCCTATACGTTGGCATCGTTTACATTGGAACACTGCTTTCTTGCGTATTCTCTCCCACCTGATGGGTTGGTGGAGGATGAATTTGAGATTTGTTAGAGCTACTGCCCTGCTATCCGGAGTCAGTTGCACAATGAAATGAAATTTGTTTTTATCATTTTTATCGAATGATAGTTTGGTGACCTCTGCAACTTCGAGGTTGGGGAGATTTCTATTGTTTATGTAGTTTTTCACCTCGTCTTCTGTGAAATCTGCTCCGATGCCTTTTAGCACTAACGATTTATTTTTTTCTTCTCTGGGTGTATATGTATAATATTGGAGATTGTTTTCTTTTAGTAGATTTTTTATTGCGTGGAATACCTCGGTCCGTTGTGGCATAACTCTTAGGTATTCATTATCGTTTTGTTTAATCCAGAAATCATCTTCTGTAAATTTTGCGTCCGTGATTAATTTTACAATCTGCCTGAGTTTGGCGTTGTATACGTGAATAGGTAGGGGCTTCGTTTTTGGTTTGAGCGTTTTGTTTTGTGTTATGTTCTTTCTGTTGGTGCCTTGCGTCCCTTGGTAAGAAGAGCCCTGTGTTTGTGTTGCCGGTATGTGCGTGTTGCCTGCGTCAGAGATTTCCATGTAGTCCGAAAGAGTTTCGTATTGGTTGTTTACCGCTATTGGTGCTTTGTCTTCAGCGAGTCGGGGCCTGCTCGTGCGCTTAGGTTTAGTGTAACCAGATGTGCCTGGAGTTAAATTCTCTTTGTTGGTCTCGCTGGCCGATTCAATCGATGTAGATCTCGACCGCGCTTTTGGAAGGTTTGGGACCACTTTTTGGTTTGCGCGATGGAAAATGTTCTCATAATTATTGGCTCCGAACATTTTGTCGAATTCCTTGACTTTTTTCCTGAGTTCTGATTGTGACAGACTCTCAGGAGAATTGTCATCGTATCGTCTTTTATTCATTGTCTTTGCTTTTTGTTCCCGATGTGCGTCGGAGGTGCGCGTCCCCCGGCTCACCACTGAATAACCATACTTCACTTCGTCCACTATGATGTCACTTATATTTACACTTATATTGATTTGTTAAAGAAAAAAAAAAAAAAAAAATATGTGGAAGGTAGAACTAACCTATTAGGTCAATCTAAATTACCTCTAAACGTCACTCACGACTTAGAATTTTACTATTTGACTAGTTTTACAAAAAGTAAAATTTTGAAATGAATGCTCCGCGTTGTTTACACTTCGAGAGATCATTTTGTTGATTTCAAGAGTTTTTTTTTTTTTTTATAAAAGGTAGTTTATTTTTCATTGTTAACAGTATACATTTCTAAGTAATAAACATCCTTATCGTGCTTAATCATTATTATATATTTGTATAGTTTGTCATTTTGAGATGAGTCTCACCATATATCGTTTCATATAAATCTAATTTATTACGGCACAATTGGCGTACTTTTTTGGTATTTAGCATTTATTGCTCTCGTTTTTATTTATGTAGCTATGGTAAAAAAAGAATTTAGAAAAACCATTGCCACTGTAGCTTGCCTTTGTGGGCTTTTATACTTAGGGTAGGATAGGATACGGGGGAGGGGGGAGTTAGTTATAAAGAAATACAAAACTAGATTACTTAAATTTACTTAATTTATGCTATTTACAATAGGAAGGATGTTGCAGAAGCATCAACAGTCTTGTTTATTTAATTGCTCACTGAGCCATGGCGAGCTCTGTTTGCAGCTCTTTGTTGTTGTTGTTGTTCCAACAATTTTAGCCTGGCTCTTCTTCTCAATTCGTCCATATGTTTGGCCTCACCCTGAAGCCACCAGTATTTTTTACATATTCTGTATAAGTCATCGCAGTCTATCTTTGGTAATGCTGTCGAGTATAGCAATTTATCTATTGGGATGTTGTCTGTATCGATAACTATCGCTTTTCTGGCACAATGTCGTTTTATGTGATAAATGATCGGTAGGTTGTTTTCGTTTTGTATGCACCCCAATCGGTCCAAATTAGTGAAAAGTTGTGGGGGAGAATAATTACTCTTCGCCATTCTAAGTGTTGTATGTTCGTCAATTATTTTAAGCTGATTCAATAGTTCATTATCTATTTGGTAAGCGGTACTGAAATAATTCCTAGTTAGCATGAGGCAGAAGTTGTCGAATCGCGGGATGTTCGCCGTGTCGTAAATTTCTTTATTGTTAATCCTTCTTGTGTATTCTGACTCGGGTGTTCGATATCTGCCTAGGCACGCTTTAAGACACGATCTTTCAAATTTCCTGTAGTTTTCCATTACCGATGGTCCTATATTCCACCATATGGGTGCTGCATAGGATATGACAGGACGGACTAAGAGTTGGTAGCAGATTATTTTTGCTTTAGTTTCTATGTTTCTATTGTAAAAGATCCGATGGTTTGCTCTTAGTGCATTTTTGGCTTTGGTCATCTGAATTATATGGTGTTTATTCATTCTGAACAGGTAGTCAAAGTGTACCCCGAGATATTTAACTATGTCTTTATTGGGGATTGCTGTAGCTACACCAGTATCCTTGTCTTCTATAATAATTTGAAATGTTTTTATGTACGGGACTGTTAATGGCGAGATCTCGTTTACGGTATTTCTGAATAGTATGGTTTCACTCTTGTGCGGGTTTATTTTTTGATTCCATTCTTTGTAATATGTATAAATTTGATTGATTATTAAATTGAGTTTTCCCTGAATTACTGGTATTTTACTATCTGCGACGTATGCTACCATATCATCTGCGTATGCACCCGAATGGGTGTTGTTTCCAGTATTTAGATTAAAAAGATTGAGTATTTCACTGTTAAAAATATTGAAAAGTACCGGTGAAGTTACTGTACCCTGTTGCAAGCCTTCGTGGATTTTGAACTCTATTGTTGCTATATTTTTGCCGTCCCAGGTGGTAAACGATTTGCCATGAATCATGTCATAAATTAGTTGTATTAATGGAAGAGGAAAGTTAAGTCTATGTAATATGAATATTAATCCGTTTAACCAGACAGAATCGAATGCTTTTTCTAGATCTATAAGCGTGGCTCCGACTAGCTTGCCGTTGAACAGATATCTGTTTATGTCCGATGAGAATTTGTTAATGGCGTGGATTGTTGAGTGTTTAGATTTGAAGCCAAACTCGTTGTCCGGAATGATTTTATTTGCATCTGTGTGTTTTGTAAGTTGTGTTTTGATTAGTTTTTCGAAGATCTTGCTGATATTGACGGTGAGACTGATTGGCCTGTAACTCGCCGGATCGGTTGGGACCTTATTTTTTTTTTTTATCGGGATTACCTTGGCTTTTTTCCAACGTACTGGATAATACGAGTGGTTGAGACAATTGTTAAAGATGATTGTGTAATCTGTTAATATATTGATTGGGAGATGTTTTAAAACCAACATCGGTATACTGTCTAGTCCGCTTGAGGTTTTATTTTTTGCATTTTTTAGTATGTTCGCAACTTCTGCTGGTGTGTGAAGAAATTTTGTTGTGTTTTGGTCATGTACAGGGAGGTGAGCCGGGTTGTCTTTTGTAAATTTCGTGTGAGTGATGTTATGAGCTCTATTGTGAAGGATCATATTTTTAATTTCTTCTGCAATTGCATCCGCTCGCAGCTTCGTTTCTGTTCCTTGATTAGTATATCTTGGCGAGTTAATAGTCTCAAAATATTTGCCTATTATGTTCAGTTTCGTGATTGGGTGTGAGATGATGTAATTGTCACCGCTTACTACCACGTCTGGGTTATTTAATGTTTCGTCAGACAGTAGCGTGTTGTTGTTCTTATTGATCGAGAGAGTGTTGATTTTAGGTGGTTCTTTGTATCTGAAAAATCTGTTGATTCTGGGAAAAAACTTTGACGAGTCTGTGTAGTCGATGCTTTTGGCTTTGGCATTCCAGTAAGCAGATTCTGATTTTTTAAATTGTTTGTGTAATTGTTTGTTTGCAATTTTGATGCGAGATTTTATATCCCAGCTCGACCACGAATTGTGATTGTTTATTTTAAATAGTTCTGTGATTAGATGTGATTTGGCTGATTGTAGTTTTATAATTTGATTGTTTACGTATTTCATGCAGCCTTTTTTATTGTCATTTTTTATTTTCGGCACTATTGTGTCAATAGCTTTTAATATGATTTCTTCGATCTTAAGAATCTGAGAATCAATTTCTGTTATTGTTAGGTTTTTGTCCGATGGTAGTTGTATATCGTAATTGTCTTGTAGGTATTTCGTGAATTTTCTCCAGTTTGTATTTTTGTAGTTGTAACTCGTGTTCGGTTCTGTTGGGGTAGATAGACCCATAAAGAGTTCGTTACAGTCGATAGAAAAGCATAAGGCGTTGTGGTCACTGTCGTATGGGAGTGTAGCGAGTCTGTTATTTTTCAGATCTTTTATTTCAATGCGAGAGTCGGCCAGGCAGTGATCTAAGTATGAACCAGAGCTAGGGTATGTAGGTCTGTCTGCTTGGTATATGGTAGTCTTAAGATTGATCCCATTGTCTTCTTCCCAGCGGGTGAGCAGTAACCCTCTCTCGTTCGAGCTGAGATCTCCCCAACTGGTATTCCTGGCGTTTATATCCCCCGCTATGATAAAATGTATTTTGTTTCTTCCTAATTTGTGGTCTCGATAGATTTTGTTAAGTTCGGCGATGAACGATGTCTTATTATTGCAAGCGGCATATACACTAAATATGAAGAGCGTCTTATTAGAGTTTACGTTTATTTTAATAGCTGTATATTCTATTACTTTATTGGTTGCTGAATTAGGGTGTGTGATGCGAGTGAAACTAATTCTATTGTTTAATAAAATTGCTGTACCGCCTCCATTTTTGGCGTTTGGTCTGTCGGTCCGGACGAGTGAATAATTTTGGAAACTTAACATATGTTTACTATTAAGTTTTGTTTCAGATATCAATGCTATGTCGATGTTATTGTCGTTAACAAAGTTCTCGAGATCTAATCTTCGTTTGTTTGCAGCTAGTGAATTAACATTTATAGCACAAAATTTTATCATATTATTGGGAGCTTCAATACCGTCCCGTCTTGCATATAGTGGTGGAGTGGTATTTGCCATTTTTAATGATTATGTTGATCTAGGATAAATTCGATTTTTCTCGAATTTAATGTAATTCTTTTGTTCATTTCTGAAAATTGGTTAGCAATCAATTGCATCATACTTTCTTTGAAACTATTTAAGATACTCTCTATTTGTGTGAGATTATTGCTATTGTTATTATTATTGCTAATATTATTATTATTGCTAATATTATTATTATTGTTATCATTGAATCTGTTACTGTTGTAATTATTGTCCTCGAGTATGCGTGGTTTGGTGTGACTGAAGCTCGGGAGTTGCGTCTTAGGTTGGTGATCTTCGTAATGCTCGTCGGTGTGTCTGGTCCTTGGGAGCGATGGAAAATCCGTTCTGTAGTTACCGGCAAGGGTTGCATACGATACTTCGGGGTTGATGTATCGATCGGTTTTGGCGATTTTTTCTGCCTTAATCGCTTTTCTCATCATATTCGCTCGTTGTTTGAGATCCTGTGCCGTAGCCAGATACGGACACCTTAGGTAGGACGCCGGGTGGCCAGTGTTGCCGCAGTTAATACATTTTAACTGCTCTTTGTCTCCTGTATTGTCAAGTTCGCAGATGCCTCCATTCATTGCCGGGCCATGGTTTTTTCCGCATTTCACACATCTGTATGGCAAGTGGCAGTTTTTGCTAGCGTGTCCTATTCTTTGACATCGCTTGCACTGAAAAACGGTCTTTTTTCGAATTCTTTCCCATCTAACGGGTTGGTGCAGTAAAAATTTGGTTTTTGTTAGTGCTACTGCCTTGCTATCCGGCGACAGTTGCACGATAAAGTGACATTTATTTTTATTGGATTTGTCGTAGATGAGTTTTGAGACTTCTACGACTTCAACGTTGGGGAGATTTTTGCTAACGATATAGTCTTTAATCTCGATTTCGGTGTAATCGTCTCTGATGCCTTTAAGAACGAGAGATTTGTTTTTTTCTTCCTTCGGTGTAAACGTATAATATTGTAAGCCGTTGGTATCTAGAAGTTGTTTTATAGAATGAAATACTTCGATCTTTTGTGGCATCACTCGTAGATATTCTGTATCGGTTTGCTTCACCCAAAAATCTCGTTCTGCTATTTTAGCATTAGAGATTAGTTTGATTATATCTTTGGTTTTAGCGTTGTATATATGTATAGGCGGCGGCTTTGTTTTCGGGACGCGCGCTCCGCTGTGGCTCTCTGTGCTGGTGCTTGGTGCTTGAGCCCGTTTATAGATCGGGTTACGCGTCTGTTTGGGACTAGAGGGGCCCGGGATTGCGTTCTCAGTCTCCATGCAGTCAGATAGTGCGTCGTACTGGTTCTGTGTATTTATCGTATCGGTTTGTAACGTTGGGCGAGGTTTAGTCGTCCGGTTTGGTTTTATAAATTCTGTTGCATTAGGCTCCGCATTTTCTTTATCAGCGCCGCACTCTGTAGAATCTGAAGAGATCGATCTGGATCGAGCCTTCGATAGATTTGGGACCGCTTTTGGCTTATCCGTGAAGAAAATTTTTTGGAAATTGCTCGTACCCGTGATTCTGTCGAATTCTTTAACTTTTTTCTTGAGAGCTGCCTGAGACAGACTCTCAGGAGAATTGTCATCGTATCGTCTTTTATTCATTGTCTTTGCTTTTTGTTCCCGATGTGCGTCGGAGGTGCGCGTCCCCCGGCTCACCACTGAATAACCATACTTCACTTCGTCCACTATGATGTCACTTATATTTACACTTATATTGATTTGTTAAAGAAAAAAAATATGTGGAAGGTAGAACTAACCTATTAGGTCAATCTAAATTACCTCTAAACGTCACTCACGACTTAGAATTTTACTAGTTGACTAGTTTTACAAAAGTAAAATTTTGAAATGACTGCTCCGCGTTGTTTACACTTCGAGAGATCATTTGTTTCTATGTTGATTTCAAGAGTTTTTTTTTTTTTTTTTTTTTTTTATAAAAGGTAGTTTATTTTTCATTGTTAACAGTATACATTTCTAAGTAATAAACATCCTTATCGTACTTAATCATTATTATATATTTGTATAGTTTGTCATTTTGAGATGAGTCTCACCATATATCGTTTAATATAAATCTAATTTATTACGGCACAATTGGCGTACTTTTTTGGTATTTAGCATTTATTGCTCTCGTTTTTATTTATGTAGCTATGGTAAAAAAAGAATTTAGAAAAACCATTGCCACTGTAGCTTGCCTTTGTGGGCTTTTATACTTAGGGTAGGATAGGATACGGGGGAGGGGGGAGTTAGTTATAAAGAAATACAAAACTAGATTACTTAAATTTACTTAATTTATGCTATTTACAATAGGAAGGATGTTGCAGAAGCATCAACAGTCTTGTTTATTTAATTGCTCACTGAGCCATGGCGAGCTCTGTTTGCAGCTCTTTGTTGTTGTTGTTGTTCCAACAATTTTAGCCTGGCTCTTCTTCTCAATTCGTCCATATGTTTGGCCTCACCCTGAAGCCACCAGTATTTTTTACATATTCTGTATAAGTCATCGCAGTCTATCTTTGGTAATGCTGTCGAGTATAGCAATTTATTTATTGGGATGTTGTCTGTATCGATAAATATCGCTTTCCTAGCACAATGTCGTTTTATGTGATAAATGATCGGTAGGTTGTATTCGTTTTGTATGCACCCCAATCGGTCCAAATTAGTGAAAAGTTCTGGGGGAGAATAATTACTCTTCGTCATTCTAAGTGTAGTATGTTCGTCAATTATTTTAAGCTGATTCAATAGATCATTATCTATTTGGTAAGCGGTACTGAAATAATTCCTAGTTAACATGAGGCAGAAGTTGTCGAATCGCGGGATGTTCGCCGTGTCGTAAATTTCTTTATTGTTAATCCTTCTTGTGTATTCTGACTCGGGTGTTCGGTATCTGCCTAGGCACGCTTTAAGACACGATCTTTCAAATTTCCTGTAGTTTTCCATTACCGATGGTCCTGTATTCCACCATATGGGTGCTGCATAGGATATTACAGGACGGACTAAGAGTTGGTAGCAAATTATTTTTGCTTTAGTTTCTATGTTTCTATTGTAAAAGATCCGATGGTTTGCTCTTAGTGCGTTTTTGGCTTTGGTCAACTGAATTATATGGTGTTTATTCATTCTGAACAGGTAGTCAAAATGTACCCCGAGATATTTAACTATGTCTTTATTGGGGATTGCTGTAGCTACACCAGAATCCTTGTCCTCTATTATAATTTGGAATGTTTTTATGTACGGGACTGTTAATGGCGAGATCTCGTTTACGGTCTTTCTGAATAATATGGTTTCACTCTTGTGTGGGTTTATTTTTTGATTCCATTCTTTGTAATATGTATAAATTTGATTGATTATTAAATTGAGTTTTCCCTGAATTACTGGTATTTTACTATCTGCGACGTATGCTACCATATCATCCGCGTATGCACCTGAATGGGTGTTATTTCCAGTATTTAGATTAAAAAGATTGAGTATTTCACTGTTAAAAATATTGAAAAGCACCGGTGAAGTTACTGTACCCTGTTGCAAGCCTTCGTGGATTTTGAATTCTATTGTTGCTATATTTTTGCCGTCCCAGGTGATAAACGATTTGCCATGAATCATGTCATAAATTAGTTGTATTAATGGAAGAGGAAAGTTAAGTCTATGTAATATGAATATTAATCCGTTTAACCAGACAGAATCGAATGCTTTTTCTAGATCTATAAGCGTGGCTCCGACTAACTTGCCGTTGAACAGATATCTGTTTATGTCCGATGAGAATTTGTTAATGGCGTGGATTGTTGAGTGTTTCGATTTGAAGCCAAACTGGTTGTCCGGAATGATTTTATTCGCATCTGTGTGTTTTGTAAGTTGTGTTTTGATTAGTTTTTCGAAGATCTTGCTGATATTGACGGTGAGACTGATTGGCCTGTAACTCGCCGGATCGGTTGGGACCTTATCTTTTTTTTTTATCGGGATTACCTTGGCTTTTTTCCAACGTACTGGATAATACGAGTGGTTGAGACAATTGTTGAAGATGATTGTGTAATCTGTTAATATATTGATTGGGAGATGTTTTAAAACCAACATCGGTATACTGTCTAGTCCGCTTGAGGTTTTATTTTTTGCGTTTTTTAGTATGATCGCAACTTCTGCTGGTGTGTGAAGAAATTTTGTTGTGTTTTGGTCATGTACAGGGAGGTGAGCCGGGTTGTCTTTTGTAAATTTCGTGTGAGTGATGTTATGAGCTCTATTGTGAAGGATCATATTTTTAATTTCTTCTGCAATTGCATCCGCTCGCAGCTTCGTTTCTGTTCCTTGATTGGTATATCTTGGCGAGTTAATAGTCTCAAAATATTTGCCTATTATGTTCAGTTTCGTGATTGGGTGTGAGATGATGTAATTGTCACCGCTTACTACCACGTCTGGGTTATTTAATGTTTCGTCAGACAGTAGCGTGTTGTTGTTCTTATTGATCGAGAGAGTGTTGATTTTAGGTGGTTCTTTGTATCTGAAAAATCTGTTGATTCTGGGAAAAAACTTTGACGAGTCTGTGTAGTCGATGCTTTTGGCTTTGGCATTCCAGTAAGCAGATTCTGATTTTTTAAATTGTTTGTGTAATTGTTTGTTTGCAATTTTGATGCGAGATTTTATATCCCAGCTGGACCACGAATTGTGATTGTTTATTTTAAATAGTTCTGTGATTAGATGTGATTTGGCTGATTGTAGTTTTATAATTTGATTGTTTACGTATTTCATGCAGCCTTTTTTATTGTCATTTTTTATTTTCGGCACTATTGTGTCAATAGCTTTTAATATGATTTCTTCGATCTTAAGAATCTGAGAATCAATTTCTGTTATTGTTAGGTTTTTGTCCGATGGTAGTTGTATATCGTAATTGTCTTGTAGGTATTTCGTGAATTTTCTCCAGTTTGTATTTTTGTAGTTGTAACTCGTGTTCGGTTCTGTTGGGGTAGATAGACCCATAAAGAGTTCGTTACAGTCGATAGAAAAGCATAAGGCGTTATGGTCACTGTCGTATGGGAGTGTAGCGAGTCTGTTATTTTTCAGATCTTTTATTTCAATGCGAGAGTCGGCCAGGCAGTGATCTAAGTATGAACCAGCGCTAGGGTATGTAGGTCTGTCTGCTTGGTATATGGTAGTCTTAAGATTGATCCCATTGTCTTCTTCCCAGCGGGTGAGCAGTAACCCTCTCTCGTTCGAGCTGAGATCTCCCCAACTGGTATTCCTGGCGTTTATATCCCCCGCTATGATAAAATGTATTTTGTTTCTTCCTAATTTGTGGTCTCGATAGATTTTGTTAAGTTCGGCGATGAACGATGTCTTATTATTGCAAGCGGCATATACACTAAATATGAAGAGCGTCTTATTAGAGTTTACGTTTATTTTAATAGCTGTATATTCTATTACTTTATTGGTTGCTGAATTAGGGTGTGTGATGCGAGTGAAACTAATTCTATTGTTTAATAAAATTGCTGTACCGCCTCCATTTTTGGCATTTGGTCTGTCGGTCCGGACGAGTGAATAATTTTGGAAACTTAACATATGTTTGCTATTAAGTTTTGTTTCAGATATCAATGCTATGTCGATGTTATTGTCGTTAACAAAGTTCTCGAGATCTAATCTTCGTTTGTTTGCAGCTAGTGAATTAACATTTATAGCACAAAATTTTATCATATTATTGGGAGCTTCAATACCGTCCCGTCTTGCATATAGTGGTGGAGTGGTATTTGCCATTTTTAATGATTATATTGATCTAGGATAAATTCGATTTTTCTCGAATTTAATGTAATTCTTTTGTTCATTTCTGAAAATTGGTTAGCAATCAATTGCATCATACTTTCTTTGAAACTATTTAAGATACTCTCTATTTGTGTGAGATTATTGCTATTGTTATTATTATTGCTATTATTATTATTATTGTTATCATTGAATCTGTTACTGTTGTAATTATTGTCCTCGAGTATGCGTGGTTTGGTGTGACTGAAGCTCGGGAGTTGCGTCTTAGGTTGGTGATCTTCGTAATGCTCGTCGGAGTGTCTGGTCCTTGGGAGCGATGGAAAATCCGTTCTGTAGTTACCGGCAAGGGCTGCATACGATACTTCGGGGTTGATGTATCGATCGGTTTTGGCGATTTTTTCTGCCTTAATCGCTTTTCTCATCATATTCGCTCGTTGTTTGAGATCCTGTGCCGTAGCCAGATACGGACACCCCAGGTAGGACGCCGGGTGGCCAGTGTTGCCGCAGTTAATACATTTTAACTGCTCTTTGTCTCCTGTATTGTCAAGTTCGCAGATGCCTCCATTTATTGCCGGGCCATGGTTTTTTCCGCATTTCACACATCTGTATGGCAAGTGGCAGTTTTTGCTAGCGTGTCCTATTCTTTGACATCGCTTGCACTGAAAAACGGTCTTTTTTCGAATTCTTTCCCATCTAACGGGTTGGTGCAGTAAAAATTTGGTTTTTGTTAGTGCTACTGCCTTGCTATCCGGCGACAGTTGCACGATGAAGTGACATTTATTTTTACTGGATTTGTCGTAGATGAGTTTTGAGACTTCTACGACTTCAACGTTGGGGAGATTTTTGCTAACGATATAGTCTTTAATCTCGGTTTCGGTGTAATCGTCTCTGATGCCTTTAAGAACGAGAGATTTGTTTTTTTCTTCCTTCGGTGTAAACGTATAATATTGTAAGCCGTTGGTATCTAGAAGTTGTTTTATAGAATGAAATACTTCGATCTTTTGTGGCATCACTCGTAGATATTCTGTATCGGTTTGCTTCACCCAAAAATCTTGTTCTGCTATTTTAGCATTAGAGATTAGTTTGATTATATCTTTGGTTTTAGCGTTGTATATATGTATAGGCGGCGGCTTTGTTTTCGGGACGCGCGCTCCGCTGTGGCTCTCTGTGCTGGTGCTTGGTGCTTGAGCCCGTTTATAGATCGGGTTACGCGTCTGTTTGGGACTAGAGGGGCCCGGGATTGCGTTCTCAGTCTCCATGCAGTCAGATAGTGCGTCGTATTGGTTCTGTGTATTTATCGTATCGGTTTGTAACGTTGGGCGAGGTTTAGTCGTCCGCTTTGGTTTTATAAATTCTGTTGCATTAGGCTCCGCATTTTCTTTATCAGCGCCGCACTCTGTAGAATCTGAAGAGATCGATCTGGATCGAGCCTTCGATAGATTTGGGACCGCTTTTGGCTTATCCGTGAAGAAAAATTTTTGGAAATTGCTCGTACCCGTGATTCTGTCGAATTCTTTAACTTTTTTCTTGAGAGCTGCCTGAGACAGACTCTCGGCCGATTTATCGTCGTAGCGTCTTTTATTCATTGTCTTTATTTTTTGTTCCGAATGTGCGTCGGGGTTACGCGTCCCCCGACTCACCACTGTATAACTATGTTTCAGATCATCCCCTATGATATCACTTATATTGTCACTTATATTGATTTGTCAGATAAATAAATATGCGTAAAGTAGTGGAAACCAATTAGGTCACTCAAATTTACATTTAGACGTCACTCACGACTTGGAATTATACAATTTGACTTATTTAAAAAAGTAAAAATTTTGAAATGAGTGCTCCGCGATGTGTTTACTTTGAGAGATCATTTGCGACTGTTGATTTCAAGAGTCAGGATGGCCGAGCGGTCTAAGGCGCTGCGTTCAGGTCGCAGTCCACGTCTTGTGGGCGTGGGTTCAAATCCCACTTCTGACAAATCTTTTTTCTATCGTTAAAACGTTGTTTAACAAGGTCATCTATACTTGGAGTAATATTCATCGAAACATTATAGTTTTTCATTAACATCTTATTGTTAAACAAAAAATTGTATATAATTTCTCATAGCTTCGTCTATGAGAAAAAAGCGCAAAGTAGTTGGACAACAGTAATACATTTGACATGTTCTTCATATAATCATCAAGTTGGAAACACTTGTATGTATATTAACTTTTATTAGACTTGTAATGAAATCGTGTAGAAATTCACGATCAAGTAAGAAGAACAATATTTTTGTATAATTGTTAGTTTATGCCATCTATTCCTAATATTCCGTGGCATATACCGCGCATATCATGCGGCGGCAAAGACGGGGCGACATACGTAGATACACGACAAACCGCTGAAACCTGCCTGTATTTCAATTCAATAAATTATTAACATGGCGGATAGCAGTTTGCTCGTCACAATTTCGGGTGCTGCTTTGTCGCTCTTATTCTACGAGAATGTTTGCAGCGTCGGTGATGAAGTAAGTCTACGTACAGTTTATAATCTAGTGCAAGTTCTTCATAAAATCTACGACACGTGAAGTAAATTGCGACTGATATTTGTCTCTAACCTCGACAAACCTAACCTGAACGTCAGACGCGGGCAGTGTTTGCATAGAAAAAAAAAGAAACAAGAATTCTTTATGCGTAAAATATTGTTGACACATTCTATTTGAATTAGATGGGATTTCTATTGGGCGATGTGGTCATGTATGTCACGAAAAATGTCACTGATTCCGAGAGACACGTGGAATCCGTAAGACGACACATAGGTAAGCTTTTCCAATGCTGCTGTCAGTGGTCCTTGCTGAACAAACTGAAACAACAAGATGGCTATTGACACAAAATGACTATACGAGAGATACACACGAGATACAAAATCTGCAATTATTATATTACATTACGAATCAATTTATCATTTAAAATGTGTTTAGGTTTCGTACATTTATCGAGGTGCAAAAGATATGTACGAAAGTACGAATTTACTATTGAAATATATAGACTTGTACATTATGGGCATTCGGAATAACTAAATAACATTCTCAATAGTTTTAAGACCCTGGTATATTCTGCAGTCGTACCACATTATGTTAGCTTATACATATCTCAACTGTCATACACCTGTGTTAGTAACCACATCAAAAAAACATAGCTGATAAACATACAATGATGCATCCTCGAATTACAGAAATCACTGGCGTCCTCATGTGTCCATCTAGCGGAGCCCTTTACGATCACACAGGAAAGGTACTTGGGGATACATTGAAATCGTTCATTAGGGAAAGAAGCAAAGAAATCGTCGGTTGGTTCAGATTTCGACGCAACAATCGTCTCGTTCCTACGTTTAGAGATAAGATTCTGCACAAAGAATTAGCCGCGTACTTCAACGAGTGTAATGCCAACTCTCCTAAAGAATATTTTCTGGCGTGCATTCTGAACACATCGATGACAGAAAAAATGGGAATCCACAAATTTAGACACGTGTTATTGCATTACCAAAATGGGTTAGTGAAATTGGATTCATATTGTTGCAAACATAAACGAATCTCAATGTTTGTAAAGGCTATGTTGTCTGCAGAACATACTGGCCAGTTCCTCTAAGGATAAACAATCTTGGTGACGATGCAGCACGACTCGATGGTTCTGATTACATCCCAACACCTGTGACTAGACTCTCGGAAGAACGCGACGTTTTTACGAAATTCGTGAAATCGCTAAAGTAAGAACATGTACAACTCTATCGTATCGTACGTAAGAAATAGGATGTAACGGAAAATGGTAATATTAATTTTTTTCAGCCTCGATTTACAGCACAAATCGGGAAGTGAATTGGTGGCAATGATCCAGAAAGCTGCAAAGCATCACTTAAAATCGTTGATTCCAAAAGTTTGCGAATCCGATCGCGAAATCTTTGAGATGGAGAGACAGGTTTCTGAATTACGTTCAAAAATTAAATCTAGAGCGAGGAATCCCGAAAGTTCCTCGGTAGATAATCAACAGGTAAATGAGTCAAACCATTACTTAATGAGGCATTCAGAGGACGACCAAAGTGTGCCGATGGAAATACAAGAAGAGACACCGCCAAGAACGTCACAGGTCTATGAGGGTCTCTACCCTGACGCAGGCTCACCATTTCCAAAGGTACGTTACCTCGATTATATATCTCTGTCTAACATGTAGACGAGTCGTAGATAGCAGCTAAATGCCTGACTTGATATATTTGCAGACAAAAGCAACACCAAAGTCATCTATAAATGCGATGTGCTGTCCTAACGATTCAGCACAAAAAACTCTGTCCTCTTCATTTTCTTATAGTGAAGCAGCAAGAAAATCACCAGATACCGACCACTTATTCGCCCCGTCCGACTGATAGTGTGGTAGACCATGGTAGGTGTTCATTCCATGAACTGATCCTCTTCTTGCTTTTATGTCTATACATATATAAATTCAAACAAAAAAACTTAATTATTACTTCAAGTTCATCCAAAGAAAGCTCCTCTTTGAATCCCAATTATTTTTTGATAAAGAAACTTATGTTATGCAAAAAGATTTGTTGTAAATATTTCTTATGCTGAAATATATATGACATTGAAATATGTATGTATTTTTCAAGAAACGATCCTTGTTAGATTATCTATAATTATTAATGTAAGTAGAAAAAAGAATAAAGTACGTATAATAACAGAATCTATAATATCAATGTACAAAAAGCATAATATTTCCATCTACTCGAACGGCCAATCACATTCACATATCTCGCCAATATTGCACATTAAAAAAGTCTTCGTTACATTACTACCGATAAATACTGCGTTAATACAAGAGCAATGGAATGACAGTGTCGTATTTTTTATACAGGGTTGAATTGTTTACAGTATATCAGCTGGATTATTCGGTATACCGGTGACCTCCCATATTGTAGCCGCCAGTCGCCTGGAATGTTCTAAGACACATGATGAGGTAGCGAGACCCAAGTGCACGCAATACAATTCGTAGATTCGTATCTTGTTCGGAGAAGTTTTCGGGAAGCAAGTTTGCGCCAATTTTCTACCAACAAAGAAAAAAAAAACACAAGTGGACTTCCACCGATAAGGTACAAAAGTTGCGTAATAGCAAGCATACCTGTAGTAATCACCGCAAAGTATCCCAGGAACAGGAAAATTCTTCATCTGATGGTTGAGATATGTTTTGCATTTGAGTGATGATCCCTGCAGAGATATGTTATGAGAATATCGTTCAACATGCAAGTGCAGTTTGTGCATAACGTACCGAAGTGTCCTCGAACCAGAGAAAATAAGCGTAATTGAATGTCGTGTCTTTCCACATAACCGAGAAATGCCCCTCTTGCAGATGTGTTCGGCTATGCTCGACCATCGCCCATATCTGTGCATCAAGAAAAACGATTTTGATAAAATACGACTTAAAAATTATCACCTTCCAGGGTCAAACATACCTTTTTCGTGGTGAGTGCGAGAGTCTCGGGATTGGTAAAATCTAATGTCGGTGCTGTAAGCCTGTGGGTCGTCCGGTCAATGTATATGAAGTGTACGAGACCCGGAAATTCTTCGAGATATTTGTTGATCGTTAGGGAAGTTCTCGTATACAGAGAGCAATAACGTTAAGGAAGCGTATATAAAGCGATAACGATGTACATACAAATTGCATTAAAAATTATTTAACAAGAAAAAAAATCATTCTCCAGTACGCATGTTACATACATATATTTTGAAAGGATATGATCCAAGGCTGAAGTTCTTAAGCGCCTTCACCTTGAGAAAATCGGTGAAGTCATTCAATTTTTGCCTAACCAACCGACTGACCGTCACGACCACGTCCACGCCATTTTTCAAGAAATTCTTGTCGAAACAGGTCAGACGAAAGAGTTCGCGCATCGTTTCCGTGAATCCAGAGGTATTAGATTCTATTTGCAGAACAAACTCCGGATCTCGTGATTTTAACAACTCGATGTATTTTCGACGCACAAAATCCCATTTAACTTGAAGACGCCTTTGGCACATGTCAACGTCATTGCTAACGTTTGCACGATTCTTTTTTATACCATCAACGGCCTTTTTTATAGCCGAATCCAAATTTTCAAATGCAGGCCTCAATTCGTCGATGTCTCGCTGAAGCTGAAGACCGTTCACGATATTGAGATGATAAAAACTATCGTACAGTCCCGAGGACGTTCCCAAATTCGTTACTTCCACTATCGTTACGAGATTAATACCCTCTGCCAGTTCCGAAATATGAACGGCGTTCGCAGTACAACCACGCTCGGAACCTAACAGAACCAACTGACTATAGAGACCGTCTTCTGTAAAGGAATACAAACCCTCGCTGATCGACGAATCTCTCGAGTCGCCTAAAATCAAATAATTCTCTCGTGAAAAATGCTTGCTTGTAGCGGTATTCTTAATCAGGTGAGTAACCATAAATGCTCACCGAACAAATGCTTTATGTCTTCTGAAGTTGGATTTGCCAGTTTTGTATTAATGTCGAGTGTACCACCCTTCTCTTCTCTGCTAGTATGAAAGTTTCGTGGCAAAAGAATATCAGCTTCCTCATCATCGTCGCAAAACAATTTACCATCGTTGGACACCTTGTTATTGGCTACTTTGCATAGTAGCACCATCAATAAGATATCAGCGGCACTCAGGTCTTGAGTATTTTTGTTTGAATAGAGAGATAAGAATTTGTGTTCGACTAAAATGAGAACATGCACGTTGGCAAATTCTGACTGCGTTTTCAATTTATCTGATGCGTCATGGAGTATTTTTAGAGTCGCCGATGCTAGATCACCATTCACGGAAAGCTGTTCAACCGCTTCGGTCAGTAAGCTTTGCTCGCATCCACGAAGATGGACCCAAGCATCTAGCAGTGCCGAGACCAAGTAAACTTTTTGTCTGCTTGTCTTTAGCCTGGAAAATTGCGAGCTGGTAAAATTTAAACATGTTCTGATAAAAAGAAAATTGTGCTATTGAAAAAATAACTAACATCCCTATGTCTGGACCACAAATGTGTCTCACTATGGATACACAAACTCCCAATGTTCTTCTCATAAGTTCTACTTCCTCTGTGGCAACATAAACGAACGTGTAGCCCATAAAATCGTCGAACGTCATATTTGTGCCATCCTGGCAACGCATTGATGTATAGGAATTGCCAAACTGCGATGCCATCACATGTTGAGAGGTAATAATAGGTGAAAATAATTGCATTATGATATTCGGACTTAAGTCATCCGTGTCTCGATTGCTGTCATCCTAAAATAACAATTTTAAACGTGTTTTGCCATAACAAATTTTTAGGGTTTTCTCTTTGTGTAAAATTCTCACCTTGCCCTCGCACAACAATCCTTGCATTCTTGCAAGGCTCTGAATGTGATTTGCAAATTTTTTGTTGCATTTTATAAACAAAACATCATTCAGATGATCAAATATGAGAATGCCTCTCATTTTTGAGCCTCACTTTAGAATCGGTAATTCTTTTTATATCTCCTTTCTTATTGCCACATCGATAAGGTGCGGTAGTCAGCGTTTATGCTCCATTTGTACAGCTGCCACAGTAATCTGCCCTTTAAAATTGTGACAGTTCAGGACTAGGTGTGTTGTGTGCGGTTGACATGGAGAGGGGGTTATCTAACAAAACTGGTTGGCTTCGACATTTAACCTTCATCGCTCTGTGGATAAGGAACGAAATCGATGAATATCCTACGCCAACTACAATGTGGCGCGCAAACTATATCGCGATGCCGATCTAGATGTATCACTAAATAAAACAGAGGATTCAAGTTACCGACGTATATATAATTTTATGATAAACCTTATGGTAATATATGAATACGAGAAAAAAAGACGATTCATATCTAATTTACTACAACTTTTTGGAATAGATGGATGATTAGTATAATGAACTTAACGATTCAACGAATATTTAGCAATAGCTTTATTGTTAAATGTTTTCAAATACATCGGAGTACATAACACCTATACAGGTTTTCCGATTGATCGCTAATTGAAACAATATATTAATTGTATTCAATCGTTTCTCTGCGATATTCATATATAGTTTCGTTTATTTGTTTATCTTTCTTTTGTCTCGAATGGTGCGTGTATGAAGTTAATTACCATGTTTTTAATGTACGCTCCGCTATTCTCCGTTATATGGATATATATGTAACGAGGAATAGCATTTGCAATATTCGTAGCTTATGTACACATATGTACTATGTGTATATGTATATATATATATGAGGTATTCCACGGCTAATCGGCCATCAAACTGCCGACCCCTCTTCGATTTTGATCAAATAAAATTCCCTCGTAGTACTTAATGACAAGAGCAAGTCACGAAATTTTTCGATTTTTTTCGCTTTTTTTTGTTATGAATTTTTTTAAATTCCGAAAAAAAAATTCAAATACAAATAACTCCAGAACAAGACATTTTTAGTAGTGTTATAAGTACTTCAAATTATGCGTCCTGAACTGCTTTTTGAGAAAAAAATAAGGAAAAAATTATTTACAAATTTCTCGATGTTTTTTTGTGATAAATCAAAAAACATCAAGTATGACGTTACCGACTTTTTTTCAATTTTTTCCGAATTCCTCTTGCGATTTCGAAAAAATCTTCAATAGTTTCATCGTGGAATCTCGATATGTATTTACTATTTTTTTCAATATTTTTGAAATTTATGGGAAAATCTAAATTTCAATGAAAGTCAATCAATATAGTAAGAGATTGAGATAGAAACCATTTATTCTTGACAATAATACTTTTATTCAATTTTTGGTTCAAGATTTGAATGATTCAAATTTTTTGAAGATGAAAAAATGTTCACGGGATTTTCATTATTCATACTTCATTCGTTATATCATACTCGACGATGCATATCCACCTTCTATTTGCTTGCCAGCGGCAGCCGCTTCGCCATTTTGGGCAGCACCTACTGGGCGCCCGCACTTATTCGCCAGTTCGAATGGGCATCGAAACCCAACAATTTACCAAATATCACGGTCAAGTTTTTACCTCAAGAGGATTACGAAGCTGTAAAAGTGCATTTGGAATAACAATTCAAACAAACCAAAAGGATACCAGGAGGAACGCAACAAATACATTGCATAATCCCCGCAAATAATGAAGATCTCAATGTAAAAAAAATTCATCTTCCGACAACTTTGAATCTCTCAAAATCTTAAAACCATCAATTCGCGAATAACATTATTATTATTGTCTTGTTCTGGAGTTATTTGCATTTGAATTTTTTTTCGGAATTAAAACAATTCATAACTCAAAAAAATGGCGAAAGAAATAAAAACAATTCATGACTTTCTGCTGACCATAATTTTTTCCCTCAATAATGAAAACCTCGTGACATTTTTTTCATCTTCAGAAACATTTGAATCGCTCAAAATCTTGAACCAAAAATTGAATAAAAACATGAATAAAATTATTATTGTGAAGAATAAATGGTTTCTATCTCAATCTCTTACTATATTGATTGACTTTCATTAAAATTTCGATTTTCCAGTAATTTTCAAAATATTGAAAAAAGATAGTAAATATCGACATTCCACCAAGAAACTAGTTTAGATTTTTTCGAAATCGCAAGAGGAATTCGGAAAAAAATTGAAAAAAAATCAGTAACGCCATACCTGATGTTTTTTTATTTTATAAAAAAAAAAACATCGCGAAATTTGTAGATAATTGTTTTGTCATTGTTGTCTCAAAAAGCAGTTCAGGACGCATAATTTGACGGACTTATAACATTACTAAAAATATCTTGTTCTGGCATTTGAATTTTTTTTTCGGAATTTTCAAAAATTCATACCTCAAAAAAAAAGCGAAAAAAATCTACAAATTTCATTACTTGCTCTTTTCATTAAGTACTACGTGGGAATTTTTTCTTATCAAAATCGAAGAGGGGTCGGCAGTTTGATGGCCGATTAGCCGTGGAATACTTTATATATATATTTTTTATACATAGGTATTTACGACGCTGGTACAACAATTATGTACATAACGCTATCAAGCTATCACTAGTTATATTGACGCTTTAGGATCGTGTAAGTAAATTGAAACCTGGGAAACGTAATAATTTACATTTAATCGTTGGTACCCGCAGTTCTTTTCATTTTCTTCTTTTACCACAGATGACCTCGGACTCTTGAAACTCGGAGACTTTTCATATCGACTAACCTGTAGGAAAGGTTCAGTTTTTTTTCTAACTCTCTTTACCCTGGCAAAAAAAACTTGACCGGTAGAAGACAACAGATTTCGGAGCTAAAAATATGACGGCCATCGTGATTTTGATCAAATTTGTTGTTGGCAGGGCATGCGTGAATAGGCACTCGACACTGGCACATCGACTGTGATTGATCAATCAGCGAAATAATACCATCGAGATTGTTTTCAAACGATCTACCGGTAATTTTCAGTCGAAAACATTCAACTATCTATATAGATATAGTCCAAATTTGGTCGTCCTTTCTTGTTCACTCCTTCAATTTTGTTGTCAGGTTTTTCTGAGAGATTGACGCGTGTGTTGATTGCACCGTATCTTTTTAATACTTTTCATCAGTTGCTACGCTACGAATTGACCACTTCAGAAATTGGTAGATCAAATAACAACTATGACAAATGATATAACACGTATTGACTCCGTTTTCATTTTTGTTTTTTTTTTCTTCACGACATAAGGACACGTTGAGAATTGATCGACGTTCTTGCATTTGACTCGGGGTAATATAGACTTTTTTCCTCATCTTCAACTTCGGTAACATCTATTATGTATCATATATAACATCTACATTGACCCTTTTCACCAATTTCTGAACGAAATTCCACGGTATATCATGTACTTATATGGCGAAAGATTTCTTTTTGTTCTTTTAAGTCTGTTATTACAGAACAAGTTTGCAATTCTCATCTGCTTACATAGAAAAACGATTTATCATGGAGGGTAGGTCATTTTCGTTGAGTGCCTGAGCTATACAATTTTTCTCACGGAGATTCTTTCTTTTCTTCTTTCGAAGAAAAAGCTGTCTCGGTCGCGCCGCGACATTCGCGATATAATTCACATTCTCGAAGTCGAACGCGCGTGACATACCTCGTCGCGTTTATCTCGCTTTTCTGTTTTCGTTTTTTGTTTTGTTTTTTGTTTTTTGTTTTTTTTTTTTCATTTTAAATATATCTCGTTAAACCGTTCCACTTCGATGCTGGTCCACAAAAGTATATTAATGTAGCAATATCGCCGCCACGCTATCTCCAATTGTGGCGTTTGGTTTTTCGTAAGTGCCGGAAGCAGCTGCTCTTATCCCCGTTTGTTCACGGTTGCCATGTAACATTTGATCGTGACAACAATCGCAAACAAACGCCGTTATATCAATTATCGTAACAATAATACATCTGCTTAAATATTCTCGCTAAATAACGGATTAACGTAGTTGACTATAAACGTAGTAACTATAATATAATAAAACGTGTTAAACGCTTCGAAACGACGTTAAACCGAGCTAAGCTTGTCCATTTAAATATATATAATTGTTTTTTTTTATACAATAGGTGCTAGATAATACGATACGCTATAGAGCTACTGCGCGATCCTTGCGATCGCTGTCCCGACTAACGTTGTTTTGGTTTTTGGTTCCGTTTCTCAGTCTCTCACGCACGATCTCACATCCACGAGTAATGATAATAAATATAGATTAAAATTAACGACGCCCGGAACAATTTACGGAAGATCGATGCATTTGATAAAAACTTAATGCTACGAAGGAATGAAGCATCTCGCACGAAAAGAAAATGCTAAAGCACCTCGTGGTGCGAGCTCGAGGCTCCTGAGATCGAAATTCACAACGCTCGGGACGATCCCCGATCTGTCAACGATCCCGCCGGAGCTCACGATCGAAAGATCAAAGGATCCTGGAAGCGGAAGTATCAAGGAACGCGCAGAGTCAGGTTGTTGTAGATACTTTCATCGGATAAGGCTGCGTCAATTATTGTCTTTCTTTTTTTTCACGGGTATCATACGATATTACGTATTGGAATGGGCTCTTCTAATACTTTGAGCATATAATGCGCGGTGTCAAAAATTGCCGTTTCGAGCTTTTTTCCATCGCGTCTTCCTTTCTCGTATTTTCTTTCCACAACATCCCACCCTTTGGCCCTTTCACCCGTTATCTTCCTGCCTCTCGCGTCACGCGTCCGTGGCAAGGCTAAGACTCGGCGTACTCCGACGAAATTCTGATCGAAAATTTCTCGGACTATTTGAACTGAAAACCGACTCGATATCAATTTCGATCAAAATAATCTGACGTGTACGTTGATTCTTAACCTGGCCTTGAAACACGGGTCTTATCACACGCACTTGCTCGTTGTATTAGACCGCCGAATGCCGACGGCTGAACATTTTACGATAATCCCTCACGCTAACGAGGAATCTCTTTGATCTCGCGAAGTTCTCGCGCCCGCGGCTCGTGCGCCGCGGATTCTTTTCTTCTGTTTTACCTTTTCGCATCCTGTTATCTTTTTGCTTTTGCTTACGTCGTACAGCAAGTAAAAGTCTGCATCCAATCGTGGATTTAATATATATATATATATGTATAGATTTATTTATATATACGAAGTATCGAGAGGGTGCGGAAGTCGGTGACGAACCGAGAATGTTCGTACGTTGATTTAGGAAGAATTGTGTGAAGCAACGGAATGAAGCGACGAGGGAAGAAGAGACGGCTCGTATCCTATTATATCTCGATTTTTTTTTCTCGACAAGCTGGAGAGGAACGTAATTGGCTATCACCGAACTTCGCAACGCTCGCATATACACCCTCTCGATATACACTTTCGAAGAGACTAACGATTCGTTTAAAATAATTTTATAAATATATAAACGGCGCACCCGACTGACCGACACTTTAGGCCTATATAGTTTTGGAGCTCGACTAACAAAAGCTAGGTAATATATATATTTATACTTTGAGTTTTCGTTTAGTTTTTGTTTATCGTTTGTCCCATTCGTTTTCGCGTACTTTGTGTCTCATCCTGTAAATCTAACGTTTTAAGGACGTTACTCGTGAACGAACGAAAGTACGCGTGAAACTGTGTAATATCCCTCTTCGATGTTTCTCTATACTTTTTTGTTCTTCGTTCTTTTGGTCTTCTTTAGCTTGTATTACTCTTTACATAAGTCTCACGAGCGTGCATGTTTTTTCTGTTCTCATTTCCGTTCGCTCCTCAGGACAATTTTCACTCACATCTATATCGATTAATAAATTACTATATACTTTTTAGCGACGTATAATTACAATCATGCACGCGCAATTTAGGCTTCTAATGCCGTGGCTCTTTACGATCTTTATCTGCCTCCTGGTATTACTCCAACTGGGCTAATAATAATAATAATCAATAATGAACATTTGTCGTTGAAAGACTTCGTATGGAATAACAATTATAACGGAATACTGACAATACGATATTGTCTCCCGAGTGACCGTTTCTCGTTTCGCACAAGTGATCGAGGTGGAACGCATCGACTGTTTCCTGTTTTCACTTTTTACCTAATGAAACTGACTAGACGAATTCCGATTGGAAACTAACCGTTTCGAATCAGCTTCGATATTCATTTTTCGCAAGTTTAAACCGTTTCGATGGGAAAAGGTACGAAGGTTTCTCGAATGTTATCCTTAAATTTCAACATAGCTGAAAAGTTCAATTTCCCCTCAATTCCGCCAGCACCACTTGACAAATCGATTTATAATTCTGCGTCTTGGAAATTCGCTCTCGATTATTCGAGCGAGATCGTTCCGATTGGAGAACAAGTCGGGCGCAAAAACGATGTTAATTGATGATGTGCAATTAAAACATATGTCAATATATATGCCTGGCTCTTCGCCCATGGTCACGTCTCCTCTCGATGGAAGAACGGAAGATAGTTAAAGAATAACTTAAAAGAGACTTGGACATGTTGCCGGATTCATGTCACCGAATACGTTGAGCTCATAGAGCGAAGCGAAAACGATGAAGATGAGGTACCATGCCATCAGTACGACGCCGTATCTTCGATCGAGCTTCCAGCCGTTGAGATGAGTCGCAACGACAAGGAAAACCACCGTCGACAGTAGCGAGACCGTCGAATAAACGAGACCTATTACACACGTTGGACAAAGTACACAGATAAGGATCGACGTTTCTAAGCACGAGAAAACCTTAATGAGTTAAATATTGATCATAACTTGCCTCTGCTCGTGACATTTACGTGCGAGCCTGGTTTTATCAAGGCAGTTTGGATGAACCAGGGAAGACCGAGGCAAACGAGAATGTCGAATACGTTGCTGCCAACTGCGTTGCTTACCGCCATGTCACCGAGGCCCTCTTTGATTACGGCCAGTGACGAGAGTGCATCGGGCACGCTGACACCAGCTGCCACGAAAGTCAGACCCATCACAGTATCGGGAATTCCGAGCGTGCTACCTGAAATATCGATCGAACATTCGTTGATCGATTTTAACGCGACAGACCTTTTTCAGACATCGCCGGATCTGACCTAAATGTCTAGGTCGTTTTTACATTTTGTCTCTCTATTATAGTACCTATTATCGTGATCATCCAGACCATTATGTAGCTGTAAAAACTGATCCATATCATGGAAATGCAAAACGTGAATGGATACCAGCTTCGCCACTTCTCTTGACGACAGTCGGGCATCGTTGCTCTGCACATGTAGTGAATTGGATAAACGAGACCCCATGAGAATAGGCCCCATTTGCCACCGTCCGTTGGCATAACCAACGGTGAAACTTCGTTGGGGTCGGGTTCCTTCGCCTTGTAATATTGGGGCTGCTTGGGCTGCGGTGGTTGTTCCCCAGTTTCCGGTAAGCCACCCCCTGAAATACACGACCAAACATTGATTCGCTCGTTCATTTTAAGCCGTTAATGAGTCTATTATAGCCCGTACAGGCTATTTATATACCAGATCGATGACGAGATCGTGTTCGACGTACCTTCTTGACTCTTGACTTGCTCCGTTACCGGAGAATTCGGCCCGGTATACGAGAGTCTGTCCTCTTGAAGCGAACGATAGCTCACCAGTGCACTTTCCTCGGCGGGTTCGTCGTCCTTTGGGAGGAACGGGATGTTGAAGGATTTGGCCCAACGCTCGAGGCGAGTGTTGAAGGACAGCGCGATGCAATAAACGACGTAAGTCAACAGCATCAACAATGCCTCGCCCCTGTATCAATAATGCAAACATACTCTTATCTCGAAAGTCTTCGGTTGTTTGCATATCCAAAAACAATCTGTTATATCGTTGAGATGAAATTTTCACGTTTTTGACATTTAATACGACTGCAAAGCGGACAAGAATGGATATATATATATATATATATATATTTATATTTCTTCACTATTTCTTTCAAATTTGAACTCTTTGGCTCGCAATGTTGTCATATTCCCTCGTACATACGCAGATATTGCATCACTCGAGGGACGCGCGGCGGTATGTGCATACGTACCACGAGATACTATCGTTGTAGATGGTGCCGAGCATCACGAGGATCGATATGAAATAGAAGAATGAATCACGACAGAGAGGCCACCAATTGAGCTTGGAGACGGTCGATGTGCACAGTCCGCACACCGCAATAACGAACATTATGTTGAAAACAGCGCTGCCGATTACGCCACTGACCTGACAGAAACAGGAGTATCGAATATCATCTTTGTACAGCCTCGAGTGTGAGATGATCACGCGGTGCGAAAGCCTTCAACCTTCGGCTCGAGTATCACGAGCTACGGGATTTTCACGAGATGTAAACGGACTTACCCCGATGTCGTCTTTCGCAAAGAACACCCCTATAATTACGGTGGCTAATTCCGGTGCCGATGATCCGGCGGCCATAAAAGTAGCACCGGCTACGTCCGGCGGTAATCTCAGTTCTGAATGATAAAATATTATATCGGTAATTTGAAAGATCGCAAGGTAAGATGATCCCTAACTGAAAATGTTCATTGATATCTCACCTTCGCAGATTCGATCGAGACTCGAGACGAAGTAATCGTCGCAGACGATGGCAAGACCCAGAAACGTGTAGACAGCTGCGAGTACGTGAATTATGAGACCACCGTGTTTTCTCGCATCTGGACCCATAATGGGCTGGGGAAATTGTTCGATCGCCGGTGGTGAACAATGCTTACGACGTGGCCTCAACGTTACGTGAACGTCGCCAGCGGGAGTCGTCGTGCGAGTGCTCGGGGTTGACTAAAGTAACGAAACAAATTTCTTCTCAGTACAGTCGTTGATCGGGATCTCAGTTTACGTACAAGTGTAACAGCGAGGACTAACGGTCGGGATATCCAACGACGATTTTGTCGATGAGCCTTCGTCTTTATTACTCTCATTCTCCTTGGACTTGGACTTGTCTTTTAATTTCATCTTCGACAACTCCTTGGCTTCTTCCTTCGTTTGCTCGCGAACTTTTGGAAGTTGCGTGGTCGGTGACTCGGTCGGTGTTGCTTTCTTATCCTTGACATCGGCCCTCGGCGGTGCTTTGTCGTTACTATTTTCACCCTGGTCCTTGCCCTCTTTTTGCTCAGAAGACGCGGCGAGATCAGCTCCCGCGCTCGTCGTCGGTATCCTCTCCGTCGTGAACGGCTCTGTGCTCATTTTCGCGGTGGTCGGTGATCTCGTCGTCGACGAAGCGACCAGTTGTATCAGAACGTAAAGGAGAAAGAGGCCAACGTGAAGAGGCCATTTTTCCCGACGCGACAAGCGTCGCGGTCTGTTTCTCATTGTGTGCGACTGCAATGAGAGAACTTTAATATGAACAAAGCCTCACCCGGCATTAAGACGTTTAATATTAACTCGAGAGGTTAGCTGTAAAATCATTCGGGAACGAATCTTCGAACGCCATAGCTACTCAAGTAAAATTACTTTTAGCTCCCGTTTCGTTTCAATATTTCACACTCGTTGACTATAAATTAATTCCTATCAGCTTAATATTTCTTAACCCATATCTCTTCGTTCGAACTTATATAACGTCGAACAGCAACTTGGTATTATGAATGATCGAAGAAGAATATCAAAAGGTCACGTTTGTGATCCAGGAAACATGATAATATTTTAAAATATTGCTCGAGAAACTGGGAGTGATGGAATAAAATTTCAGGCCCGAGCAATACGATTTTGCACTCCCTCGTCGTGAACGAGGCATCTGCGATAAAACAAACGATGACGTTGAGCTACGGGAATGTACTACATACCTACCTTGCAGTATAAAGGATTGGGCATCACGCGGGTAATACAACACTGCAACGAGGTTGCAACTTTTTTACGAGCCTCGCTCAGATGTATAAAAGAGTGCCGTAGCGGGAGCAAATGATCTGGAACACTGTGGCCCGTGTACATACGGACCACAGTTGTATTACGCGATACGATAAGTTAAAAAAAGGACGGATGCTCGACGATGCCCGATTAGAATGCAATATATCGAGTTTCATAAGTTTCGCCGATACGGGTTTTCCGCGTTTTTTAACATTTAACAGTTAACCGTTTGACGTTTCACGGTACATAGTGCGATTCTACGAACCCCAAGTGATTGTCAAGTAATGTACATTAAATTGCAGATAATTGCCACGCATAGATATTACGACGAATCGATTATCCGGCATCGCTGATAGAATATGAAATTTGAATGTACGTTGAGTGTTGTGGAGAGGGAATCTTGTTTGAAGACTCGACATATATTATATTGCCATATATTTCGGCGATGATATCGGACGTGGATAAAATAAGGCGAGGGAACAAAAATTGTGTAACGTGGCTCTACCAAAATTCCGTAGTTTACCAAAGAACGCGGATAAAGTGGTTTCGCAATACGATAGGGAGATAATATTGAGCGCCCGTTGCGCGATTTGATAGACCAGTAATTTGACTGTAATTGCTATTATTGATAATTAAAAGTTCTTGCGGCGATAAGTAGTTTTCATATTTTCTTTTTCCGTCTGTACTGCCAGCTTGTGCTTTCTCAAAGCCCTTTGAAGAGCGAGCTCACAGAGTGCTTCTTGGATCGATTCTACTACTCCAATCAACCACTACCCCCCCCCCCCCCCTGCCCTTCTCTTTGACGGTGCCAAGCTTTCATACGTTCTTCCTCTCTCTCTTTCTCTCTCTCTCTCTCTCTCTCTCTCTCTCTCTCTTTTTCTCTGTCACTCAAATATAGCCGGCTTCGTCGTCGACTCTCCAGTGTTTCCTTCCTACCGTTTTCACCGAAGATAGGTCTTCGTTGCATTCCCCATCACTTTGTATATTACCACTACTTCTTTCACGAAATCAATGCAATCACCGAAGGATGAACCAAAGCGCGGCCGCCGGTGCAATAGACCAATGAGAAAAACATCGGAGGGAGTATGAGCTCGAGAAATGAAGAGGCCCCGGTTCGCTAAAGTTATTAATTATAATCGTCGGCTAATTTGGTAAAACCTCTTTCAATACTCTTCCGCTTTTAAGAATTAATTTCCAATTATGATACAAGAGGGATACGGGGATACGCGAGCTGCATCCAAAATATATCTTACATACATCGACTGATTAGCCGTAATATATTTTCGTATATAGGTTAAGTTTCAGTGAACGGTAGATGACTCATTTGGTTTTGGTCCTACCGACGTTTCGGTTGAAGCGATGTTTACAGGTTAAGAGCTGACGATACTAACGCGAATTCTTTGTTATAACTGTTTCGATGTCCGAATTGTTATCTCAATTCATTCGAACGTAATTTCGTTTTCAAGATAAACTGGAGCGAGAAAGCTCGTAAGAAAAAGGAGAGAAAAACGGAGCGTTTACAAAAACGTTTGGTTTGTCTGCGAGAAGCAGGGCTCTCGGTGACTGAGCCGGAAGGAATGAACGACGGAGACGCCGGGATCCTAAAGCAGACTGACGTCAAGGAGAAACGATTCGGAGCTTGAGTGTTACACCCTCTCCGAGTTGGCCCCAATTACGGATTCTTCCCATTTTTCATACAAAAAAAAAAGTATATATCTATATTATTATACAGTGACAGATTCGATCTTTCTCTATAATTTTAATGTCGCGTGTAACGAGAAACGTTCTGTCACCTGTGCAATAATATAGTCTCCGGTATGTGTACGACAATAACGACAGAGTTGCATAATGGTGACGTTGATAAGCGGGGAAACACGCTTTTCCGCTCCATCGTCGCTCTCGAGAAATATTGTATTTTCGCGGACGACAATGATTTGCGGAAATCTGTGACGTCTATATACGTATATAAGCGCATACACGCAAACACAAATGCGAACGAGCTCTTCGTGGAAAATCGACGTGCTTCGTGGAACGACGGGCTGGGGTACGTTTACGATTCGATCATGGAAAGCAGGAAGACATTTATTCATCTATATATTATATCGAAGCCCACTCGAATCGAGAGCTAGATTAATTTGCATATCTGTCGGAGGAAAAGTCTCTCGATTTGTCGTACGCCGGGATGTATAAGTGGCCTATCGGCTGGTCGTGAGACCAGCGGGCGAGATAAGACCGAGAGAGACGGAGAATAGTGCCCGTATAGTAAAATTTATACCACTTCGCGAGTTGAACGAGCGAGAATAAGTGGAGAAAAAAAAACGAAACGGGTTACCCACGATGCTTACAAAAGATTGCTGACGAGCGTAGCTCGTGGAATCGTACGAATAAAAAAGAAGAACGAAGTGGCAGTAAAATGTGAAAAAACGTGGAGGTTGTACTTTATGCCGCGATCGTTACAATTCGCTTGGTTTCAGACCTGAGATATGACTTTAATCCACTGTTCGTAATCATCCCTCCGGCACCGTAACACGATAGTTTTCATCTAATTAGAACGAATAAGCAAAAGTGTTGTATTCTGGACGACGCGTAAACACAAATTGGGGGAATATATTTTTGTAACGATTAAAAATAGCCTAAGGTTGCGAAAATTGTATATTGGCCAACGGCGGTTCCACACCCCGGTTGATAAAGCCTTTCTTTGGACAACACTTTCTATGTCGTCGTATCTATCTATCGTTGTCTCACTGCCAGGTCACTGGGGTAGCAAGGTATATTTTTAGGAAGCGTCAAGCGTTTGTGTCGCTAACACGGTCAAATTATTGATTTGCATATAATGCTACCCCCGAAGTACATATTCCGATCCGTATATATATATATATATAAAAGCTTCTTTGTTGAAATATCTCTCGGCACGTCCGGTGGCTTATCGCGTGTATCAACTACGTTTCGGGGAACCTCCACCACCCTCAACCTCTTCGGGGATGAATGAAAATCGAGTTCTAGTTAAAAAGGCCATTCTCGAACAACACTCACCCTCGGGCTCGTCATCGACGTCGTTTCTGCACCGTTCACAGACACCTTGGACATCTCTTGTTCGGAGGGTTAATTCTTACCCTTTCAAATGTATATATATATATTTTGCAATTTATGGATATGTATATATGTATATATAGATATCTATACCGCGCCGAGTTCTCTTGCAGTCACGACTCGCGTGTACCGGCCGCTGCTAGCTTTCACTCACGTCACCGTTCACATATTTCTATCTTTCGCTCTGTCCGCGCCCCCTTCGTTTATAGCCACAACCGTACTGTCGCGTGCAGCTTTCGCCGAGTTTCATCAAGCTCCCTTCTCTCTCTCTCTCTCTCTCTCTCTCTCTCTCTCTCTCTCTCTCTAAACTACCGCCGCCAACCGCATAGCCGCTCTGCTACTCCACCGCCCTCTATCGTCGCGTTATGACATACGTATGTCTACCGCGAGACATTAACGCGACATGGCGAAAGACCGTCGTTGTATGCCAATGAAATAATACAAATTAAAGATCACTGGGTATTGTACGTGCGAGGGTTATATCAGTATCGGATTTATTGAAGTGACCACAGATCACTCCTAAAGTCGTTGAGTAATGTTGGCCGGTGCTTTAGTTGTGATAGCACCCGAGCGAGTTGGCAAGCATGGAGACTGTACCAGACGTGCGATAGAGACGCAGACAGTCCAAGAGCTTCCCTGCCGGTCCTTTGGCGCCTACGCTATTTCGCATACAATGGAGAGAGAGAGAGAGAGAGAGAGAGAGAGAGAGAGAGAGAGAGAGAGAGAGAGAGAGAGAGAGAGAGAGAGAGAGAGAGCAACAGACAGAGGACTCACATATACACACACGCTAAGAGAGCTTTTCGACCACGGGGTTGCACGCTTGCGCCTTGTAAAACCTGGCGAAAAAACGTTAATTTTTCTGTGAGACGACTTCGTTGACCTATATGATCTCCGACCCACGCGCATATCCTATAGCGAATAGGATCCTCAGCTTCGCTTTTCGTATATATGTGTACATTTATGGGTATAGGATTGCTACAAACCCGTCGACTCATTTTACTTTGAAACCGTACATGTACGATATCCTAGCTAGTTTCGTGATTTTGCAAAAATCCAACTTAAGGTACCTATATTTGTGATAAAAGTAAAAATAAATATTGATAATAGTGTCTGAAAAGTTTAAATACACCTACATGTCACGACTTAATTTTTTTACCTTCGAACTCATGACTGGGGTCGAACGCACCCCACACTTTTGTTGTTTATAAAATCGGTCCTATGCTGGTGAACAGATTTTCTCGTACATGGTTTTCTTCATTTTTTATATTTAACGAAGGGAGTGGGTGTACGAGAAATCTGATTTTATCCACATTTAGTTCTCTCAATCTCAAGCGGTGTTTTCAAGGGGAGACATCAGACTATTGAATACAAATTACTGTTGCTTTATTTAGTTAAAAAAGTATATTTATTCGGGAGATTAAAAATGTTCAACTGGCTTAATATGATGAATTATATACTATGCAAATTATTTAACTATATAAATTAAATCAATAGCAGCACAATCTGTGCAAAATACAATTTGGTGCTCTTTGCACATGACTCGACGTCATTTAAGGCTTTTGCGATGTTTTGATCTCTGGCACGAGCCGCATCTTGCCTCTCTCTTATTAATATCCTGTATCAGTTTTTCTTCTTCGCCAAGAATTGTTTGGATATTGTAGCGAAGCTCTCGACAAAAAGTGGGCATTCACAGCTGTGCTCGCATATGCGGCACTATTAGAGCTTACGGTAAATTAAAAAAAGAAAATTTCTCTTTAGTGGTCAAGGGCCACGTTGAAATAATGCAAGATCATTACATTGATGCCTCCTTGATCCAGCAACGCCATCCAGATCCTCATGGGCCACCAAAGAGTTTTTCGAGCCGTGGAATGTTCGTGACACAATTGGTCGAATGTATCTGTACCTCCTTTTTTGGTATTATAAAAGTGTGTTATCTTCGACTTTTTTTTATCATTGTTGTTTATTCCAATACGTAAATAATATATTTGAATATTATCCTCAGATTACGTAATTATGTATATAAAATATTAATTTCAATATAAAATATAAAATCAACTTACCGTCACGAAATTCAAACGTTAACTCACGACTGGGATCTGTACCCACAGCACACGCGATTTCGCAGTGTACTGCATGAATACCAATGATCAACTGAAGCTGCGACCAACCTGACACTACTCACAGACCTTCAAATTGAATTATGGTTCATATCAGGAGTCCATAAGATAACTTGCTAGTTCAGGAACGTAGTTCAAATGTCACGTGGGGTGGGTTTTACCCCAGTCGTGAGGTGTAGGGTTAATAATGTTTTACCATTAAAGATTTTCTAGTTGCAGACTAGATCAACAAATGAATAAATTGTACGAAGTTCACCGTATAGTGAACTTTGTAGATGATATGGCGAAAGAACCAGTGTAGTTTACTGTATTATAATTAGAGTGTATGAAAACATGATAATCAACACAAACCATATGCATCACTTTGAAAAATGTGTATCAAGACACTCTGTACAGCACGGGCCAAAAACAACGAAGCGACTAACTTCCGGTATCTTTATCATTCAGAAATGCCAACGGACGATTTCAGCAAAAATTCGATTTGCAGATAGTCTTGAAATTGCACTATTGTAATGAAAATTTTTCTATCTTTCCACCCGATTTTTTAATGCAGGTCCAGAATTCTGTTTCATTCCGAAATTTCTATATTGTTCTAAAATTGTTAATACTGAAGGTTCAAACAACCATAAAGTATTTAATGACGATGAATGACCAGCAATCCGTTTCTCCTATACATGGATACACGAAGAACGAAGTCTTATTACCCTTTGTGTATGTAATAGCCTTTTTGTATTTACTGTTTTGAACAAGACCTATACCGAATGGCACTTGAATATTGGGGAAAGTAAGAAAAAAAAGGCAAGCTCCAAGTGACTTATTGGGTGTGAACCTGTGTATACGATTTCAACTGCAGTCCTACCAGTTTAATTTAATGCACATTTGTTAACGGATGTTGCATTTACCAGCTACCGGCTGGTTTACATTTCTAGCCTTGAATATCTAAAGATCGCTTGTGTGGTTAGGAAAAACAATGATTTTAATGTATTCCTATCCAGTACATAAAACACGTATTAAAGAACATATTCGTTCAATGTGAGTAACCTCTGCTCGAATAGTTATCTTCATTAATAATCACAAAAAAATTGCCATTCAGGAAAAATCATCTTCACAGCAAGGTTTTATGCTCATTCATCAATGATTTCTCTATTTATATTCAGGAATGACTTATAATACAATATTTGCATATTTGTTTTATAAATATAACGTTTCAATCGTATTCCACCAGATTGTTGCTTATACGGTGTCTTAACTAATTGGAATTCTGATTAAATTTAACAGAATATCCACCGCTGCCAGGATCCTGCTGCAATTCAAAGTTATTTGTCGACAATCCAAAAGGTCTCAGTACCAAATTTCCAAGATCTTTCAATTTTCCTAACATTTCTGTTTTTAGTTTCTCATTTGCTTCCTCGATCAATGGTGGCAACCTCTGTTGACAAAAGAAACGTGCCATTAGATAGTTTTGTACGGCTTGTACAAATTTAAAGAATGTACTTACCCTTATGGCATGATGGGCCTCGGTATTAGATGGATCCAATTCTAAAATCTTCTTAAAATCAGCCAGGGCATTGTCTAATTGTTTTTCCTCTTCTCGCAACTGTGCCCTTCTCAGATATGCTCTTACATAATTTGGGTTTAACTCTATAGCTTTTGTACAATCCGCTATCGCTGGATCTTTATCATTCTGTATTGAATAACATATTTTGTGAAGAAAACAATATAATAGCATATGGACATCAACCATTCAATAAATATTGATAGAATTTCATACGGTTAAACATTAAATTACCATGTATTTCATCTTTGCCGCAGCCCGATTTGCATATAGGATGGCCCTATCATTTGGAAATGCTAGCGGACATTCGGACAACCCGCGGGTGTAAGATGTCTCTGCATTGGCATACTCTCCTGCTCTAAACAAATCGTTGCCTTCGTTCTTCGATGCTTCTGCCTCGACACGGAATTTCTGTATACATGTGATACATTGATTACATTTCCTTGGCAAAGTTAATTTGCATATGCTATTTATTGATGATATGAAATACAAACTTGTTTATCATCTTCGGACAGAGTGACTTCACGATCTTTGAGACGTAATTCATTACTACAGTCTTCATCCGGCACTTCACTTCTGTCGACGTTCACCTTATGTTCTTCGGGTTTGAGTCCCTTTTCCATTCCAGTGGGCCAAACGTCTTCGACTGTATTGTGTTTATTTCTGGTTTCATCTTTCGGACTCGTTGACGTTTCATTCGATCGTTGAGTATGACAAGAGTCCTGAAAGTCTTTGGTTAAGTCGTCGATAATTTGTTCATTGGATGGTTTCGTTAGCGAAGGTTTGGGATCCATTCCTTCGTAAAATGTTTGTCAAGGCTTAAAGACGTAAGAAATTTTGGTGCGGTTAGAGTTAAGAAAATACTCCGTAAGTTTGTCAACAAATCAAGTGAAATTGCATCAACTGTTTCACTGAAATTTTCAATATTCACGATCCTTCAAACAACATCACTATCATTATATTCCCAGATATTGCAGTTATACCGTGGATGTGCTATCGCTGTCGCACACTGAATTCGCCTTTACGTTTAGTTGTAAGTTCGTCCACTGGCTAGGCGCAGCGCTCTAGGAAAATGGCATCCCGCTAGGCTAACGGCGTAACACACAATTCCTGTCTCTCTCTCTCTTGGAGACTCGCGACTGATGAGCAATATGTGTATATACATAGCAAATAAAGATATATCTATTGTTTTAGTTTAAACTACTACCAGAGATCAAACCTATACGATAATGAGCGCCAAGCTTATGGCGGGATAATTTTAGCTTTAAACTTTTTTTTAATTCAAGTGTATGATAATCGTTTCACATTGTTTGATAAGTCGATCAAAACATTTAATAATACATATTGTTTATTAATACAAATAAATATTTTAATTTTAGTCTGCCGGTGGTTTCAGAACCAAAATTAATATTGTTTTCCGTACTCGGGCCATTTTCCTAAAGTCAGATATTTTGGAAATGAAATTCGTATTTTGTATGACTGTAACAAAATGTCCAAACAGATTGCGAAAGATATTCGAAGTAAAAACTGGTGAACATAATAAGTGTCGGACAAAAATGTTTTATCAGAAATTTCTCCAAGAATTTTCTTTACAGAAAGAGGTGGAAAGGGGCCTACTTGAAGAACGGGAGGGCTAATGAGAGTCAGGCGTGATTCCAATTATCCCTCCTATTACCTGGGAACTTGAAAACTGATTCATACGGCACCGGCGTCTACTTTGTGCATAATTGCGCATGATTTTGTTATATTGTCCTTCGGAAAGAATGCAAGATCTCTCCTGGAAATCACGTAGTGCGTGAAGTATGCTCCATATGAGACCAGCTACACGCTGCTGAGAGTCATGAGCATGGACTGTTAATATGAGAACATTGTTGGAAGTAAATTGAATGAGAAAGATCAATTGTGCACCATCCACGTTCTGCAATTTGTTCGTCAGTTTAAGTTCAACTTAGTATCTCTTGACCTCTTGACTCACGGTTTTGTCCTACCGATTGAAGAAAATGAGAACAAATAAAGAAAATCTATATCGATTGATCGAATCTCAAAACGATCGAGAATCGAGTTGTGTCCTGTATATGTTCACGTCGTCTAGTGGTTTCTCCGTGAGACAATAGTTTCTAGGTTAAAAGGAAGCTTGACTAAACTTATTAGAAGCTAATGTCTTATTTTTATTGATATCCTGATCATATGATACCTGCTACTTATTGAATATATCTTCATTATTGTAAAGGACACGTTATTATTCTCAGATTTAATATTGAATTGCGTATAACAAATTCTGATTATTGGCCTATCTCGTTGAGAGTTCAAAAAGTGAATATAAACAATACCATATAAATCAAAGTAATCGTTTGAATTTGCAGATCAAAATGCAGAACATTAAGCGTTGCGTCCGGATCTTGGCTCAAGGCTGTACAACAAATATCATCGGACAACAATTGAAAGTTGCATTGCCACTTGCTTCATTTCATACGTCGTCGGTTTGTGAACACGATCGTCCGAAACCAAGCAAATTTCTAGCGCACAACTATACCATATTTCCAGTTCAGGGTCCTGACGAAGAAAGAAGACTCGCAGTGAGTCCAAGCCAATATTGTATTATTTTCATTTGAAAACAATTGAATTAATATTTGCATTTTTTTTAGTACGTTTGCCACATGAAGGCAAACGTAAAGTACAGTCTAAAGAAAATGTGGTATATCGCGTCCTTCGTTCGCGGTATGTCCGTGGACGAGGCAGTTAAACAGCTAAGTTTCGTCATGAAGCAAGGCGCAACAGTTGTAAAAGAGACTATTCTCGAAGCTCAACAAATGGCAGTCGAGAAACACAACGTAGAATTCAAGAGTAATCTGTGGGTTGGTCAGTAATTATATTTTCACTCCAATCTCGAGTGTTTTCCCTTTAACTAACCAATTTTCGAACTATTTGGTCTTGCAGCCGAATCTTTTGCAACTAAGGGTATTGTCATAAAGGGCATGAGAAGACACGCGAAAAAGCGCATAGGCGAAGTACGATATGGATATGTTAACTACTACGTTCGTTTGGAAGAAGGCAAACCACCAGCAGATTATTATGGGAATGCACCAAAAAGCAAAGATGAACTCCTCGAAGATTGGAAGAACCAGATGCGAACAAGAAAGATATACAATTCATTGTAAATTCTTATACGCGCTTGTTGATAATGGAAAATGTATGAAAATAAAAGTAGGATAATCTACAATGTGGATAAACAACAAATTTTGTCACATTTTATGTATTTTCATTTATTTACTCCAGCAACACTCGCATTGGAAATAACGATGGTGATCCACGTATGTTGGTAGGTGGCCAAAGATCATCAAAGAGAACTGCTTACAGTTTCAACTTGGTTCTTCTCCAGTGACGCCTTTTAGCGTTATACCTGAAATGAAAAGAGAAACTCGGTTATCGAGTGTACGAATCGTATTTAGAGATTCTTAATGAACGTATGTGTCTAATCGGCGTTGATCGTTTGAGCATTTATAACCTAACTTTGATAAATGAATCGTGGATTAATTAGGAGCGATTGATTAATAATGTAAATAAATGATTTTTTAAGGAAATGATAGTAGAATCGTAAATACGAGGCGGTAATTGAAAAGTGTAAATAGGCAGTTTATGGTATAAGTATAAAAAACCAATAGGACTTACCGGATTGTGTTGCCAGTACGCATTCTAACCCATTGCGGTATCGGTCTGTTTTGTTTGAGTTTCTTGGCAAGCTTTCGCTTGATAATAAACGTCTTGTGGGCCGCCTGAAACACGTAACATAATTCTTGAATTTATTGCGATTTCGATGCACGACGAATAACCACAATTTTCACTACGATGCCCGAGATTAACGTGGATATTAAACGCTAATCACAAAACTCACCATGTCGACTCCTTGACAAAACGCGAAGAAGAGAGAAGAAAACTTTACAGCTTGACGGACGATGGCGCGCCGGGCGCTAGTTACTACACTAGTCAAATTGCGAATGTAAACGATCGACGCGCCACGAGTGTCAGGACGCGGAAGTTTGCCCGAAGCATATAGCCGATATAGCCGTTCGTTGTATGATACATATGTATATTCATAATGCACAAAATTAGAAGTTGTTTTGATCGCAAGTCCGTTCACTTAAATTTTCGTAAACACCGCTGCACTTAATTAATGGCATGTAAATTCGAACAGAGACGACTTAGTCACAGAGTAATATTTGTCTCAATTATATTAATTACAATAAAATCATTGTTCGTATTAATTGCCTTGCATAGTTTATAGAATTCAATTGTAAATAAATAAAAGAAAGACATATGTTTTTTTACTATAAAAATGATTATAATATTGTTTTATTAGGACATACCGACGTAATGATTAAAGCGATCGTGATAAATTGTCGGATAAATTCTGTAAATATTGATTTTTGCACGAGCACAGAAAACGGACTTATCGTATCGGAGATCTCGACGAGGTAGGGCCATTGCCCGTTGTAATGACGAGGAAAACATAATATTCCCAATGGTATGTTCAAACCACTCGAGGTTCCCGGATGAAAAGACAAATATGTAAATGAGCTAAAAGCCAACCGTCGGGCCTCTCTCAGTCTTTCTTTCTCTCCACGTATAACCAGTTAACTCTCATTAGGTATGCACGTCTGGCATCATTTCACTCCGTACAATATGACGCGCTCCGAGAAATCATTCGGATGGAATCCGGACGATCGGTTAGGCGGGAGAGATTCACCAATTGTACGGATTCAATTTCGTTCCTCAATTCAATCGAAAGTATTCTTCGTTCGGACGCGTGCTTGCTTGGACATCGCGACGGCATCGGACGCTCGTGCGAAAAGAAAGAAAAGTAACGAGCAACTTTGTTCATAAAACGCGAACTGTAATACCGGTATTAATATCCAAGTAATTTGTGTGTACATAAGTAAAACCTTCGCGACTATAACGTCGATGAAAATTCGTGACGCGGTGTAGCCCGCCACGTGTATGCGTAACATTGTGAGGAAAAACCGGTTTTTCGAGAATTCAAATTGCCCAAAAGTGTCTCAAGGACGCACTAGGGTCAACTCATCGTCAGCCGAATGAAAAATATAACTCGACCCCGAAGCCATTCGGAGGTTTCAATGGTCAAGGTCAACCGGGATAACGACGCTCGGTCCCCGATGTTGATAAGTATGCTCGGTGAATTGTAATTATCCTTCCAATAGCCGACGGTCGAGCTATTGTAGCGAGACCGATGGTTCCTCGACTCGACGGATGCTTCTGAGACGAGCACGAATGGATTCACCACCGCTAGAGCATAAAAACAGCCGGAAAAAAAGATTTCATCCAAGATGACGATCGTCTTTCGTGGCGTGAACGCGAACGAGTGACCGAGGAATAACAACAACAAAAAAAAAAAAAAAAACGCAAACATTTGTGCGATCGTAAAACTCGTCGTGTTTCCTCGTCATGCGGCAATATCCGGTACTCGTTGCGTCAATGTTAGCAATGACGGTGCTGGTCACGATTCCAACAGGAAGTTGGGCCGATGATCCCGCCGTCGACGAAGACGTTCATCGGCCGAGCTCTGACGCAAATCACGCAATCGGAGTGCAGAAACGAGAGACTGAAACATTCGTAAGACCAATTGCGTACTAATGAAACGTGACATTATCCTATAGTAGGCTTGATAATGTGAATTTAAACGTAGCGCTCGATTATACCGAGATTTAACGTTTTAAGGATGGCGGAAATATTATTTTTCATATCGGCAAGATTTTCAGATCGAATTGGTGGAAAAGGAGGGATACTTTGCTGAAGAACATGACGTGATAACGGAGGATGGCTATATACTCTCGATACACAGAATACCAGGAGGTCCAAAATCACCGTTAGCACATGGAAAATCACCGGTTGTACTAATTCATGGACTCTTGGCTGCCTCGGACATCTGGGTCTTGCGAGGACCTGAACACGATCTCGGTACTATAGAAATATAATTTTTAAATGCACGCCCACAACACACGTGTATTTTAATCGAGAAGCATTACTCCAGACGTGATGATCGTTAACCACATTTATCTTCTCATATTAGTTGCGATATATTTAATTAAAATATTTTATATAAACAAATGTTTTATTCCGATGATGATTTGAATTAATCGTTATCACTGTAGCGTATCTGCTGGCGGACAATGGTTACGACGTGTGGGCACTGAATTCACGAGGAAATTATTACGGCAAGCGTCACAAATATTTGTCGTCCAACGAATCAAAATTTTGGCGTTTCAGGTAAAAATAAAGTCAGGTTTCGTCTCGTGAAATTGAATAATTTTAAAGGTGTACGAATTGTTCGAACAATGTTGTAACGAAATTTTACGATTTTTTAATATTACAGCTGGCACGAGGTCGGTACTTACGATACGACAGCATCGATCGACTATATATTGTCGCTGACGGGTATGCCGAGAGTATCTTTGGTGGGTCACTCGATGGGCAGCACGGTCGAATTGGTTCTACTTTCCAAACGACCGGAGTACAACGACAAAATTCACGTTGCCCTGACATTCGCACCGGTCGCTATAATGACCCACGCTCTGCCTGGCCTCATTAGCACCTTCGGCGTTCGTTACGGAAATCACATAGGGGTGAGCACGATCTCCCGAGCAATTCTTAATCAATTTGAAGAAGTCGAAATGATTCTCTTATTTTTATTCGAAACAGGAAGCGCTGAGACTTCTGAACGTGTTCGAGCTATTTCCGCGCAACGGCATGGATCTCGGTTACTACGGCACACTTTGCCAGAGTCCGACGGTTCGAATAATTTGTCAGAGACTGGTTTCTTATTTCTTCGGACTCACAAATTGCGAGGAATTCGACGCGGTAAGCGAAAACGTCCCATAATCAATGTTTTATTTAATCGCGTTGGTATTTGGCAGTGACCAACTAAAAAAAAAACAAAATATTAATTTGCCCTCCGATTCGATACGTCGATGACTTAAAGAAACGTATTTATGCCATTAGTATGATTTTTGTAGACGATGCTACCGCGTCTGTTGAGTCATTACCCTCAAGGTACCTCCGTGGAAACTCTACTACATTACAGGCAAATCGTAATGAGTGGTGAGTTTATTTCGAGTTGCGTATAATTTAAAATAAACAAACAAACCTAATTTAACCAAAGTGCTCAATGCGTATACGGGTATAGACTTTGATGACTCGACTTAAATCCATACCTCGCAGGAAAGTTTAAGCAGTACGATTTCGGGCCGATGAGCAATTATCTTCGGTACAAGAGTTTCGCCTCACCGGAATATCCACTGGAGAATATAACGGCACCGTTGGTACTCTATTACGGTCTAGGCGATCCTTACACGACGAAGAAGGTCAAGACTCTTAAGCTATTGGTTACATCGGGCATATCGAACGTGTCATAAATATCAGTAGTATATATACGTATACCTACGCGTATATTATACGTATTAACGTTTTTCATCTTTCTTTGGCTTCTCAAAAACACAGGACATCGAGGCTGTGGTGAAGAAAATTCCGAGTGCCACTTCAAGAGAGATACCTTATTCGAATTTTGGCCATCTCGATTTTATATTTCGCAATGGAACCAAGAGGTTGCTGTACGACGATGCTATCGAAGTGCTCAACGGCTACAGAGATACGGAGTTCAATGGACTTGAGAGGGACGGCGTTTCGTGACCGACGATCTAGTCGCTTGTGACTCCACCGCGGAAAATAATGAACAATGTGAACGAGCCAATTCAAGTTCTCTGCGTAGTTTGTGTGTGTTTGGTGTTGCACGACTTTAGACTTTAATTTTTCAACTATAAACAATCGTGCGGCAAAATTGAAAAGTTTACACGGGTCTTATAGAATGCTATTATACGTTACTGTTGACATAATCGTATTCTATGAACTTTGTTTTCTTATTGTTATGTTTTTTTTTTATAAGAAGTGTAATTTGCGCAATATTGAGAAACGTCGTAGGGGCAATAGTAGTTGTAGCTTTAGAAAAGCTCCTAAGATAAGCCCATAATAAGGTTATTTAATAAATTAAAAAAAAACGTATGACGAACATTAGCGGAATATTATTTTTGTGATCAAATAGATAAACTGCATTATGGGCCACAAAGAAAGTGAACAAAAATATCTCTGTGCTTTTTTGCATTCGTCACGACACATAATATTCGCCAGTCGCGGTCACACACTCGTAAATCCGGTGAACGGCTCGAATTCCGCGTTCAATTAACCACGGGTCGGCCTGATTATTTTCGCAACTTAATGCCAGAGTGTGTGGGTATTTAGAGCAAAAGTTGGTCGTTGTCGCGGTTGTTGATTTCAGATCCGCAGAGTCGAACGAATAGAGCGCTGCAAAAATATTAAGACACCTCGTGACACCTAAATTATTACATTCCGTTGTGCAGCATTTTTATAGTACAAGTTTAAAATAAGGGCATTAAATAGTGAAATTAAAAGGATTTAAGGGTGAAACAAATTATATTTCATATTGGGCCATTCGACGAAAAGATTGACATTACAGTGTGAAGAAAAATGTGTATCGTCCTCGAAGGGACCTCGACCTACCGAGTACGCGTTCGCTCGTTTTCCCTGAAATTCATTTACGTTGATGCGTCGATACCTCGATCAACGTCGGTATCATCGAGACACTTTCCAACACGCTTGGATATATCACCGTGTTCTGTCGAAATACCTTCGCATTCGTGGATCTAAACGTTACTCGTGACTATGCTATTAGACTATGATAAACTATTGTATAATAACCGCTTGTGGAACTTTGTGCACGAAAGGATTTTCGCGCTTTGCCTCTCTCTTTCTCTCAAGCGCAAAGCGGTTATTTTACAAACATGAGAAAAGGTTGTATACAAGAGTTGACGCGTGGAACGTCGGATGAGCTGGAGAATCCACCAGAATGCCTATCGCTGGATCTAAGTGGCGTAATTCGAGACCTTGTCGGGGCTTTGCTGATCACGACAGTAGTTCTAACGACCTGGTTGGATGTGAAACGTTACGAAATTCAACAGCATGATACATGACCAATAATGACAATCATGATAATCACAGTAAAAATAGCTACTTACATTTGCTCTTGGGACAAGCTCTTTATGCGCATCAACCGCTGGATATATACAATTTAGAGATACCTGCGGACAGAATAAAAGTTTTGACACAATTAGAAACAACCAAAAAGCCAAACGGCTAAGTACTGGTAAATATGCATCGATTTACGTCTTATGCACAATGTCGTTTATGTATTTCGTTTTATGTGCGATGTGCACTGAATAAATTCGGGTTTGCGTACAACCGAAGCTTCATATTCAGCAAAATTTCGATAGGAATTTGATTCCTTGAACAAAAGCGAATCGCAAACGAGGACAGCTCGACCTTAGCACGTTTTGTATTATTACGTTTTTTTAGCAAACCTCGTATTCCATGTCTGTCATTGATCGAGTGGAGATGGCCAAATTGCGGCGAAGCGCTTATTCGACTATAGCGATGTTTCGGCGACGTGGCAACGGTCGTAAATTTTGAACTTCCACTTTTCGGCAATTTGGTTACTCGCGATATGATATTAGCACTAATTTCAGCGTCGGTAACGTTAATCGTGCGAGAAACTCATAATTCAAAGGAAACTAAACATATTTCTTCCATTAACGAAAATTTACATCGTTCCGAAATTTAGCGTACGATGAAATTTCTTTTTTCCTATTTTCGTTCGTTTTTATCGTTTTGGTAGATTCCTCGAGGATGTCTGTAGAAGGGCGATCGGTATTACAATGCGGGACAGGAAAGTTCGACGCGGAGGGAACGCGACGAAGAGAAAAAAAAACATGATATATTCTTGCACATTTCACGATGGTGGGGAATGCAAATGCAACGTGGAGTTGAGATCAATGGAAAATAGCGGTGCTAGCGGTTCGAGCCACGAGCGTGTTTAGCGTGTCTCTCTCGCGTACCTTTTATATATAAATGCCACCTGTGTGTCTCGTCGTGGAGTCACTGCAACTCGTGGAGATGTCGAAGCCACGACGAGCTCTCATCAATCATATCTTTCTGGCATTTCTCGCAACAACCGGAGAGGCGTTCAAAGACAAGAATCCCGACATTGACCTCACGACAGTAAGTCTTCCCGATGATTATGGACGAAGATATGTCGGTCGAGCATCGAGAGTCCGATGGATCTCGATGGACTTATTTCTGTGCCGTGTACGTGTGTGTCTCCGGTGAACCTTTCGCTCGACGCCGGCTAGTTGAAATTTTCGTAATCACGAACAAGAGGTTGCTCCGTGAGTTCGAAACCACTCGAGAGAACCAAGCCGGCTGGTCGCTTGGTGCATTTCTCACGCGTAAAGGATATTTCGTGGTGAAATTCTTTCGTCCAATTACACTCTGAAACTTGTGATAAATACATCGATATTGTTCAATGGCTCGACAATTTTCAGTATGGTTTTTTCCGTACCTAAAGTGATTCAACGAATCGAAGCAGGACAGATTTGGGACGCATCGAACGATTTTGTTGGAATTGTTACGATTGTTCATAGTCCATAGGAACTTCAATTTATGTGATTAAGATCATCGCCTTTCTTGCTCATTGTTTTTTGCACGTTTTATCGATATTTTTATTCTCGTTCTTTTTCTTCACAGCCTGAATTGGCTACCAAGTACGGATATCCTTTCGAGGCACATCAAATCGTAACCGAGGATGGGTATATACTCGAGCTTCATCGTATTCCTGACTATCGCGTTATCGATGCGACCAGTCGCAACGCGAACCTCGAAAAAGTGCCGATTCTCCTGCAGCACGGACTCGCCGGCAGTTCAGCTGACTGGGTCATCAGTGGTCCTGGAAAAGCTTTGGGTGAGGTTACACTCGGTGGAAAGTATCGCATGTTTTCATGGAAATACAAAATTATACAGGCTAGAGAGATATGTTTTTTTTTGTCACGTTGAGCGTAAATGGTGCAAAATTGCAACAGTGATTTCGATGTAAGTGTTCGCACTCCGTTGATTTATTCTTATTTGCACGTGGAACGCTGGGAGGGAAATTATATGGGCCCGATTTTGCGGCACGATACTTTTTCTCGTTTAACGCACATTCGGTCGACGAGTCTCTTATCGACTAAACGGAACGAAAGAGAATGGCCTCGAAATTGACGCGGACGAAAGAGTAAAAATATATTGCGCGAACGCGTGTATTACGTAGACGTACGGGGTGTACGCAATTTTTCGTATATTCGTGGCTCATTAGGCGAATATAGCTCGCTCGAGTGTCCGTCGTTACGTTCGTCTTCTCACTTAACACCTAATTAACGGGTTTAATTGTAACGAACGTGTCCTATCGAATTCGCACGACCGAAATATATGCAATTCAACTCATCGATACGTTCGGTTGCAACCACACGGAGTTTTCTGTACCACTATCGGTCCTGACGTTATTTATCTAGCCATAAACCAATTAACGAGGTTAGCACGTCTGCGATTTCGACATTTCGTTTTACGCAATAAAAATGAATTATTTAGAAACTTTAAACCCGTCAATCGCGTCGTATGTTTAACATCTTTCGTTTCTCGTCTTTTCCAGCGTATATCCTAGCTGACGAGGGATACGACGTTTGGCTGGGCAACAATCGTGGCAATATTTACTCGCGACAGAATCGTTTCCTATCGCCGAAAAATCGTACATTCTGGGACTTCAGGTGAACGGAAATTTCTTGTAATTACCATAAAGCAATATTAATCAGGCTTTTTCATCGACTGCGAGTACTTCTTCCAACCACTGACATTAATGAGTCTTTGTTGTTTCAATTGGTCGTTGAATTGGTTATTATGAGAAGATCGTGTTTATATCGATATTCGGTTCTTCTATCTGATCGATCACAGAAAGACTACATGGGATACCGCTGACATTTGCAGGATTTATATGTCAAGTGTGAAGCTGAATTGGCGCAAATTCTGCTGATCGTGCAGCTATGTTCTTTAATGCAGTTTATAGAAAAAAGTTTCATTCCACTGAATCAAGAGTCCGAAAAAAAAATTCAGATTTAACAGTAATTCAGTGTTTCACGAATAATCATCGAGTGACAACATTTTCACAGGTTTATATTGTTTGAAACGTCGTTATCGTGTTCGATCGACATGAAAGAACTGACGTTAGAAACTTTTAGCTATCACGAATTGGGAGTATACGATCTGCCGGCGACTATAGATCACGTTTTGAGAGTCACGAGACGCGAGAGACTTCTATACGTCGGTCATTCTCAGGGTGCAACCCAATTCTGGGTTATGGCCTCGGTCAGGCCGGAGTACAACGCTAAGATCGCGTTGGCTACTGGCCTCGCGCCCGCAGCCTTCACCGGTAATATACGGGGACCGATTACCCAACTCGCGAAGCTCACGTACTTTGGTGTGGTAGGTCGTACTCACCTTACTCTATTAGTATACACTTTTTTTTTAAACAATTGATAATTACGTAACATACGGCTTACAATTAGAGAACCCGTAGATTCGTGCTTGTAAAAACGTTGTGTATATTTAAGTTACGAGATTTTTGCGATGATTTATCGTGTACTCGATCGTAAATATCTCGGCCTCGCATGTCCAACCGCATCATCGTTCGGCACTGGGAAATACGCGAGAGCTCTTTTTCACGAATTGTAATTGCTATCCTTAAAAAAGTTTGGCGATCATTAGGTACCGAACGTTAGCGATGAAATGTCACGGTTGTTGATCGGGATTTCGAGGCTTTCGAGGATTGTGTACGATTCACGATTGTTTTAGTGGGTCGGCGAAAGATTTGGGTGGCCGGAATTCAGCTCGAGATCGGAATGGAGTAAATTCGTCACGAGCCTCCTGTGTCACAAAGCCGCGCCGACGCAATTTTTGTGCAGTAATATTTTCTTCCTGATCGCTGGATTCAGCGTCGACGAGTTGAATCTGGTGAGACTTTGCGAGCGTTCGAGAAATCCTTGTTTCCTTTTCCACTTTGAAAATACGATTTTTTCTTTGTCAGGCGAATTTAACAGTGATAATTGGCCATGTACCTGCTGGTGCTTCCTGGAAGCAGTTCGTACATTTTGGTCAGGGTTACATGAACCCAGGTGAGATCATCGATGCCCACTCCGATCGACGATTACCACATTTTTGTTATTTGTTATTCGACACACGTTCCAATGCGATATTCTCGCAGGTACTTTCAGGGCTTTTGATTACGTCGACAGAGAGAAGAACTTGAGAGTTTACGACTCAGCTGTTCCGCCTGATTATGCGCTCGAGACAATAACAGCGCCGGTCGCTCTCTTCAGCAGCAAAAACGATTGGCTCGCCACGCCAGAAGTAAGAATTATTTGCTAACGAAATGAAAACTAACTCGATCGAATTGTCGATAAAATCAGAAAATAGTAGACAAATTCGCAGAAATTCGAACAACGTCGAAATTGAGAAAATTACGCTCGATAATGAAATCGTTTGCTATATTATATATTCCATCGGTGTATCTCTTATGAGTTTTATAATTTGATCACAGGATGTCAACCTTCTAAGCTCACAATTGCCAAATGTCGTGTTAGATGAAAGAATGTCAATCAACCCTTTCAATCATTACGACTTCCTGTGGGGAAGAACGGCACCGCAGATGATCTACAGGCCTCTGCTTCGATTGCTCGAGAACTATCGGTAATAAATCGGAAAGAATTCTTGCCACAATTGGTACAAACGAAGAAAAACGAGACAAGAAGCACGCATACACAAACGAATTTGCATCTAGTCAAAAAGAAATGAACAAAACCGTTACCCGGACCTGTATAGTATTATTAAATATATACGAATTTGAATAATGCACCAACGTATTGACTCGTATATCTAAGTAAAATACGAAAGATCATTAGTTGACATAAACAATGAAATTGGTATCATATAAAACAAAAATGGTAAAGGATAAAATGTAATTTTATCGAAGTTATTGAAATATGTATCTGTAATCTCATTGGCGATCGAGCTTAACTTATAATACACGAGCTACAACTATATATAATACAAAGCTACCGTAAATCGGCAAATCTCGTGTTTTTTTTCATTAACGCCTTTATTCGAAGTATATTCTGTATTTCACGCCGAGATGCAGCACGCAGATTGAAGATTAGATTAAGTGGCCACAGAAAATTGAGCGAAAAAAACGTCGAATGAGTTCAGAGAACAGAGAGATAAGCTCATTTGACGCATTAAATCCGATAACAGGAGGATCGATGGGGGACCGTGATGTTTACCAGTGTTCGACGATACCATGAAATTATATCGAAAGCCAAATAAATACTTGAAACCAAATAAATACTTGAAACCAAATAAATACGCAAAAAATGGCTCGTCCGATATTTATCATTTTACAAAATCCACCAACACTTTATAATCATTATATTTTCAAACCTTTTTGCAATTTAAAAAATGTCCATTTATTCAGAATATATTTCATGAATTTTTATTGAAGTAAAGAATGTGGTTATTTAATAAACTGATCACATATTAATGACGTGTGAGTTTACTTTATTGACAATTAGCTTTTTCGTTCAAGATTCGTCCTCGAAAAGTTCGTTTACACGCGAGTAGCCCCACTGAGTTTAATGAGGATCGATGGATCATCGTTCGAACGACAAGCGAAGCTGCTGAGAAATAACACCCGTAATATGCGAAGTCGTTTAGCGTAAAAATGTAATCATATCACGAAAGAAAATCTCGAAATCTCTCAAACAATATTTATATTCGTTATCTACGTGACAAAAGCGTGCCCATCGGGAGAGCTTCGCTTGAATGGCTGATTGGATGGGATAGCGAAAAAATAATGTTATGATCGTTTGCAGCATCGACAGAGGCTGTTTTTCTGATACCTATCGAGATAAGAGATGCCCGGCATTGTTTAAATTTTTTCCTATTTAACTGATAAATGGTCGTTCCAATTGAGATTGATCGGAATTTCTTACGAATAAATAAAAGGGTTCCAGATGACAATCGATTAGTTAAGGTTTCACAATGATTGAATTACGTACGAAATTATTCGTTTTCGCATTTTTCCACGTTCATGCTGTTAAATCTTTGATCATAGGATCGCCCATTGTCTCGGATTTGGAAATAGAATTCGACCAATTCGTATACAATGAAGATGCTGATCTGACGCCCGTGAGTACTTTTTCTGAAAATTTACTGACCATCGAAATTGAATAATTTCCGAATTGAACGAGATCCACCATTATATTACAAATAAACCGATTTTTAATCACTTGGCACGATTCGACATTATAGCGGGGTGAGAGAAATTTCATAATAAATGAAAAATCATTAATTTGGTTAGAGACAATTAATAGAGAAGTACGGATATCGTGGCGAAACACATCGTGTCAGCACGGAGGATGGATACACTCTCGAAATGTACAGAATTACCGGTCCTCGCGTCAATTCCAGTCCCGAGGGAAAGGAGCCAATTTTATTGGTGCACGGATTACTCAGTAGTGCGATGGATTGGATAATAACCGGACCAAACCGGGCTTTTGGTACGAAGCTATTCACGATAAATAACTTCACGATATCGGTATGTAAATCTCAGTTTTTGGTTTGCTTCATTATCAGGCTACATCCTGGCTGACCAAGGTTACGACGTGTGGATGGGTAATATACGAGGCAATACGTTTTCTCGAGAGCACAAGAAATACACCACTAATGACAAGGAGTACTGGGACTTCTCGTGAGAAATGTTTATCACACAAAAAATTAACTTACGATAAGAAATGAATTCGGTTCTAACAAAAAAATTAATAGAACGGCATACTTTCAAACTCCTCTATATAAAAAGAAACGAATATTGTTTGATGAAAAAAAAAAACTTTCGTTCAAATCAGCTAAACGCATTTTACCCCATGAACTTATTTCGCTGAACTTTCAAAGTGATAGGCGAACGAACAGAGATGAAGGGCTTTTAATCGCAGGTGGCACGAGATCGGATGCAAAGATCTTCCAGCGATGATAGACTATGTTTTGGAAAATACGAATAGAGCAAAGTTAATATACGCCGGACACAGTCAGGGTACAACTGACTTTTGGGTGATGGCTTCGGAGTATCCAGAATACCAGACGAAAGTCAAGGCGATGTTCGCCCTCGCCCCTGTTGCTTACGTGCCGCGCGTGAGAAGCCCTTTTTACCGTGTCCTGGCCAGGTTTGGCGATGATATCGAGGTGAGCCGAGGAATTACATAGAAATGAGAGTTCACGAAGAAAGGATACCGACGAATGGTTCTCGTTGTTATCAGAAAATGATGTGCCACCTCGGTTGGTACGAGTTCAAGCCAACGGGCGAATTATTGCAAGAAGTAATATCGTTAGCATGCGACGAGGATAGTTGGACTCAGCCAGCCTGCACGAACGTAATTTTTCTCGTAGCCGGTTTTGGGTCGGATCAACTGAACACGACGATGCTCACAGCGATATTGGGACACGTGCCAGCCGGTTCGTCTGTCAGGCAGATCGCCCATTATGCACAATTGATCAAAAGTCGTGAGTAGATTGCCTTAGATCGACACGAAATAAGAATACATTCGGGTTTAAGAAAATGGTGACATATTTGACGGTTTTGTAGGAAAATTTCGACAGTACGATCATGGTGTGATTGGAAATTTAAAGAAGTACAAACAGCGTACACCGCCGGATTACGATCTTTCGAGGATCAAGGTACCCGTATATCTGCACTACGCGTCTAACGACTGGTTGTCCGATCCGCGGGACGTTGATCGTTTGTTCAGGGAACTTGGAAATCCTGTTGGTAAATTCAGGGTACCGTATGAAACATTTGGGCACATTGATTTTCTATGGGCGAAAGATGGTAAGGCATTGCTTTTTGACCAAATCATCGGCCTGATGGAAAGATATAGAGACTGAAACGTGAAAAGTTTGAGAAAATCTGGTCGAAAGATTGTTATTGCCAGATCTCGATTTCTGCATTATTTTTAAGATCGTTGTTGTACAAAACTGTCCAAAGTCGCACTTAATAAAAAGAGAAATTATATTAATAGACGATCGACATTTACATTACGTTCGAAATTAAACAATTTTTGATGGGTGTAGAAAAGAAATATTTGTCGGGCGTAGGTATTACCTGCATCGTTCGGACGATTGTGCTGCGATTCTTTTCGTTACAAGGTCGAGACAAGAGGATTAGTTCAATTTTACAACCGATGAACTGATAAACAGGTGGCTTGCTATCGAATACGTAGAATCCAAGAGAGGTACCGGATTTCTGATAAAGTCAAAATGCGTGACCGACCGACGAAATTGGTCAGTTGAGCTCCTACAATGAAAGAATTAAGTTCAAAAGTCCTCGTCTCGGCGATTTTTATATTCGGTATTTCGAAAGCCGTGCTGGCGCTATCGGAATCCGTGGAAGAAAACGTTTCGAAAGCTTACGAAGATGCTGATCTCACGGCTGTAAGTTTATCGACAATTATATATTTAAAGCTACAGCAGTTACGAATGACAATCTTCTATTTAAATTGGCCAACAAATAACATAAAAACACAAATGTATGAATTAATTAATATTGTATTAATAAAATTCATATCTGCATTTGAAAATATGCCAGCAAAACGTTAATCGAGTTAATGTCTGGTTTGAAAACTAATACATACATAGATCCAACTGATAAAGAAGTACGCCTATAACGGGGAAATCCACCGTGTCACGACCGACGACGGATACATCCTCGAAATGCACAGAATCACAGGACCCGATAGTAATCCAAAACCTAAAGGCAAACAACCAATTTTAATATTACACGCTCTGCTCAGTAGCTCGGTCGATTGGTTGATAAGTGGTCCTGGAAAAGCTTTCGGTACGTTGTAAAATTATCGCGCCTATTTCTTATTCCTCGGATTCATAAAAAAATAAATACAAATTTCGGTATTTCTTAACTTCAGCTTACATTCTGGCCGATGCAGGATACGACGTATGGCTGGGCAATTTTCGAGGCAATAAATACTCCCGAAAGCACAAGAAATACTCGAATCTCGACAAGGCATACTGGCAATTCTCGTATATTATCAATTATTTTATTTCGAGACGACAATAACCGATCGGATATTTATCGTTATCGCGCCACGAAAAATTTGAAAACAAAGACAAACAAATGACGAAATATTGCAGATGGCACGAGAGCGGAGTGAGCGATCTACCGGCGATGATAGATTACGTATTAGAAAATACGAGTAAGCAACGGCTTATCTATGTAGGTCATAGTCAGGGTACCACTGCGTTCTGGGTAATGGCTACGCGGCGCCCGGAGTATCAGGACAAAGTCAAGGCGGTCTTTGCCCTTGCTCCTGTCGCTTATCTCTCCCATATGAGAAGTCCTTTTTATCGAGTACTCGCAAATTTCGGCAACAATATCGAGGTGACGAGAAACGATGAATCAGATTGAAAAAGGTTGCCTTGGACATAACAAAATCCCTACGTTTTTGCCAATTTATGGTTTTTAATTTTTAGAAAGCGATGAGTCTTTTGGGATACTATGAGTTCGAACCGTCGGGCGAACTTTTAAAATTATTAGCAGGCGTGGCCTGTAGCGACGAATCGTGGTCTCAGCCGATTTGTTCCAACATAATCTTTTCGATAGCCGGTTTCGGCTCGGATCAGTTGAACTCTACGATGCTACCTGTCATTTTAGCACACGCTCCGGCAGGTGGTTCGGTCAAGCAAGTCATTCACTTCGTACAAATCGTCAGAGATCGTGAGTCGTTGATTGATTTTGCATAATTGATCTTGTTAAATGTAACGACCGATGGCTCGATGACTTTGACAAATGTTTTATCTCGATTACTATTACGATTATTTATGAATCCATCGTACACCGGGTACACGCGCGTCGACTCTTTGAAACGTTGCATCTGGTCTTGTACACGGCGATGAAACCTTTTCGTTATGTAAAAATAGCTAAATTGTATGATATTTCGTAGATAAATTTCAACAGTACGATCATGGTACCCTGGGTAATCTGAGAAAGTATCATCGTTTTACGCCACCGGTTTACAACCTTTCGAAGATTAAAGTGCCCGTATCTCTGCACTACTCCTCGAACGACTGGCTCTCCGATCCTCTGGACGTCGAACGTCTCTACAGAGAGCTTGGCAATCCTATTGGAAAATTTAGAGTGCCCCACGAAAGCTTCGGACATCTCGATTTCATTTGGGCGAAAGACGGTAAGGAATTGCTCTACGACATGGTGATCGGTCTCATGAAGAAATACGCTGACTGAGAGGCAGAGATTTGTCGTCACAGTCCTGAATGACCGTAAATTATCTCGAAAAGAAGACAAATATAGGTGATTGAAAATTATACCGAATGTATAAATATATAAATGAATAAATATGTCACAACTGCATAAATGGGTAACTTGAAACAAAGATTGTTGGACCATGATTGTTACCCATGAGATTCGTATTTTTAAACTTTACGACCGGGAAGAAATATTTTTTTACATAATGATAATTGCGATAATGTAACATCGAGAAATTTAAACAGCCGATAAAGGGAAGAGATAGATAAATTTGAAGTTTCGAGATTGAACTTCATCGACACCCCGCAAATAAATCGATATTTCACTGACGCAACTAATTGTAAGATATCGTATAGGTTCTAAGACCGATACCGCAGAGTCTTAACGGTCTTTGGTAACGATAAACGTGTTTCTCATCGATGATAAGATTAGTTATCGATGAACGATGGTCCTATCACGTTTCATTCTGAAGCACTTTTATGCACGCATGTACGATAGTTTCGGGTATTATGGCACACGCCTGCCTTTTTAGAAATAAACCCGAAGTATATGAGATCAATCACTCTTGATTAGTTATGTCAGCCGTTGAACTTATCAGTAATCAATAATTAGCAGCTTATATAAGGCAATATAACTTCAAAGAATAACTGAAAATACTATAAAGTTTCAGTAAAATTAAAACCATTGAACAATCGTTAAAATCTAAACATGGTTGGGTATTATGGCCTAGGGGGATATTGGCCGTAAATACCACGAGGCATATTGCCCACCGGAGTAAACAATCAAACAATAAATCGCATGTTATTTTGTGAAGCAAAATTCACAGAAAAATATGTCAGTTTCCGCTGCTGAGCATTCTTCGTGAGCCTCTAGCTTACAACATAGGCATTTAACATGACCATGTACCGGGTGAGCCGTAGGAACGTTTTTGACAAGTAACATCTAGCCTAAAAACCAGCGAACAATACGTAAACAAAATTGTCACCACACTATAGATCACGGGGTTGCCTACAAAACTGTGCACTAATAATATTTAAAAAATTACAATTCGGGCAACTGAAATGGTTGAAATTTATAAAAAAATTACATCGAATAGGCTGGATCGCTGCCTGCAAAGGACACGCAGGCACTCGCCGGGCCGCACAGATTGACTGACGTGAGCTGAGAGGGATAGGGTTGCGCAAACGTGGTAGGTACGTTTAGCAATAGTGTTGGTTAGTTTCGGAAAAATAGTAGTAGGCCATATTGACCAACTAGGCCATAATACCCGAAACTACTCTATATACACAATGTTGCAGATTCCCAATACAGGGATTATTCGATAAGCGTTTAATCTAGAATATTTCTATCTGTTCGCATGATCTGAATCGTATGTTGATGTATCTCTGTCAGTGAACTTTATCGTTCCGCCGTGCGATATGGCGAAAAATGGAAGCTTTTAAATTCCTTGTTTCAAAACAATGGCACGTGTGTAATGGTCGGAAAATGATAAAACAATAATTACAAAGTATCGTCGATTAAATTCTAATTTTTAATTTATTAGAGAATCCGAATAAAAGACGACGTCGTTAGATATCGGTGAATAATAGGTCAATCTTTCCTGTTTGATTATTTTCAAAAATTGGATTGTTAATAGTTGGATGATAAAATTAACCATTCGAAGAGCTTTATAAGATGTTTAATTTTAATATCAACATTAAATTGTTTGACGCACGCGCGATAAAGCAGGAAGTAAATAATTAACACGGAAGAATGGTGTCGAATTTCGAACGTGAAACTTTCGTTATCAATAACGATTGTGCAGGTTCTTATTTATCAAGATGAAATATCGATGATTCGTTGAATATAACCTTCTCGCTGATAAGCGCTATATTATTTCGATTACAAGATCAATCATCCAGATACACGGATTTCTCACATAAATATAAATAAGTGGGCTCCATTGGGATCAGTTAGTCGACATTTCAACGATGACGGCGCTAGGTCCGAAATCACTCGTTTTTGCGATTTTGGGTCTCGCCGTCGTCAAAGCTTCGGTGATTCCCCGATTGACGATCGACGAAGAAAATTTGAAATACGACGAGGATGCCGATTTAACGACGGTGAGTAGTCACGCGAAAGAATAATCAAACTTCTGAAAATATGAGGAAATAATTTATTTATTTGTACGGCAGCAACAATTGATAGAGAAATATGGCTATCGCGCGGAAACGCATCGTATCACAACCGAGGATGGATATATATTGGAACTGCATAGGATTACAGGTCCGAACAGCGACCCTAGTGCCGAGGGGAAGGACCCAATATTAGCGATGCATGGAATACTTAGTAGTTCGACCGATTGGGTAATAACCGGTCCAGATCGAGCTTTTGGTAAGACGCCATTGTTTGCGCCATTAATGAATATTCGTTGTTCAAATATTGCGACGCGAATAAAATGAAGGGTTTAATTTTTTTTATTTGTCACTGTTTTCTCTGTCAGGATACGTATTGGCCAACGCTGGTTACGATGTGTGGCTTGGCAACGTTCGAGGCAATACTTATTCCCGAAAGCATAATAAATACTCGGTTATCGATAAGGAGTACTGGCAATTTTCGTAAGTAATTTGTCGCCGTCGCATACCCACGAGCAATTATTTAAATTTAATGTATTTTAACAAAACATATTCATTCTTTTAATTAGATGAATTGTCGAATGTTAGAAAATTAACTTTATTGCCGATTACATCGATGGATTACGATGGGTGCATATTTTTTATCGAAGCTTCGAGGCGACCAAAAAATGAAAGGCTTTTTTTTACAGATGGCACGAGATCGGTTGTAACGATCTTCCAGCGATGGTAGATCACATTTTGGAAACAACGAAGAGGGAGAAGCTCATTTACGCTGGTCACAGTCAGGGTACAACGGCCTTTTGGGTGATGGCTTCGGAGCGTCCGGAGTATCAGAAGAAAATCAAGGCGATGTTCGCACTTGCACCTGTTGCCTATCTGACACACATGCAGAGTCCTTTTTATCGAGTACTGGCAAAGTTCAGTTACTCTTTCGAGGTGAGACGAGGGATCGGTCAAAAAGAAAAAATTCACTTTGAAAATAAAACATTATCATAACCTTGATTGTTTTATAATTCTCAGATAACCATGTCTCTCCTCGGTTTTCACGAGTTCGAGCCAACCCCCGAACTGATCAACGAAGTAATGAAGTACGTGTGCGACGAGGACGTTTGGACCCAGCCCATATGCATGAATGTCATTTTTCTCATCGCTGGGTTCGGCTCGGATCAGCTCAATAAGACAATGTTGCCGGCTATAGTGGGCCACGTCCCTGCCGGCGCATCTACCAAACAGATGTTCCATTTCGCCCAATTGATCAATGCTAGTGAGTTCGATTTAAAAAAAATCCACAATAAAATATTTTCGGCTAAAATCGATTGTGTTAACTAATCTCTTGATAATATTGTAGAAAAATTTCAGCGGTACGATTACGGTATGATCGGAAATTTGAAGAAATACAAAACGTTTCGACCGCCGCGTTACGATCTATCGAAAATTATGGTACCTGTATCGTTGCACTATTCTACGAACGATTGGTTCGCCGATCCCAAGGACGTAGATCGTTTACACAAGGAGCTCGGCAATGCGATCGGCAAATTTCGGGTACCTCACGAGAAATTCACTCACCTCGATTTTCTGTGGGCTGACGACGGCAAACAGCTGATATACGACCAGATCGTCGGCATGATGGAAAAATATCGAGACTGAAGAGAAACTACTGTCAGAAGTTCTTCTTGAGCCCTTACCGTAGGTATACACGTTTTTTTAGTAAGTTCAACGTGTAAAGCGGGGTTATTTTTGTCTAACCCGTTTTTTCATCGACTAACTATACCTACTGCACAAAATCGGAAAAATGCACAAAGTTTCTTTGATTCATGTATGAGAGCCGAATTGTAAAGTTGTCGCAAAGATCTACGTGCAATGTAAACCTGGGTCGATGTTGACCTCGAGAGATTTGAACGGCTTAGTACATACTCACGTATAAAATGACGGATAAAACTGTGTCTCGCAATCAGTATCGACACTACCGTGTTTTCAACATATCTTTAGGGACGAGAATGGCTAAAGTAGGCAATATTTAATTCTAGTTTACACGGTAATGGTTAATATTCCACTCCGGAGCGTTAAAAGGTACAGCTGACACATTATTACGTAACTGTATATAATAATATATATATAGGAATAAAATTATATTTACGAATTTATGTGAAATAACGAATGTGTAAATACGATTGATGAGTCTTATTGATATAAAGAGGAAAAAACAATGTATCCTTATCAATACGTTTCGATAAAGACTGATACCAAAGAACCTGTCGGAAAAAAGATCTTGCAACGTGGTCGCGATCACCCGATTAAAATTATCCCCAAATATCCCTTTTTCAGATATCGTATCATCGATATTGGATCGCCCTACCCTGCGAGCTAATAAACAGTGAATCGCTTCATCTCTTTCCTCGTTTATCTTTAAATTACCTACGATTCGAGTAATTAACTCGACTGTGAGACATGTGTGCGAGGAGCTTCTGTAGATTATATCGGTACGTCACTAGGTACGTTTAAAATATCTTGTATGAGGACACTCGGGCGTACGCATGAAACATAGATTATCGCAAATATCGCGTGTCTTTTAATCAAAAATTTCATTCTCGCGTCGACTACGTCGCGGACAATCGCGCCAATTCTCGTAGTAAAACGAGAGCGCATGAATCTGTCCGTGATGCGAGTAATGCGCGATAAGAGAGTGCGATATGCAAAGTTGAAAGTTTAAGGGGGGTGCAGGTCGAATCCAACGGTCGAGAATACTATTTTCTCGGGAGCATATCACGATAAATTTGATAAACAAGATTTATGAGTCATCGAATAAGCGTTGCTCTCATTAGGTCTGTAGTACGTACATTTTTATATGCATATGGGTTTGTCATCTTGCACGGGGAGAAGAGGAAGGCGAGTGTCACTCGGTACAAACGATTGCCCCGCTCTCCGATTAGTAGTAAAACGAATTAAAAACTTTAAGAAAAAACCGGATATGCATCCCGTTAGTCACTGTTATGCACGTAATACCCATAGTGACCATCACGCTATATATAAGCAATGGACATTCTCGCAAACTCTGTAAAAATTCTTTATCTGCGCAAGTCGGTTCGTGGGGTCAGATGATGGTTAAAAGGTCCGTTTTATTGTTAGTCGCTGTTCGTCGGGCTTCCGTGACGAATCTCACCGAGAGTGATTTTCGCTTCGCGCGTTGCGAAAAGTCAGCTTTTCACGATTATTCGGAACGGTCGTTTCATTTCGAGAATCATAAATCCGCAGTACCAAAATTAGGCGCGAAATTTTGTCAAGGCCGTTACATCGTCATGGGCGTGATGGGCGTGATGGGCGTGAGTACGATCACGATTATCGCGTTGATCGCTACTTTTTTCAACGGGTGTTTTACTTCCGAAGCAGATAACTACGTTGAAAATTATTTTGAGAAATCCAACAATAATCGGGTACATTTGGTTTTTAAAAAAAAATTTTTATCAATTCTTATGGTATATATTTATTATTCGAAAAATTTTCCATGAATTTAGTTCGAGCTGAAAGTATTGCCCGAATATGAGATTGAACGCTACGTTTTTCCTACGATATTGCCGAATTCCGTGGATGATGTCGAAAATGATGACTCGGGATCTTCGGATAATGTAATATTGTATCGAATGCCGTCGGGGCCAAAATCTCCAAAATCCCCGGGAAAACGAGTTGCATTCATTCAGCACGGAATTATTTGCGACGCCGACCCGTGTATCGTAAACAAGCTACAAATTGCGATAGGTATAGATCTAAATAGAGATAATTTCGAACTTTAAACGCAATGAAACGCGCGACTAACTCGTCGTACGGATATTATTCTCGTTTCGTTTTATTTTTCAGTTTATTTACTCGTCGATCAAGGATACGACGTATGGTTGGGACTCAGCAATTCCAGTATGGCTGAAAATACAATATCGTATGTCGGATTAATAATGAAAATGTTGGGCGAAAGAATGTTTCCTTGAAAGTTTCTTTATCTCGCAATTTGATTGAGTGAAAGTAACGATCTGCAAATTGGCGAACAAAAGTTTAACTGAAATGAACTATACTGAAATAAACAACTCGGATTTTAAGTCGGATTTAACTGTACTTGCATCCAACATTTCGATTGGTGTATTGTGTATTTTTAATTTCAATTTTTTTATTAGGGTCAAATTCAATTTTACGATATTTGAAAATTTTTCATATTTTTCAAGGAGCGAAAATATCGAACGAAAGCGATTGGAATACGTAGCTAGGTATATTCTCACGTCTACTAATCAAACGGAATTACTGGTAATGGGATATTTCAATGGTTCTGTGCAATTTTTTGGAATTTCCGCACCGGTCGTCGAGACGAAGCAAGTATGCGAACTCATTTAATTCGTTCTAAAATATTTTCAATTATTTCATTAATTCACTATATTTTTCAGTCTAATCTGTCGAAATGGCTCGAGTATATTCCAGGCGTGAAGATAGTCAAGAAATTGTATTACAAGGGAAAGACTTATCTGACACGTGAGTGCAGATGCAACAAAACGTAACAAAATAAATGAAAGTAAATATAATTCCGGAAAAAAGAGAAAACTTATACACTAAGTTTCTATTATCTCGAGTCAACAGGTAGCTACGAAAAAGTAATCGAGAGCGTTGATCGTCTCGGTAAAGAGGTTGACTTTATCATCGACGATCCGTCTATCACAATTCTCAAGGTTCGATAAAATCTTTCCCTTTCGCATTAATTAATTAATTAATGACAATTCCCTTGAATGACAAGTCAGCGCATTTGTTCAAGAATGGCCAATTTTGTGTGAACGAGATCGAGCGTTAACAATGAGTCGTGCGAAACTTGATAACGATTAATTTAATTTTTCGCTATCTCTCGTTGTCCACAATGAGGAATGTGAAAATAAATTCTTACGATTTTACGACAGTCCTGTGTTGATTGTCAAATGTTTATAACGATCTTTCAATCTTTTAATGAGAAACGCGTTTCATTCCAGAATACGGTCCTTCGAGCTTGGGGTATCGTCGTTAATATGGTCGTGCCGACACTCAGCGTAAATGATTTTTCAAAAATGATCAATCATCCGGACGTATATCTCGATACGGTGAGTGAAGAAAAAAAAATAATGGTCTCGATGCCGATCGAAGCGAACACGCGCCTCGATAGCTCCTCGAGATATGAATTTGTTCGTCTTTCGTAGCCACAACTGGTCACGAAATACGGATATAACGCCGAATTGCATCAAGTTCAAACGGAGGATGGATATTTGCTCGCGGTGCATCGAATTGCCGGAAGCAGAAAGCATCCACCGAAAAAGGGAAAACCGGTGGTTTATCTGCAACATGGGATATTGTCGAGTTCGGCTGTCTGGGTACTCATGGGACCTTCCAAAGCGCTTGGTAAAAATGAATATAATTTTTTATTATACACAAACAAATCGACAAACCCAGGGAAATTTACTTGTTTCTTAAAAAATGTTGGGTTTTGCTTTAGAAATTCTTTTACCGATTGGACATAAAATTGTTAGGTTATTTACTCGCGGACGAAGGATACGACGTTTGGATGGGAAATTCGCGCGGAAACACGTATTCTCGAGCTCACGTAAATATGTCGTCCACCGACACAGCTTTCTGGGACTTTTCGTTTCACGAAATGGGACTTTACGATTTACCCGCAACGATAAATCATATAATCGCGTCGACCGATCAGAAGAAGATCAACTACCTGGGTCATTCGCAAGGCACGACATCGTTCTTCGTAATGCTATCGGAGAGGCCTGAATACAACGACAAGATCGAGAGATTCGTCGCGTACGCCCCGATCGTATACGCGAATAACGTTAAAAGTCCGATCATCGATATTTTCTCCAAGATTTCGACACCGATATACGTAAGAATGATCGATCTATCGGATCTCTAACAATAAGATATTTAAACGCAGCGCGCATATACGGAGCAAAATAATCTGCTACAAAATAAAAAACGAACAAAAAATCGATTTCGATCGATTTTCTTCATTTCGTTTTCGATCGACAAAAATTTGATCATTTAGATCTGGTATGTGCGTCTCGTTCGAATTAAAACAAAATACCATTTCACGTTTCAGCGAGCCCTGCAATTTTTGAATATTCACGATTTCTTGCCAACGAATGCGCTACTTACGAAAATTGGCAGAGAAATTTGCGAGGCCAGAACTATTTATCAGGTTGTCTGTAGCAACACGCTCTTCATGGTGACCGGTTATGATTCGGCGCAAATGAACAAAGTATAACGATTTTTCAAGCAAATATGATAATTGACGCTCTTATCGATTAGTGATTAATTAATCGAGCTTTTTGACGATATCGCAGACTACAGTGCCGGTTATCATGGGACACTTGCCAGCGGGTAGTTCGGTCAAGCAGTTCCTGCACTTTGGTCAAGAATTTCATTCTAGTAGGTCTTCCAATCTCCTCGACCGCCTCAACATCTTACGTAAAATAATAAACGGAAATATTATTTTTTCAGAAAAGTTTCGTCAGTTCGATTATTATCAGCCACGAAAAAATCGTGCTAAATATGGGCGACCCGAGCCACCGGAATACAAAATTGCAAACGTCAAAGTGCCAGTGGCGATTTTCTACGCGAGCAACGATTGGCTCGCGGACTCGAGAGTATATAATTTCAATGATCTTTTTCAAAACGCACGTTTAATTAAGAATAAAAGAGAACCAAAGAAACTTAAATATTTCTCATCTTTCGCGCAGGACATCGAGAGACTCGCGAAAGAATTACCGAATTCGGAAATGTTGTACAAAGTGCCCATGGAACTTTTCAATCATATCGACTTCATGTTTGCCATGGATGCACCGGCTCTCGTCTATCGACCGACGATCGAGTATCTCCAAAGGCCATTGCCCACGAAGACACGATGACGGATCGATGATTTTATTTATTACACGATAATCTATAATTACACGACGATATATAAATTACGAATGCAGGGGATGAAAAGGAATAAGAAATAAATAAATAAATAGGACGCTGTTTTCACTGTTCTGAAAAAAGATCGTCGATAAATTGGAAACAAAATGAATCTTGAAAATTGTTAGCTGGCTTCGTGTCTTCCTGCACCTATCAATTAAACGTTGGATATCGTCGAATACGAGGAGTAACTTGCCGACTTCTCTATTTCATGGAATCTCGCTACCCAGAATATTTTTCCCTGTCGTATCGATCTCAAAAGATACCGCTATTGCCGACGCGTACGAGCCAGTCGATAAAAAAAGATACAGATTGGGCGAGCATTTTCCGGACTGGTCCATATTATCAGTGTTCCCGTGGCAATGAAATAAACGTAGATATTATTAGAAAATCTATTAGACTTGGACATTTTCAGAAAGCCTTCGGCATCGAAATATTTCTATTAATTGAAATATTCGTAAATGTACGATAGAATGATGAGAAAATGAAGAAAAATCGAGAGAACAGGTTTATTATTAAAGATACGCTCGGTGTTCGTTACGAGCGAAACACGAGGATAAACACAAAAGGAAATTAGCTATCGAATCGAGTCAATTTCAAGAATTCTCATAGCCGTAAACACGTTCTCCGTAATTATGATGTGGAAGGCTAATCCTTTATAGCACATATTTCAATGAAACAACCCTCGTATTCCAAGGCTCGCAGGGCCAGCGGTTATTACCCAATGCAAACAGCCTTGGGCTATCCTACTTTTGGTCCTATCGTGGACCTCGAACGAGGACTGATAAAGACGTATAAAAATGGGAATGGGACATGTCGTGTAAAGTTCGCGACGAGTCATGTAAGTTGCGAAATACAACCCCTGGCTATAGAAATCTCGTGCTATTTTCAGAAGGGTGTAATTAGGGGAAGGAAAAAAGAGCGCGAGAGCCACTCAATCCGGTGGCACAGCTTCTGGTGAGCGGAACATCAGAGTAAACGGAGTTGATAGTTATAACGTACATATATACCGTAGACCCTTATGCGAGTATCGAAGGGAGCTCTTTGCGACTCCTGCGCGTTGGTGGCTGCGTGGGTTTCCCGGTCGGATAGGATATCGTCGACACCCCTCAGTCGAACTCGAAAATCCCACGGTTCCACATGTATTCGCGTCGATCGGCCAGTCCAATCGCCGGGAAACTCACATAAACGTCTTTCCCCACAACTCGAAAGGAAAGAAAAACAAATCGATCGACCGTGACAAAGATCTATCATATCGATACGATCGATAAATACGAAAATATGTAGTCGGATTATTTCATAAAAGGGAGGATACGAGAGTGAGTGAATTATCACGGCCGTCGTTCCCGCGCGCGGAGGGTGTCGCGCTTTCCTTAATATCAAAGCATAGATATACTCGTACACCTCGTACATAGAGTTATCCCGGATCGAATAGTCAATCGGCGCGTTCGACGGGATGTTGTTATAAAATTGTCTGAAAAAAGGGGTTCGCGCGATTGTGAACCCTTTCGGGATTATCCCCGAATTCAAGGAAAATGTGAATTTTTCTTCGAGATACGGAAATATCCGCATATCGTTTAAAAATCCGGGGTTACCGCGAGTGAGCTCGGAAATCGGAATTGCGTCGTGCGCGATCAAGGGTCGACTCGATTGATTCGTCACACAGTCTCGGAAATTCCGCATTGCCGAAAAGTTTTCTTTTTTGATCGAGGCACGTTGAGTCTGGCGGGTGAAATAATTCCAATTTTCCGATCAAACGTGTAATAATAATTACCTCGATATGATTGCTTTTAAAATATCGTGACGATAGTGCGACGGAAATAATTAAATCAAAAACCGATCGATTTTTTTTTCATTCGAGCGTGCATTCGGTGATTTTTCAGTGATTCGTCGTTACGAGAGATCGACGTTCAGTGCGATTCGCGAGATGCCAAAAACTTGGGGATTCGAGGAAATTTAAAGAACGAGAGAGATTGCGTGGGGAAGAGAGAGAGAGAGAGACAGAGATTTATCTTGTTATCGCGAGAGAAGATAGGCGAACAAATTCGCAGCACGGATTCGAAGAGGGCTCTGCACCTGATCGATCTCGAGAAGGCGGGTCTCTCGTTTCAGGCACTCGCAAAATGAGGTCGAGTGCAGACGACCTGATGCCCCGAGCTCTAAAACAACTCATTCCTCTTTTCTTTACCGTCCTCGCTTTATGGACAGGTCAGTGCATATACACACTTATGCATGGACACACACGTACACGTAGTCACACACACACACACACACACACGCACGAACACACACACGCTCTGCAGGGTAACGAAAGATTCATGCGCAGCCATTCAGCGATCTGATTCTAGAGCTTGTGCAATGAGAGATAAAGTAATACAGCATCCGTTATGGAGACGAACGATGGTCCGTATAAGTTGCGAAATGGGAACCCGGCAGATGAAATGAAAGGCTGCCATCCGCTCGCGTTTCGTATTTGTAAACGCGTTATCAAATAACCGAAAAAATAAATGAACGGACTATCGAGTAATCTTAGAACGATGGCTCTTATCTTCTTCGAGCTAATTGTAAGACTAAAGATGCAAGCCACCCAGTAAAATTGGTCCTACTGAAAATTTGCAATGTCCAACTTTCTATTCGACGCAAGATTCGTAGTATTTTGTTTTGTTTATAGACGGTCAATCGGTATGGAATTTAACGTTTTTTGTGTGTTATTCATCGAGTAACTCATCGCGATTCGAAAAGCTTTTCGCAATTGGGCAATATCGCTCGGTGACAATGCCAAGGGCACGTAGACATCTTAATATAACGATAAGAATGAAACGATGAGGAAGTATGTCGAGTATTAAATGATAATAGTGATAGTAATCGTGATTTCAGTCTTTCGATATAAGGCTGAAAAACAATTTTACTTTTCTTGATAATTTGATCTAAGTGAGAAATAATCCTGATAGGTGATTCCCGGATTATTGAATCTCGATAGATATTTTACACAGTGCCATTGCTCATAATTATCGTATATATCCAATCTCTCTTATCCGCAAAAAAATCAAAAGGTATATACAGTTCTATAATCAAAAGTAAACATCGACTCGTACGGCGAATACAAATAGGATTGGTTTTCGAAAAGGTAGTATTGGAACAACGGCCGATCAACGAATCACTCCCAGAGTATTCGATTTTTTTGGACGATCACATATTTGCAATTATGATTGCACGCGATTGTACTCTTGTCCCTCTTTTCTCTCTCTCTCCCTCTCTCTTTCTTTCTCTCTTACTCTTTCGAAGAGGGTGTGTGCCACACCGTATATCGATTAGCCGAGAGGCGCAGGCGTTGGGATAGTGAATGAAAGCTCTTTACGCCTCCGCACTGTCTCGAGTCATTCATGGACCGGTGACCACCCGATGGATTTCCCAAATCCATTATCTATTTCCCACCCGCACAGCACAGAGTCGAATTACAGTTTGTCCTACTCATCCTTGCAGCTTTTACCTGTAAAAACCTGTTACAATTCCGATATAGCCAGAAATTTCAATTTTCTACGATTCGTAGATCGATCAATTTTTCTTTTCTACGATAAGAAATTTGGAGCAAAATCCTACGATGAGTCGAATTTCCGAAAAATAGCTAAATCTATTTCGAAATGCTTGAAAATAAATCAATTGATTTGCTGGAACGATCTGTCGAATTGAATCAATTATCGTGGCTGAAATCGTGACGAATGATTCGGTTCATCTCGATAACGTCTTCGCTCGATGTCAATAGTGAATTTTCGTATGCCTATAGATCGAACACGTGACACGGATTCTTCTCTCACTCAAAAGCCATTGATGCATAGAAATATTCATAGTGCATATATCTTGCATGTGAATGAGAATATCGGCGGGGGGGGGGGGGGGGGGGTTCTATTTCTAGGACTTACATCGGTATTTTCATATAGTTCGTAGAAAGCTTCACTCGCGGTACTTTGTATAATGCGACAAGCTGCTTATCGCGCGGTACAGCAAAAGCCAGGGCAAGATATTTCACATACTCCGGTGCAGCCTACACGAAAGTGTTATACAATATTATTTAGATCCGTAAAGGAGTAGAATCAAATGAAATTCAAGAGATTTTTGGCGACCTACTTTTATTAAGGTACGCTTATTAAAACTGCTACGTACATTAGGTATTATTCCAAAGAAAATATATGAGCGTAACAATTTGATCGAAATCCGTGATGGTCTCCAGAAATGTTCGATAAAAAGATTCGATATTCAAGATTATTTTGCACCGAACTCATGTATCCACTTAGGTATCGTTAGAGAATCATGTGGGTGGTTTCGACTTTGGTTCAGTGCGGGATACGTAATGTGTACATAGTATATCTACATAAAGACAATACCTCCTCCACATGCGATAAAAATAGGCATCTTGAAAAGAAGCCAACCGCCACGTATACCATACCTGTCTTCTTTCAAACCTTAATCTCTCTTTTTCTTCGTTATCGTGTGAAACAATATTTACACGATCTATTTTTTTTTATCCAGCAAGATTTAATTTCGCGACCATTATCAATATCATGTCTCTTTATAAATGAACAAAAAAAACATTGTAGAAAAAATATTACGACTCAACAACCACCTAATTTTTCATTCTTTTTCGTTAAATAAATCAAAGAGAGAAAAGGAGGCAAGAATTATGAAAATGAGAAAAATGAACTTATCGTAAAAAAAGGAATGAACGATTTTCGCAAATGGCGAATGAAATAAGACATTAACGCAGGTATTGTAAGATGCGTGGAGACGTCAACGCATCCGCCGGCGAATCGGGGTGCCGCGAGACAGATGTACGGCAGCGGAAGTCTCAGACAAACGGGAAGTGACCCACTGCTCGTCGACACCACGATAATGCCCGGACACGAACGGGAGAAAGATAATCATAACACGAAAAACGACATGAGGCACGACGAAAAGTCACTAGGAGCCGAGGATCATCCCGAACATCCCGATGGTATGAATTTTCCTACGATTTAATGTCTTTTAGTTAGATAAATTCGATTTGAATCGAATGAATTTGCTTCGATAAAAATGCAATCGATTTATCCGAGGAAAATTCATTTTTTCTCCGTGCATTCGATAATACTTTTCCCTAGCTAGTCGATTCGATCGATTACCGGCTTGGCAAACCGGAAGTTGAATTATCGAACAAGTCACGAAACGTTTCGACGGAGAGGAGCACTTTCGATAATTTCGTATTATCGTACAGAATATCATCACGAGTCGCAGGATGGTGGTGGTGGTGGTGGTCACACAACTGGGCACGGTGACGAGAGCGGTGCCTGGGGTCGCAATCCACCTCAAATGCCGCGCAATCACTTTCACCTGACACCGATTATTTTCCCGAAAATATCCGGCCAACCACCGGATTATCATCAGCCGAGCGACGTACCGAGCTATAGAAACGGTGCACCGGTCAATGGAATGCGCATACCCGTATCGAATGGCGGTATCTACGGTCAGGGACGAGGAGGAGGGTTGACGCGTGGCTCGGATCGAGTTGGACGCGGCAGAGGTGGCGTTTACGGCGGTTTACCGGCCCCTGGAGGTAATGTAACATCAAAGAAATAACCGATTGTTTCCGAGTCAAAGGAACAACGAACGATCGATATTGTAATTGCGCGAAACCTAATAGATACCTACGCGATCTGTGTATGAGTCTCGATCAATGGAAATCTATTCGCTTCGAGTCTTATTTAATTAATTCCCAAGCTTGGATTAATAATAGGGATATTCGTCGAAACACGGTTATAATTGATTTTTGCGAGATAAGGCTACTTCGAGGGTCAAGGTGTTCCCGACCGTTCGAGGGTGAACAACGGCCTGGAACGTGGCCATGGTATCGGACCGATAGGCGAGCCGGACCCCGAACGTTTCGGTCCCGATCAGAAAACACTCATACAAGAACTCGAGGACGAAGGCGATCTCAACATCGTCGCTTGTGAGGGGATCTGCCCAGGAGGTCAATTTCTCTGCGCTGGCTCGTGCACCTGCGTCACCATGGAACAACGCTGCGACGGAACGGTGCTCTATTTTTTTTCCGACATTATGCTCTTTTCGTTTAAATGTATTTCTCAATATTGTTTCGGTCGGCGATAATATCACAGTTTATTGCGCTACGTTCGTCATTAACGAAAATTCAAATATCAGAGGGATTGCGAAAACAACGAGGACGAGGTGAACTGCGACGAGGTATTGGAGGAACGAAATACGAATGGAAATTGCTACGGGCAGAGAAATCGTCGATGTCCAATAACCGGATATTGCATATCGGATTCCTGGGTGTGCGATGGTGACGACGATTGCGGTGATTACTCCGACGAGGCACCGTGCAGTGAGTATTTCAGAATAATAGATGTATAACCGTCTCTCTTAACGATTTTTCGTCGATAACAAAAAAATCTGCGCTTCTGAGACAATTCGAGCGTCGTCGATTTTGTTTGATGCAGGCAACCGATTGAACTGTACGGAGGATCAGATTCAATGCCGAAACGGTTTTTGCATCGACCAAGCCTGGTTGTGCGACGGTGACGCCGATTGCATGGATTACTCGGACGAGGAAAATTGCGCCGATAAAAAGTAAGCTTTTCTTCTTTCTAATCACACAATATCGTTTATCGATAATTACTTTTATAAATTTCGACACTTTGATCGAATCCACAAAGCTCGCGAGCCCTATTAAAATTTAATCAGGTCACTGCAGTTCGTAGCATTCGGTCCACTATTTCTACGAAGGATCGCGTCTCTACGTAGGCTTGTTTCGACATCGAGACATCATCCGTCCATTCGAGTGGGCGAGTAGATAGAGATATATCTACGCCCACGCTTTCCTCCTTTGTAGCACGGTTCTCTAGTATCTTTATACCGATAGAATCCTTACTATATATAGTCATATTATAAACAGCTATATAAAACCGTACGACACGAATTCACGGGGCATCGAGACTGGACTGTTTACTATTTCGTCGGCAATCGTTTTCAGCTTTGACGATACGTTTGAGAGATCACAAAATATATTCCCCATTTTACGATTAGTCTTCTCGATCGTTGACAAATTTATTCGTTTTGTGTACCTTTTTTCAAAATTAAATCAACCTCTTTCACCGGTAACGTTTTATTTCGCATAAAATAGATTAGCTTCGATGAATTTTCACTCCTCGTTAATAAATACTTCTCCTTTCAAGTGCCATTTTTCCAACAAAAATAAATTTTATGTTTTCTCGATAAACGGCGTTCGATGGAAATAATTGTTTTTTTTTTTTCGTTGGTCGCGCGTACAACGATAGACGGTTTGATAGTTTTCCCATTAGAGAGGACTTCGATCATCCGTGGTTATACGAATCACTGGCTGGATCGAATCAGGCATCGAGGGTGGATCTCGAATATATGGATATTACATATATATATAATACGGATATACATATTGTATATGCATTTTATATATCTATAGAGATCGAGATTGCCGCGCCAGCGCGAGGTCGCTAGATACGATACATAAGAAAGCTCTCGGAATATCCGGAAAGGTGGGTTTATAGACCGGGCGGGAGGCGAGGGAGAGTGCAGGGAGATATATATCGGAGCAACAGACGGGAGGTTATACGCTATATATATATACGTATGGTTCTGGGTGATCCAGGGCGTGGAGGTGGGTTGCCAGGCAACCGGTAATGGTTGCGCGTTGGTGGCGGGTGCTATCGACCACCTGGATGCTGTGTGGTAGAGGGTCGGTCCTGTTGACGGTATATTTCATCGATACATATATACACCTACACATGGACCGTATTGGGTCTCACTCAGAACTGCCGTTCTTTTTCGTTTCACCAATACTATATAGGTATACGTATATCGCATTCGGACTTACTTTTTTATCCCTACATTTCCAATAACTCTTATTTTTCTCGGGGTTCTAGTTCCCACGGTTACAGCCACTTGGCTCGTTTTTTTTAAAAAACTTATCAATCATTCGATTATCATCTATCTTTTTACTCGAACGCGAATTTATACTCGGGTTTTTTTAAATACCATAAGAAGCGGGACTTTCCGCCCTTGCGGTTAGTGGTCGTGTTTTATTTTGTTTTTAGTCGATGACAACTCGTAAAAGCGAGCGAATATACGAAATTGGATATATACACGGCATAACGAAGCCAGATTGTATGTAATCGGAGAACAATCGACGAAGGCTGTTAATCTCGTCCGAGAATTTCGTAAGATGAACTTTTTTGTCGATTGAAAATTTGATTTTTGCTGAAAAATGCTGGTTGACTCGACAGCAAGTTTGAGAAAAAATAAATGAATATATATTCGTCCAATGAGTACAATTTTGTATCAATCGTTTATAGGGACGTATGATACTTTCAATATAATTTTTCCGGACGATGCGTGCCACCTCAGTTCCCCCTACGCGTTGTCGTATCTCCCGTGCGATTACCAATATCTCCGAGGGTCGCTAGACCTCGCACGGCATCCCCAACGCTCTCTGTCGCGCTGACGGGCGATCGAGCAACGATCCGTGAAAAGATGTAACTACGCGGAGTGGTGCAGTTCACGGTCGTTGATGATCGTTGACTGTGACCCATACATTAGGTGAGATCATGGGAGCGAACCTCCTTTAGGAGAGAAAAAAGAAGAGGCCATTTGTTACTAAACAGTTATACTTACTACGTACAACTTATATATTTATATAATACAAGTCGTTTCGTCAGTAACCAGCGAGTGATCGAAAGTCGAATTTCTCATGACACAAAAACTACGATATATCGGGCTGATAAAAACATCGATGCAAAAAATGGACTCGAGGGTTAATGGTCGAATAACTCATATACAAATACAGCAAACTCGAGGTAACTTCAAAAATGAAACGTATGATTATATCACCGAAGGGTACATTTTTGTTCATCGGCCTGGAAGAGATTCGTTCTAAGCGGCGGAAGGTCGGACTACGGGTGCTTTTTTTCGAGAACAATACATTTTCTGGAATTCTTCGTTGGCGTATAAAAATCGTACGTTGCTATATGAATTTGAATAAAAATAGAAAGACCAAGATAAACAAGTAATTCCATATCGATTTAACGAATAAAATGACAGAAGTGATTAATTATAGAGAAAAATAACTCGATCGTTTAGAATCGTCTCACTTTTGTTTCGCTCACAATCAGCTGTTTTTCTTGTTAATTAATTCTGCTGTTTTCGACGTGGTTTTCGATTGTGGGGTAGTTGTTTTTATTTATGAGAGATTGGAGTAGTCGGTATCTATTATTCACAGTGCGATGGCGAATTCTCGAATGGTCCAGGGTGGAATTGTACTTGGGGTTTGGAACGATACGGTAGGTAGTATACCGCGTTGAAAAAGTTCTCGCGACTCGTTCCGTTCTATGCCGTTTTTCCGTTTTACCGCGCGTATACGGACGGCGATGTAGGCAGACTGTGCACCCCACTAACCGAACTTTCAATAGAACCGAGTACGGCATGTGCGGCTGAATGGCGCTATACGTATCGGGCGACGTGCAGCTTGACGTTGCGACAGAGGAGGCAAACTAACAACGGCTCACAACTCCTCGACGCGGAAATGTTGAGCACGTCCGACACGTCCAATCTCTGATTCAGTCCCGATTGCAATTATTTTTACGTTGCTTCGTTGAATCTGTTCCTGCACCTTTTATCAATTTACCCTCATACACGTTTTCAAAATAAAAATGCTGCTCGTATAATTCGTATTGGAGTACAAATTTCATTGTAAATGTAAATTGAGATTCGAGCTCGAAACTGAGTTTTACCGAAACTTTGTGATTAACATTCTTATATTTGTTTCTCATAAGGAATACCTATATAATTGGATATTGTTATTCGTTCTGTCAAGAATTAACCAATTACGTTTTGTGGCTGGTTTTAGAAAGTGCAAAGAGGACGAGTTCGCCTGCCCCGACGGTATCTGCATCCTGAACGATTACAGGTGCGACGGTGACTTTGACTGTCGCTCCGGTTCGGACGAGGCGAATTGCCGTGAGTCGGACTTTTATTTATAAGTTGTACCTATAGAATTTCCTCGAGTAAATCGCAAGAGAAAATAAGGTTTGAGAAGATTACTAATTGTGTAATGGTTCGACCTGTTCGACGAACGACATTGAAATCTCGGACGTTTTCTTTTTTAAAGAAACGTTCCAGGCGGTCCATTGCGGCGAGTATTATTTCGAGTGTGTTACACCGCGATGCATCAAGATCGAGTACAGATGCGACGGTGACGACGATTGCGGAGATTTCAGCGATGAGGAAAATTGTCCCAATACCGTCGAGCCTTGTCCAGCTAATAATTTCAGGTAAGATTTTTATCACCGATCTTGCGGAGGAAATGATCGAAAAAAAAATCATAGATACGAACTTGAAAAACTAGATTCAACCATAAATCGTGAAAATATATGAAACATTCTCGCGCGTAGTACGTAACCGCGAAAGAATGAAAACAATGATTTTTTACGAACGTGAATAATTTGAAATCTTTCAATTCGCTCTTATTCGCCACGAAAATTAATGAGAAACTCGTATTTGCGGAGGCTGATACGTTCGTCTCGTGGTAAAAGTATGGAAACAAAATACGTAAGAGTCTGCGCGATAACGGCTTATGGTGGACCATCGGGACGTGTTTATTTTCAAAACGCGTGGGTGACAGCTCAGTCTCTCGAGCAACGACTCCGCGGGTGCTGCATTATACGACGTCAATCCTCTGGTCATATTTCCGTTTCGCGCAACATCCCCTCGGGCTCACTTTCCCAATTAGCCACCCTCCAATCTCCGTCTCTTTCTCATGCCACCCCTCTTTCACGGCAATTTATTTCTTTTCATTTTTTTTTCACTCGTCTCTCGCCCTTTCGTGATTAGTTCCCGACATCTGTCCCACGGTGTATATCTTCGTACTTGGCGAGTCGCGACGATTTATCACGAATGTAAGCTCATTCTCCTCGAGCGCGACTCGGCGTTTGCCTAATTGCTTGGGAACAAGAGTGGCGCGCGATCGATGATTCATTTCGGATTTAAAAAAAAACGACGTTTCACATCGACCATTCTGATTCGATCATAAATATAATTTCATTTCGCATTTGGAGAATCGGCAAATACTATTGTTTTTCTTTTGTTTTTCATACAAATTATCTGGCTACATCGTTCATAAATGTTTATCTTCTATTTTATTTGTTTACGAATATTTATTATTATTTGAAATAAGGTGCGCTAACGGAGAGTGCATAAGCGAGGGCAAACAGTGCGATGGAAAATCCGACTGCCCGAACGGTGAGGACGAAATGGGCCATTGCAAAAATGTAACTCCTAAGCCATGTTCACCGAACGACGAGTATCTCTGCAATTCGGGACCCTGTGTGCCGGTTCGTAAATCTCAATAGGACTAGCTTTTATTTATTTATCGAGTTATTTATCTCGCGATTGGAACGACGTAATTAAATATTAAAATTGAATCGACAGCGTCTATGGGTCTGCGACGGTGTCCTCGATTGTCCGAACGGCGACGACGAGGAACTCTGCGCGTTCACCTGCGACGTTACGCAGTATCTGTGCAAAGCTCCGCCGCAATCGTCGACGAATCAGACATCGTTGATCGCCGATCCCTCGCACTCGATGTCACATCAGTTTCATCCCTACTGCATAAGCAAGAAACACGTCTGCGACGGGTTGGACGATTGTCCGGAAAAGGACGGTACGAAATTTTTCGATAAAGTTCACGATCTACTCAAACTCGAGCTAGGCTCGCTTTATAGTATAAACCAACAAATTCTATTATAAACGGTATATCCATAATTGAAATATCTACCGAATCGTGTTGGCTCGTAGACGAGATGGATTGTCCTAAGAAAAGGGACTGCACACCCACGGACCGTTGCACACAGCAATGCATTTTGACAGCCAGCAACGAGAAGGCCTGCGCATGCGAATTTGGATTCGTCCTCGATCCCGACAACGCGACTTGTCGCGACATCAACGAATGCGAATTCGAGAAGGATCCCGTTTGTAGTCAACTGTGCAACAACACCTTGGGCTCTTTTACTTGTGGTTGTATGCGCGGCTACGTACTGAGACCGGACTCGAGAACTTGCAAAGCCGTCGGCGACAATCTCAAATTATTCTTCACGAATCGCGTCGATATCCGAAAGGTTAGCCAATTTTTATTAATTTTCAGTCTTCTTATTAATTATAATAATAATAATAATAATATTAATAACAATCACGTTCCAATGAAATAATTAAAATTTGTCACGTTTCTTGAATCAGATGACCCTCGGACCGCCCAAACAATCTAAACACACCCCGATAGTGAAAGGCCTCCATAATGCGATCGCACTTGATTATCATTATAAGCGCGGTACGATTTATTGGTCCGACGTCTCGCTAGATGTGATACGCAAGGTTTACATAAACGGTAGCGATCCCGAGGATGTTTTACGTTGGGGTCTCGATACGCCGGGTGGTGTGGCGATAGATTGGATTCATGATTTATTGTTCTGGACCGACGCCGGTACCAAAAGAATCGAGGTTTGTAGGAAAATTTCTAGACTTTCAATGATATCCTTGGATGATTGTTGCACGAGGCCAAACTATATAAATCGATCGATGCGCTTATGAAGGAGGGAGGCAGAGATGGTGCCTCTAGCTCTAATCGCACGTCGGTCACCTCTTATTAACTGTCGTATGTAAGAACACCGATCCACCATAAACCATATGAGTAACGCCTATCTACAAACGAGTGCAAAGACGCAAAACGACTCATTTTCACGAGATCTTATATATGGAGCATTCCACGCCAAATTGGGCAACATTGAACTTTTGCATCTCCGATTTTTGTTCAATTTGTTTTTCTTTTGGTACTAGTCGAGACTAGATTCGATGATTTTTTGCAATTTTTTTCATCACGCCGTTCAAAAGATACAAATTTTTGGAAATTTTTAATATTTTTCAAATTCTATTTTTTCGAATTTTCATGTTTTTAGTTACCCGTGTTGAGAAATATCGGAAAACAAATTTTGATACTCAGGAGCTACTGTAAATAATTATCCTAGTGACATTTAGAGAATATTGATTATCTTACACATGGATTTAAAGAAAAAGATATATCCTATGTATTTTTGTCCTTTTAACGGATAATGCCAACTGACGTAGGTACATGTAAATCGCGAGAATAATACGTGTTAGGCATTTTCGTTTCGATCAGTTGTCGTGGTGTCCATTAATCCCCCTCGAAAAAAGGGTGGAAGCCCATAAATACGTATCGCAAGAAAAAGGAAGTAAATAATAGGGATTTATAATAATATATAGGTGTCTAATAAAATTATTATTACAGGTTATTACGCTTGATACGAAAATTCGTCACGTTCTCGTATCCAGCGATCTAGGAAAACCACGGGCGATCGCCGTGCATCCTCACTATGGCTATGTATTCTGGACCGATTGGGGTAATGATAGCGCAGAATGATCTAATCTCGATCGATTCATCGATAAAATGTGAATTTTAACGTGACGATGGGTGTTTTCAAATATTTTGTTTTGGAACAGGGGCCAGTCCAAAAATCGAACGAGCAGACATGGACGGCACGGACCGAACGGCCCTCGTAACTACATCGATAGCGTGGCCAAACGGCCTTACGATCGATTACACCACCGATCGAATATTTTGGACCGACGCCAAGCCGGCTATGATCGAGTCCGCTTTTCTCGATGGAACCGGAAGAAAGAAGATTCTCAGCAAGGGTCTTTATCATCCTTTTGCAATAACCGTCTTTGAGGATATTATATATTGGACCGATTGGCACTTCACGAGCGTTTCATCGGCGAACAAGGCGAATGGCCGTGGCTTTAAGACAATTTATTCCGGTAATTTAACGATAAATTCGCGATATAAATTCTCCGATCCCGCGCTCTCGTTATTTTATAATTATTTTGTTTGCGTCTGTTTTTATTTTTCAAGGTCTTCATTTTCCGATGGATCTTCACAGTTATCATCCCCAACGTCAGCCCGATTATCCGAATCATTGCGGGGACAATAACGGCAAATGTTCGCACATGTGTCTGCCGAATAGCGCTGGTTATAGTTGCGTTTGTCCCGTAGGTTTGAAGATCCGGAGAGACGGCAAAAATTGCGCGACCACGCCCGACAATCTTTTGATATTCGCGAGAAAAAGTGAACTTCGAATGATACCGATCGATCAATCGACGAGAGCTTTCGATACCGTAATCCCGGTCGATCATGTCGCGAGCCCCATTGCGCTTACCTGGGACTCGAACGAGGACACTATTTATTGGACCGACGTGGAGTCGGATTCGATAAGTCGCTCCCATCTCAACGGGACTAATCAAAGCGTCATTATAAATCACGATTTGGAATCGCCCGCCGGTATCGCGATGGACTGGATCGGAAAGAAATTGTACTGGACCGACGCCGGAACTAATAGAATCGAGTGCTCGAATCTCGATGGAACCATGAGAACGCTTCTCGTCTACGAAGATCTCGATAAACCAAGAGACATTGTCGTCGATCCATATGGTAAATTTCAACAATGTCAAAACTTTGTCTCGCTATTTTTCGAATACTCATCGTGTACAGTTTTTCCCATTTAATCAGAGACAAATTATTTCATGTTAAATGACATTTTCACTTCTTTTCTTAACTGGCTCTTATTTTTCGAATACTCATCGTGTACAGTTTTTCCCATTTAATCAAAGACAAATTATTTCATGTTAAATGACATTTTCACCTCTTTTCTTAGCTGGTTCTTATTTTTCGAATACTCATCGTGTACAGTTTTTCCCATTTAATCAAAGACAAATTATTTCATGTTAAATGACATTTTCACCTCTTTTCTTAGCTGGTTCTTATTTTTCGAATACTCATCGTGTACAGTTTTTCACATTTAATCAAAGAAAAATTATTTCATGTTAAATGAAATTTTTACTTCTTTTCTTAGCTGGTTTTTATTTTTCGAATACTCATCGTGAACAGTTTTTCGCATTAAATCAAAGACAAATTATTTCAAATTAAATGACATTTTCATTTCTTTTCTTAGCTGGTTACATGTACTGGAGCGACTGGGGGGAAAAACCGAAAATCGAAAGAGCCTTGATGGACGGGAGTCAGCGCAAGGTCTTGATAAGTGCGAATCTGCAGTGGCCGAATGGATTGGCGATAGATTTTGAGAAGAAACGACTTTACTGGGCAGACGGTGGTACGAAGAGCATAGAACACTCCGATCTTGATGGCAAGAATAGAACTATATTAATGGGTGAGTCCAATCGTCCCCGATTATTTTTCGCAACGGAATTTTCAATTATGAACTTTTAATATAACCTTTGTGAATTTCGCATCAAGAGGAAAACCTGCGGCATCCATTCGGCCTCGTGATACACAGGAACAAGATTTATTGGACCGACTGGGAAACTCACAGTATTTACCGAGCTGACAAGGACACCGGTGGCAACGTCACGGTCGTAAGATCGGGTATAACCGGTCTCATGGACGTCAGAGCGTTTCATCGCAACCGTCGAGAAACCAGTAGTCCTTGTCATCGTAACAATGGAAATTGTTCGCATCTTTGTCTCGTTTCACGCGCCGATCTTCGTTTCAAGTGCGCCTGTCCAACGGGTTTAGTTTTACGGGTATGTTTTCACGACCGTGGCCCTTAAAAACAATTCGACAAATTTACCCGTAAACTGCGAAAAAATTAAATCAAACAAATGTTAAACATTTTTCAGTCCGATGGAAAAACTTGTCCCGTAATGCCAGAAAGATTTCTCATCTTCGCTCATCGAATAGACATCAGGGTTTTTTCTTTCGATACGAATTATCGAGTGGACGTGGCACTGCCTATACCGTTGCTGAAGAACGCAAGTGGTGTCGACGTCGACGGTCGAACGGCTGAGATTTACTGGACCGATCCGGGCGAGGACGTTATCAAGAAGACGAAGCTAGACGGCAGCTCCATCGAGACGATAATCGACATGGGTATCGATACTGTCGACAGTCTCGTGATCGACTCGATCGGGAGAAAGCTCTATTGGACCGACGCCGGTCTAAACAGCATCGAAGTCGCTGAGCTGGACGGTAGAAATCGTAAAGTTCTAGTTTGGTCGGGGCTCGACAATCCCCGAGCCATTGTTCTTCATTACGAGAAAGGTTTCATGTTCTGGTCGGACTGGGGATGGAACGCTAAAATCGAGCGTGCCAATATGGACGGCGAGGAGAGAACGACGGTAATAGCCGGCGATCTGGTCTGGCCCAACGGACTCGCCATCGATTATACCGAGAACAGGCTTTACTGGACCGACGCAAAGAGAAAAGTCATCGAATCGTCCGATCTGGACGGTGATGATCGTAGGATCGTCATCAAGAACGCTCAATATCCGTACGGCCTTGCCATTTTGGGCGATCACATCTACTGGAGCGATTGGCAGTTGCAGGGTGTCGTCATGGCGAACAAGACAACCGGTGCCAATCGGGTCGTCATCGTTGCAAAGCTCGACGGTGTCATGGACGTCAGGGCTATCGTCGTGAGTCTCGACCTAACCCCTTGATCTTAAAACCATCCGTTCTCGTCATTTCATTTATATTTATATTACAATTGTTCGATAGCCGCACGATACGAACGCTATCAAGAATTTTTGTGGCAACAACAATGGCGGATGTTCTCATCTCTGCTTGCGTAATCCACACGGCTACTCCTGCGTTTGTCCAACTGGAATTTTATTGAAGGACGACAAGAAGACCTGCAACGTCGGACCCGAGAATTTCCTTCTGTTCGCTGCGAGGAAAAGCCTCGCGAGGACGTCGCTCGACACTTCGGACATGAGGGAAGTCCCTCTACCGGTTCCCGATGTTCATCGTACTCTTTCGATCGATTTTCACGCGGCACGCCATCAAGTACTCTACATGGACACGAATATTCACGCCAGAGATTTTATGATCAGGTATAAACTCAAGTATAAACTCTCGAGATTGCAGGCAATCGAACAATTTGAGAATTTGAAAAAATTTGGCAATTTTTTGAGAATTTTAGACGACGGTCTAACTTATGGAAATTTCAATGACCTTTACAATTTCTGTTTCACTGCTTCTCTCCCAGATCGGTGAACATGCACAATTACAGCGACGTTAAGACGATAATAACGGGCTCGGAGCGAGTTTCACCTTTTAGCATCGCGGTCGATTGGATCGCCGATAATCTTTATTGGACAGATATGAAGCACAAGATTATTGCCGTCGCGAGAATCGACGGGACGTGTCAAAAGACGATCGTCAACGATCTCGAGGATCCAAGATCTCTAGCTATATTTCCAAGGCAGGGTTACGTTTTCTGGACGGAATGGGGAGATCACGCAAAGATTCAACGATCTTTCCTCGACGGAACGGATTGCAGAGCGATCGTATCGACGGATTTAGTTTTTCCCAATGGAATATCGATTGATTATAAAAACAAAAAGTTATTCTGGGCCGATACCCTCAAAGACAGAATCGAGAGCTCCGATCTTTATGGACGCCACAGGGTCACTGTCATCAGCGGTGACATCGATCCGTTTGGTTTGACTCAGGTGAGCGTATTTGCGTAAAATCAAGTCGATGAAGCGAGGAAAAATCGAGAGTTATTCAAATTCCTTTTATTCCTTTTTAGGATAAAGATTGAATTTTTTTGTTACCTTATAACTCAATGAATTCAGTGAATAATTTCGCGTTCGTCGATTAGTCGTTTACTCAATTTTATGAACTGTGTTTTCGTTTTGGTTCGAATGCGCAGTACGGCGATTACATTTACTGGGCCAACTGGAAACTCGAGATGGTCCAACGAGCCGACAAATCAACCGGCGAGAATCGGGTCTCCATTCGAAGTTTGTTGGGTTCCGTAACCGAACTGAAGACTGTTTCTGCCGAGCGACAAACCGGCTGGACTCCTTGCGCCATTGATAACGGTGGTTGTTCCCATTTGTGCCTTTTCGTTCGCAAAAGCTACAAGTGTGCCTGTCCCGACGAGGAAGATCCCAGCTGTTCCACGGGTTAGTTATTATCTCTATTATACCATATAATTTGCGTTTTCTCTTTGTCTTCTTTTTTTCATTGAAATCGACTACTGTTCCTAGGAGGAATTTTTTTCTGAGGTATTTTCGTAAAATCGTCAATCGTCCTATTTTTCTCATTCTCGAACGCAGTTCCCGCGAAGCAAGTGCCACTTCGTAAGCCCGGCAGCGAGAACGATCCCGACGCGGAGGAGCTCGAGGACGACGAACCAAAGTTAACGATCGTCACGCGCACGAACAATCGGGACGGTGATGACAAATTCAAGAAATACAAGTCCAATCAGGACAAGAAATACAGTCTGAAGACGGTGATATTGACGGTCGTGCCGATGGTCCTTCTCACAATGGGAATAATAGCCGTCATCATATATCTACTATGTCAGCGAAAGAACAAACAGGACAAATTTATGCTCTACGTGCGACGTCGTAACGTCAGAACCTTTTCGAATCCGAACTACAACGCATCCGGTGCGGATGTCGGCCCGTGCAATCCACCCCAGGAGAAAAAATCCTTCATCTGGAAACGTCTCAAGTACGACAGTTCGCAGGTACGTTCGATCCTTTTCACAATAAATCACGGTTTCGGAACTTCGCGCGTATGTGCGTTCTCTGTTTTTCCTTTCTCTCCGTTAAAAAAACAACTATTGCCCATCGTGGCGTATATACTCATACCTATAGATTTTTTAAATTATTTCGGAGCGAGCCACGAATCTACGATGCGTTATGCGATTGGGAAGAAATCGGCCACGAAATTAATGCGTCAATTGTCAAATGCAATCAAATTCCATTATCGTTAATTTCGTTTCAATTGAAAATTTCTCATCGCTCTTCCGCGGGTCTCGATCGTCTCCTCGATCGATTTCTCGTCGTAGATCCGTCTCGTTGAAAAAAAGATCAAGAAAACATGAAAAATCGTTTTTTCGTCAACAAAATGTGTTTTTTTTTCTTTCTTCTTTCAAATAAATGGAAAAAAAGAACGACAGATTGAGACCCGCCGTCTTAACATTGCGATATGTTTTGTTTGTTCTTTCTCTTTGTATCCGCCGAATACATTGAATTATTGATTGGAATCTTCGTCACGGGACTTGGCCGCGTACATTCGGCAGAGAGCCAACACATCGAACGTCGAATGCCCGATCAAGCTACAGCACTTGCCGCTCCATTTTATCCAGATGAACGAGACCGAGACAACGTAGTGATCAAACCTGTCTCGCGTGCTACGACCCGGGGCGTATCATAACGCGAGCGCGACAACTCTATAGATATTTCGTACATGATCTGTTAGGTTTAAATTTACAGCAAAAAAAAAACAAAAAATTAAAAAATAAAAAAAAGGAAAAAAAAATGGGAAAAGAAGAAAGTTTTAACGCGCAGCGAACTTTCGTACTGAACGGCGCTGTATCGATAATTTCGAACGAATTGTACCGCGCTGCGTTATCGATCGACAAAGAAAAAGAAGAACGAAACAAAAAAAACATAATGATCGACACACGATCGGCTCGTCGGCAAAGAATCTCGCTGCGCGTTAAACGAGACTCGATCACCGCGACAATATTCTAAAAAAAAGAAAAACAGAGATAAAACGAAACCGAAGATACTATTATACGAGAAGAGAGAAAAAGAAGGTACGACGATGATGATGGAGAGAGAGACAGTATTATATTACACGGGGTATGAAAGAGCGTTTATTTTTCATTGCTTCTTTCGTGATATGTACCTGACACACGTTCAACACTGGCTAATGAACTATTTGATTATTCTCTACGCCGATATATATATATTATTATGCGCGCGGACGTGCCATTTATCATGTACGATTATTATATGTAAAGAAAAGAATAGACAAAGAGGCAAGGTACAAGAGACGAGCCATTAGAACTCACGAGAACGATATTCGTTAAGTAAATACGATTAGATGTAGTTTGATCCGGAGAGCGAGAGAAAGAGAAAGAGGGAGAGAAAAAGAATGTCCGCGAAAGAGAGAGCGAGAGAGAGAGAGAGAGAGAGAGAGAGAGAGAGAGAGAGAGAGAGAGAGAGACACGAATAGAATCATTACGAAAAATAAATCTATAGACGGTGTAAAGTTTTAAGAAAATTAAAGAAAAACTGTGGTAATTGAACAAAAGAAAAGAAGGAAACAGGTTCGATAATCGTTGATTAAATAGCTGCGATAACGCGTGATTGGGCATACGACTGGTGGTTGCGTTGGTGGGAGATAAAATAAGAGGTAACGTCTTGGATCGATGAGTGAGAGAGAGAGAGAGAGAGAGAGAGAGAGCAATGAAACGAAAAATAGAGAACGAGAGAAAAAAGAAAAAAAGGATAAAAAAAAATAATACAGACCAAAAGAACAAGTGAAAATCGTGAGATAAATTTAAGCCGATAGATTGCGGGGACGGAAAATAAACGAATCAATAATTCATTGTATTATAGGAGAGAGTGTACGAGGATAATGGGCCGACCTCGAGTCCCGCAGCCGTATCACTGATACCCCCTTGGGCGACCCCGAGCAGCAGCCGGGCATCCTCGGTCACCCCCAGGGAGTCCTCGCCGTCTCTGAATCACGTCACTCATCCCAGTGGTTAAACGTAAAACAAAGAAGCTAACGAATATAAACGAAAAGGATCACAACAACTAAAAACACAAAGAAAAATAAACAAAATTTGAAAGAGCCAAAAAGAAAAAAAAACGAAACGTGAGGAGAACAAAGATCGAATCCACGCATCGATCGAGTTCGAAAAATCTCGTCGAGACGGTGCGTGCGCCTAATGAGCTTAATTTAATCCCGTCTGTAACGACCCGATTTTGGAAAAGTTTTTGTTTTACGCCGTTGGCCAGCCGATGATTACGACACTCGAGACTGTTTTCCCCTTATCTTTTTTCAGTTTCGGAACGCGAATGAGAAAAAGGATCGAAAAACTTGAACGGAAATCGTTGAACAATTTTGGAAAAAAAAAATCTGAAAAAATGTACTAAACGTTTTCTGGATAACGGGATTTCGAAATTTCGGCTCGAGTCGGGAAGAAAGCAAACGAATGAAAGACGAATGTTTAGTCCTCGATAATTTCTAGTCAAAATTTACGCGAGCGCCTAACGCAATATACCCCATGCCCCCCCCCCCCCTTCAACAAACATTCCGCGTATTTTTGTAAATGAAGCTGAAAACGAATATATCTATAAACACACACACATATATACATATATATGTGTACATTCACACACATATATATATATATATGCGTGTCTATTTTTTCTATGAACTGTAGGATATTTTGGCTGATTTAATTAATTTTTTTTCTCGTTCTCGCGTAACGAGGTAGAGCGAGTCGCGGTGCCGGTTGCCGCGCGTAATTGTATTTTCTTTCGTTTTCTATTTTATTTCTTTGAACATTGTCCCGGCTGGTCTAGGACACGGTCCGACGTCTGATTTTTGTTCCTCCGCAAACTACAAGAAATTTCAGACGGAGGACGGATATTGACTGAGCGTGCGAGACAGATAGAAATAAAAATGAGGCGAGGGTTGCGAGAGAGGGGGAGAGAAGGCTGAATTACGAAATGAACAGTAAACGAACACCAAACAAACAAAAGTATTAAAGAAAGAAAGGAAGAGATATCCGAGAAAAAAAGAGAGAGAGAGAGAGAGAGAGAGAGAGGGAGAGACCGAGAGAGAGAATCGAATAAACTGTCGGTAAAAAAAGTTGGGAGATCCGCGAAGACTCCGCGAGATTTCAATTAATTCCATTTGATGAGTATCTCGTGATTGGAAAGATAAAACGTTTTGCAATTGAGATATGTAACTGAGGAATGGAAACTTTTGTTTTTGTAAAAAAGCGAGAGAGAGAGAGAGAGAGAGAGAGAGAGAGAAATTAAAAAAAGGAAGATTCGCATTTTTAAGAATATTTCCTCTCATCAAAATATAAGAGAGTTAGCGAAACCGAATCGATGAAGCCGTGACGATGGTACAGTGAACAAAAGAAAACAAAAAACAAAATAACAAAAACAAGAATAAAAAGATATTAATTGACCGAGATAAAAAATGGATGCGTTATCAAGAATTCCGCGTTAATTAACGAAATATTCGAAGTATATGAAATATTCGAAGAAAAAGAAAAAAAGAAACAACAATATTCCAAGCGGAATAAGGAAAAAAGAAAAAGAAACCGAAACGATATAAACAAAATTTCCAATGTAAAACTGTTTTTGCGTATCACGAGGCGCGTTGACACGCGATCGAAAGAGGAAGAGAGAGAGAGAGAGAGAGAGAGAGAGAGAGAGAGAGAAAGAGAGATCGATTCGATAGTGGCATTAATTCACGGATGATGTCTCTGCATAATCGATTATTAGCGAGAGCCGTCCGTCCGTCCGTCGTGTGCCAATTGCATCCGATCGCTATCAAGATCGGATCGATTGGGCCTGTGTGTGTTTGTGCGTGTGTGGCTGTGTGTAAGAGAGAAAGAGAGAGAAAAAGAGAGCGGGGGTCATGTCGCGAGAGATTTCGAACGAGGCAATCCGAGATGTGAAGCAATTAAAAAAAAGAAAAACAACTCGGTACATACTGTATAGTCGTTAAAAATAATCGAACGGAAAAGCAAAGAGAAACGAAAGAAAAAATCACCGCTCGGATCATCTCGAATCAAAGACGATTCAAAATCATTCCCCGACGAAAGGATTACGAATAATTGTCGTTAGAAGATATTGATGTTCGCTATGAAACAAAATAATTGTTCATAAATATTTGAGAAAAAGAAGAAAAACTGGAAAAAAGAGAATGGCAATCCTCAGTTTTTCGCAATAACGATTTCGCGACGATCGCCTCGCAAAATGATTTTGAATCGAATTTTCATTCGAGAACGACGCCGTTTTGATGTGTCGTACTACAAAATACACATTAGGTACTCTCGGCGTGTAAACAGAGCTATTAATCATCCGTGTCCGTTTACTTTTCAGAAGTATCTTAAAAAGTCGATTATTAATAACAAGAAAAATACGAAAAAATGTACTACACGTTCAAACTCTCGGTACGCACGTTGCGATTCCATAAAGAAGAATTGAAGATAAGATTAATGCAAATCGCGACGTGCGAAAGACGAGGTGGCGAAGCTTGCGAAGTTCGATGCTCAGGTGAACCGAACAAGCCTCGCTTTTACTTGGAAAATTTATAAATACTATTAGATAAGATAATTAGATTAAGGGAATGAAAAAAAAAAACACGCACAAACAGAAACGGAAAATATCGTTATCGCCGTGGTGAACGGCGGGTTTCTCGTTGGGGACGGGGCATATGTTCCTGAAGTACGTGAAATGGTGCGAAAAACGATGGAATCTCAGTAAAGAAAAACGAAATATCTCGAATCGTCGATCGATCCAATACGAAACGTTTGATGCGCGTATCAGTATTGCAACGATAGCGCGAAAGCTCTCGATACCTCTATGTACGAGATATTTTTCTTAAAGCCAACCACTTTTTTCTCAAACTTCCAAAGCTGCTTCCGATATTTCCGACAATTTGTGTCAACATTGTATGGAGAATTTCTGAAAATTTGTTTGCCATATGAGACAAAGTACTCGACAGTCAGCCGTGCTCCAGTAGTCAGACTTTTGCAACTTTATAGGCATCAGAATAGCGTGCAAGTGGTTTCCCACTAGCAACAATTTGTTTACTCAATCTTTGGTTTCTGATTGGTCGGTACATAAAGTTTCAATGCACTAAACGCTCAAGAAGCCGGGAAAAAGAAATTTATTCGCCACCGGGCGATCAAGTCGCTCGGGACTGTCTCGCGTCTTATTTTTTTCGTACTGAGAAGTCCCTTTTGCACAGGTATGCATTTTATAAGTTTCGAATGGATAAAGGCGTTTTATGGGTTTATTGTCGCAAAAAAGATGTTCATTATGGTTTTTTGTAAGCTTTTTGCCGAAAAAATCGTGTTAAATCGTGAAAAATATACTTTTTATGATGGCCGACTACTGGTTTTTTACCAAATTTCTTTGATAGAGCTGAAAATCTAGTCGGTCGTATACGGGATTATGCTAATGCATTGACGCTCTTTTGTTTGGAGTTACTTTCGGAATTTCTAGGCTTCTTGTCTTTAAAAAAGTTTTTGAAAATTCCTTCTTCGATTAACAAGGGTAAAACAAAAGAATTAACACATTTTTTCCGGCCGGTTGCGCAGCGACGCGTGCTGTACGTGTTTAAGCGCCGCCCGCAAAGTGTTAATAGAACTGGCTGTGATACTTGTCCCTCGTGGTACCATTTAGAATGCATTAAATTTATCGGCAACCCTTATGAAGATTGGAAATTCACCTTTTGCATGCCTAAAGTTCAATAGTAACGTAGGAGGCTGACTATTGGGACCTATGAGACCGACTATTTGGTCCTATGAGGCTGCATATTGCTTATGGGCAGCTGAGCACTGGAGAAAATGTTCTTTTGATAATAAATATTTTGTTTAGTTTTCGCATAATTTGTTTCGTTTGTATTTACGTGTTGTCATACATTTTTTGTTTCAAACGACAGTATTTGAAACTTGAAAATTGCGTTAAAAGGCTGACTACTGGGTACTCTCCTGCGTGTAAGCCCACGAAAAAAAAACTTGTTGAAATGACATTATGGCGCGAAGATTATGTAAAGTTTTGTAAAAGTTAGGGCGTAATCAGATTTGTCGGATTGAAAACAAATCAGATAATTTGTTTTATATTGTTGAAAGTTACGCGTACAACATCGAATACAACGTGACTCTCGTTGCGACAAAAAATCTAGCATGTCGTATTGAAACTATGGTTGCGACTTCATTTTTACAAAACATATAGAGATGCAAGATAACACGTAACGTGGAAAAGGATGGACAACATGATTTTGATAAATGATAAATAATGGAAAATATCTGGCAAGTTTGCAAAATAAAAGTGGATAGTTTTAAAGAAAAATGCCTCGTATATAATAAATATATCTGTCACACGATGCAATTGTACACGAGACAGAGCGTCAAGAAATATTATAACCACTTACCATCGTCCGAAAGACCGTGTGCGGTGTTGCTGGCGAATTCTCCATGTGTCGTACTTTGTTTCGTCGTCAGAATCAAGAAACTTTGAAACAAACACAAATCTAAAACAAAATAAACATAAATACAATATGAATGTGTAAATAAACGTGAATTACCGCATCTAACATAAAAAAAAACAAAGGAAAAAGGAATAATACGATTACTCTAGCTGATAAGACCCGATACATTATTTAATATTTGTATAGGACTTGCGGGTAATTTTAGAAAATTGTTTAATATATTTAAACGTCACGTGGCCTCCTCGTGACGTTGAAAATAAAAATATTCTATATCCTACACGAGATGATCAACAGCTGGCGATGAATTATTTTCCCGTCCCTCTGACCATTCTTACTCGCTCTACATATATATTGAAACCAGTTCGATTTGGGTTAATAAATATAATTTTTGTGCTCCATACAAGTTTACTCGATAATTTGATTTGTGTTACAGTAGACTGGCACATATACAGAGATACATGTTATACACATCAACGTTCACAATGTTGAATTTCAACGTTAGAAGTAATATGCACGCTTACAGATACGTATTTATATATTTATAGCGTTACTCGTATATACATTGATAATGATACATGGGGGGAATATGTATAGTTCACAAGCGCACAGAGTATAGCTGTCAACGTTATCGTCTCGTTATTATTCGACAATTATGATAATTACGAGGGAGCTACTTTGAGTAAATCGAAAATTGATTTTTCAATGAGCAAGACCTGCGTGCAAAAATGATAATTCTAGACGATTCCCAGCCGAGGCAGTGACGTAGATCCTGCTCAAAAAGTAATTTTACAAAAACAAACGTATGTATGCATATAAAAGCGTAGTCTCGATAAACTTATCGCGTCTTTGGTATCTTGCGAATAAAACCGGGATGTTTTATTTTTGTCAATAGTTGGTGGAATGCACCGATTATGACTGTTTTTTCCACGGTAAATCAAAACGACTTTACGCATGAACGATTTTCGAAGGGGAGTATGTATCCACCACCACCACCATCACCACCTGGGTGATACATCAATCTGTAATACATTGCAAAAATGATGAGATATGCGAATACCGTAAAACCTTGATATTGGTCCACGCAGGATCGATTAATACTGAATCTCATTGGATTATGAATTTTTCGTTTTATAAAAAAAGTATCGAGTCAGGTTGCATAAAATTATCCAAGTACCCAGGGATACTTATAAATATCAGGTACGTATATACCAAAAATACGGACGTTTCGCTCGCTTCCTCTTTTTCTTTCTTTCTACCATGGCACTCTCTACCTCTGCTATAAAAATAATCTGAAGCGTTTGCTCAATCGTCCGTAGGAATGTTTTTAGGTGCTGATAAAAACTTGGCAAACGTGTGCTCCCTGTAGTCCGTGGAATTTGTTTCGCATATATTACAAAAAAAAGATGGCCTTTCGTCACGCGAAAAAAATGATTATTTCCGATGTAACTCGGGAAATATTTCGGAAATCAGCACCTCAAAGATATCCTGTAAAACAACGTATATAGAATATCGATGTAACACAAAGAATTATAGATTAGTTATGTATGACTCACGTAAAACAACTGCTTGTTCAGATTGACGTTTTGCAATGTATCGAAGACTTTGGTAGCTCCTCTCTGCGAGCTTTGCGCACCCACGAGATTGGCCAGAACTTCTGGCAAATTATTCAAAAATTGGCGTCTCGCTTCACCCCGAGTTTTCAGCTTTTCCTCGTCCGTCCGTAAGACAGACGATGAGACTATCTGCCCATTCGGCCACCAAGATTTCGTGAACAGCTGAATGTAATAGTGTAGCATCGGTTCGGAAAATACCCAAGCCACTGTATCCCTGACTTGTCTGCGAAGCGATAAAAAGGCAATGAATCTTTGATCGTTCCGTTTGTACTTTCCTCGGAATAGCGAAATAAGTGAAGAAAAAATTGAGTTTGACAACAATACATCCAGATGGGCATGAGCACGATTTGATTTGAAGCAATTTTTGTTAAAACTGGTAAAATCATTGAACCGAGTCTCTTTGATAATAATCGGTCATCACTCTACTCGGACAATTTTCATGCGATCGTGCTGAATCTTTCTATAACATTGAAACTAGTATCACGGACGATTGATAACGAGTTCAGGAAGAATCTACAAAATGGTTGAAGTTTTATAAGATTTTCAATAGAGCAAATGTTAATATGTTTAGCATCTACAGAACATCTACAGCTACACAGTATTTTTACTGTACTGAAATTTACCTATTGATCGTTCGCCCATAGGTGATTTGAACAAAAGTAATGAGAGATCGTCTGAGCCATCGGAAAACTCCCCGAAGATCAAAAACTTCGCCTAAAAGAGCATACAAAGGCTCGGCTATCGCATCCTTCCCCGGTCCTAGATAAGCATCGGCGCCGACTCGACCGGTATCGTTGTCATCGAGCAACAGCGAATAATCCTCCTCCTCGTCCTTATCACGGGAATCCGCACTTCCACCGGATCCCCTGTAAGACCACAGAGTTTCGTACCTATGCGTCTGAGGAATCTTCATGATCGAGAGAGTCGAAGCGTTAGTACTTACGATTTGAAAAGGGTTGACAGAGAAAAACGTGATTTTTTCGGCGACGGAGCTGTATGCTTGAGATGCTCCGAGCTCGGACTCAGAAACGCGTAAAGAGCCTCGCTCTGATTCAGCCTATCGTCCTCCAGCACAAACTGTACACCCAATGCGTACCATAAATATTTTATGATTGGAAAAAGAAAAAGCTACGTAGGTAAAGAGTACGTGACATATTGCGTATACCCACGTTCAGATATTTCTGTATCTGCATTTTCGCTTTGTCGAGAGAATTCCTGTCGGTTTTGCCAAAGAATTTTAGAGGCTGAGAGGGTAATTCGAGAGTTTTGACGTTCGAGCACAATTGTCGCAATTTACGATGGAGATCCTGAAACTCGGGTAATTTTCTAAAGACGACCCACCCGGTTGATATACTCTCGGCATTGCCCTCGTCTTCCGCCATGTGTACAACGAGAATGAATTGGGGTGGATCACCATTGTCCGGTGTTTCAGCGCTTTGCACATCGGCTCGCCAACGTCCGAGATGTTCAGCCCACATTTCCGTATGAGTGAGATGAGCCTCGAGTTGTCGTTTCTCACCCTGAAGCCATTCCACCTCTTTCGCTAAAATGCTCAAGACTCTGCTCTCCGGCTTGAGAGAAGATCGTAGTGCTTGAAGAGCCTGCATTTTGTTGTTCAATTTTTCTTGTAATCGATCGAGTTTGCTACGAGCGTAATTCGAGTGATCGCCGACGAGAAGCGACGTGTGCTCCGACAAGGAACCCTCGCCCAATTGACGATCCTCGGTAAGACCTGAATTGCGAAAAAGTATTGAATGCGTAAAATTTCGTGTTCCATCCAACTATTTCAGCGAGAGAATAACTATCGCCGGACGAGACCTAACTGCCAAAGAGTTGCGATTTTTTCTAAATCATTCGTATAGGCATGAAACGGCAAATAATGGCGCTTTATGACAAGGCTGTGGGCATAATATAAACAAAAACGTTGCGCTATTCGAAAAATCGTGCGATCGAAATAAATAAATGAGAAAAAATGAAGGCAAGATTAATAAACAGGAGATCAATAAAAGATGGACATATCGAGTATATTGACACTTACTATCGTCTGGTTACGAAAGAGAGAATAATTGGTATTAGAACGATAAAAATTTACGTAAGTCAACATACATAATCGAGGGTATCTTTTTACAAAAGGTTTTTCGCTTACCATCGGCCCTTTCGCTGAGCAGCGCTTCCTGCATTTTCTTGTATTGTTCGCTGACGAGAAACGACGGATAGTATTTTTCCTCTAAGACCTTGACGACGTCCTCTTGAACCTCGTAAAATACATCGGGCCCTTTGTCACCGAGCAAAAAACTCTCCATTCTTTTGCGAACATTCTTGTCGACTTTAATCTCAGCGGTTGGAGATTTGATGTAAGTATAAAAAATTTCGGCACCCAACTGATGCCAATGCGATCTTTCAGCGGCTCTCAGCTCTTGCACGGCTGCCCAGTAGCCTATCAGACCCTGACTCGCTACTTGTTCCAAAAATTGTGTCAGATAGCGGCGTCCGGTGATATTGTCGAGAACCGTTTGTAACGGCAAAATTCGTCCTTCCGCCGATACCGCCGAATCAGCTATGTCACATTCCTGTATCGGATAGCCGTCCCATCCCAATGACTGCATGTGACACTCGCACGTATTCTTCGCATAGGTCAGCTGGCTAATGTAACGTTTAAGCTTTCTTGCTTGAGCGTTGTCCGATTTACCGCAAGCATTGCTCTCAGGGTCGAGACCTTGGGCTCTCTTGACATTTTGCACTGTTGTCGCTTGCATTATTTCTTTCACGATATTGTATCTAATGTGCTTTAGTACCTCAATATCTTTTGAACTTTTGATCATTCTTATAAAGTCTTCGAAAGATTCGGCATATTCATAAGTTTTTCGGTGCATCGCCTCGGCTAGTTGTTGCTGCTCGATGTAAAGCAGTATCTTTTGATTTATATAGTCGGGATCTGTGATAAGATCTATGGCAGGTTTCAGTACTAAAATCAGGATACGATACAAGAATGGTTACAGAGATCGAAAGATAGCGATGATAATTGTATAACTTACTTTTACAGGTGATAACTTCGCGAAGAAGGAATTTGGCAGGGGACAGAGAGTAACTCCGTGGCAGAAAACACATTATACACAGTTCACTGATGCTTCTCAAGTATTCCAGTTCTGCTGTTCTGGACATGAGATGAGGCGACAGTATGAATGCAGGATCCTCACCTTCCGATCTTTAATTATGACAATTCTCATTCCTTCTTGTCAAGTACATTGAAATTCATCCGAAAAAGAGGTCAACTTACGCAGCGGCTTGAGCAATCCTAATTTTCTCAAAGTGAAAAGTAACTTTGTTGACGATGTTGCAAGCAACGAGCTTGGTGTGATCCACCCCTGACAGACGTTCGTGAAGAGTCTGTATCGCACCCCAGACATCTCGTTTCATATTCACTATTATATGGTTAGGACAAAATGCCAATTCGCCGAGCCAAGAGCCTACAAAGTCTCTAAATGCCAGATCAAGAAGATTTTGCAGAGCACCGTCAACAGGCCGTGTGAATACTACAGGATATTTAATTTGTTTTTTGTTGCTCAAAGATTTGGGTTCATATCCTTTCTGAAAATAAATTTTGCATTATGCAAGAAGAATTATTGTTTGCAAGGAATTGAGATTGAAGTAATGTGAAACACTTAATGAATGGTAAAAACTGTAGGAAAATGGTTTCAAACCTCCTTTATCATCCACTGGTGTTTCCTATCATTTTGAGGGTATCCTTATAAAAAATATAAATAAGGAATATAAGATCAAATGGAAGACCTTCCCACATGAGAAAAACGGAAAATACGAGCAGTTTGTCGAATAGACAATTTATTTTTCTTTAACCAGAGCCAAAACTGCATCAGGTATTATTTGCTAGTTGGACAAAAAGCATTTGATGAATGTATCATGTTCTAATCTATTTTTATGTACTCTAATCGGATTGTAATTGTTAGAGAACGCCGGAAGTTTTGTGCAATTTCGATTGTCCTTCTTATCTCTCGGTTATCAAATAAACCATGTACTTTGATCAATGATAACTGAGAAAAAGCTGTGAAGGCTCGATGTTTTAGTTCAGAAAACAAGTGCTGATGACCGAATTTGAATAAAATTTACAAGCGATGAATGTCGATAAGGATACCCTCGATGTTCGTAGATAGTGCATACCATAAGTATAGTCCGAAAAGCATCCATCTCGACGACGGTCTTGGTAGTGCCAGTACCTGTTTGATGCTTTGGTGAAAGAGCTACATGTATGAGAATGATGACTAGGGGTCCAAGAAAACAGCACGACACGGTCAACAGACCAAAGAAGTACATCCACAGAAAGGTGTCCCAGTAGACGAGTAAATAAATGCCAAACACAACTAGAAGCCCGGCAAAAATCATCTTTTGTAGACTTTTCTTTATTAACCTCGATATGTCGTTGCTCATTTTACCACTTTGCACTTCCAATGTTCACTGATTCTTACATGACGCTTATCGTTATTCCACGTAACGAATACCATTTTCCATATAATTTTTTATCTGTCATACGAGATCTGTCAGCGGCACGTCTCGTATGGGCTGACATCGTAATTACTAATCGAAAATTCGTCTACAGAAATCATAGGTCCCTTCTACACTATCACGATGCGTGGTTAGTTGGTCATAATTTATAACACACTATTTGCACAACTGGTCATAAACATTTTAACATATTTTTAGGTAATTCCGGATACTGCGTGACCACCGCAGGAATCCATTCGATAAAACACTGTTTTGGCGCTCCCATCGGAGGCTGCTGCAACTGCCTGCACGTGGCAGTCGATAAGATACAAAACTGTAGACAAAAAGCCATGTTCAAAACCAAACAGTCGACAATAATTGTGCTAATTTGTTTTTTTATTTATCTTATTGCATTTAAGTGATTTTATTGGTCTGGAAGAGGCGGCGTAAAATTGGTGAGTGTTTTCAATTTTAATTTAGGCATACCAGCTTAGTGTTTCATTCATTGTGAATGAAAAAAATGGTTTCTATATATACAGTCGGTAACCAGGAGGTTATGTTCATGGTATAGGAAATGTCGAATAAATGGACTATGTTCGTTAATTAATTAACTATGCCAAATGAACATGTGTTCAATCGTCGTCGATTAAAACGATCCGCAGTACCTCGATCGTCTTACGTACCGCATCAAGGCAGTGGTGCGCTCTCACCACTCGAATCGCTACTTGGCACAGACGAGCTGATTTTCAAATCTGTTAACAATGACGTTTGTACTGATAAATTTATTACTACGGAAGAACGGACGTATGCGACAAACGAAGCAAATAATATCACAAATCTCTCAACGGATACGTATAGTCAACCAGAAGGTTGCGACGTATCACAAATGATTCAGTCCGATTTGAAGCGATCGTTTGATTACACAGAGTTGCTAAAAGAAGACAAACTGCCAACTCTGGCAGACATTGCGAATGAGGAAGACCAATGGCACAATGAGACATTGTTCAATCAGGTCCGTGTTACATTATGTCAGGACGTTTCAAACGATTCAAGCGCATCGGAGGATTTATTCAAATCTCCGATTCGGTCGAACCAACATTTAGAAATTGAGATAGACGAGACAGAAAAAACAGAATGTTTTGAAAAATCCGAGCACCAATCATCTTCTACTTCGGACAAATTTCTTTTGGACGAGGTGTCTTTCAAGCTTGAGGAGGAGGATGACTTTAGCATAATGCAAAAAGTAGATGTCATGAAGAATTATGATAATAATATAAATCAAGTAAAATGCAATAAAATCCAAAATGAGCCAAACCCAAAGACATTGTTTTATGGGCTGCCGGAAAAAGTAAAAATATTGATTGAAAAAACAAAAAAGATCACATCTCTCTACAGTACGTATATGACTCTAAAATTAAAACCGATTAGGGAGGTTTGGATTGGGCACAAGGAAAATCATAACATCGTAATTGTCGTTATTGCAGATTGGCAGGCCGAATGCCTGGATCTCGATGCTGTGAAAAATCGGACGAATTTAATTTACGCCCTACCTACCAGTGGTGGCAAAACTCTAGTCGCAGAGCTATTGATGCTAAAAGAAATTTTGTGTAATCAAAAAAACGTTATGTTCATACTCCCTTTTGTCGCAATAGTACAGGAAAATGTAAGATTGCCGAAGATAAAGTTTTGCAATGATAGACTGTCATCATAACATCGTACCTATTGAATATATGTTGGGAACGTAGATACGATCGATGACACAATTTGCATTGGAATTGGATTTTTTGGTGGAAGAGTATGCAGGCGGGAAAGGAAAATACCCTCCGATTAAGAGACATCGAAAGAAGAGTATGTACATATGCACAATCGAAAAAGCACAGGGGCTTGTAAACAGCTTTATCGAGTTAAACCGATTAGACGAGATCGGCATCGTCGTCATCGATGAATTACATTTACTCGGCGAAAATGGTGGAAGGGGTGCGACTCTGGAAGGTCTTTTAGCGAAATTGATATATGCAGGAGGTAAGCGCGTGCGAATAATTGAATTCACTATACCGTATTTTTTCAACAAACATCTAATTTTCCTTGCTTTCGTTTTTTTCGGTTTTTAACCAGAAAACGTTCATATCGTCGGCATGAGCGCAACGATAGGCAATCTCGATGAGATTGCGCGTTTTCTTAAAGCCGACGTGTACACACGCAATTTCAGGCCCGTCGAGATAAAAGAGTACGTAAAGTGCGAGAATCAAATTTGGTTGCTCAATCTACGAGAAGAACCCATATTCACCGATCAAAAGAAAATTAATTACCGTGTAAGTTTACTCGGACCTCAATTAACGCTATTTGCTTTAAATGTCGACGAAGGATCGCGCTGAATGTTCATTTTTATTTTATTAGTACTCGGAAACGGCGGGCCGAATTGATCCAGATCGTATTGGGGGTTTAGTGATGGACGTTATACCGAAAGATTCGTGTCTCATATTTTGCTCGACTCGGAAAAATTGCGAGAATGTAGCCTTGCTTCTGACACGTATTCTGTTCAGGTGTGTTTCGGTCTTTCTTTACTTTCGTTTCATTTTTCCTTCATTCATTCATCAAAATCATTTGTACTCGAAGATTAGGTCGGTAATGGAACACAAAGACAAAGAAAAGGAAGCATTGTTGTTTGCACTGAAATACGAGGGTGAATTATGCCCAATTCTAGCCCAAACAGTCAAATTTGGCGTGGCTTATCACCATTCCGGTTTAACGTCCGAAGAGAGGAAATTGTTGGAAGATGCTTTCAGAGATGGTACGCTATGCGTACTGTGTTGTACATCGACACTGGCAGCAGGTGTAAATTTACCAGCGAGAAGGGTGAGTTTATTAAATCGTGACAAATTAAGAAATCTCACAGGTTTATCGATAATTTGCCTTTAAAAGCACTATGTTGTAGGTGATTTTGAGGAGCCCCTATATAGGAAGTGAATTTCTTAACCTGAGCCGATACAAGCAGATGATCGGCCGAGCTGGCAGGGCAGGATTTGGAGAAATTGGTGAAAGTATACTGATTTGCAAAAATAGTGAAATACCCAAGGTACAAGAGCTTTTAACATCACGAATGGATGACTGTTTGAGCACGTTGCACTTGGAGGAGGATCGAGGCATAAATAATTTAATACTCAGTTCCGTTATGCTCTCTATTGCTACGACACGGTCAGATTTGCATAAGCTCGTAGGCTCGACTCTTCTCGGTGTTCAAGAGACACGATTAGCCGTTAACGTCAAAACAATCACTGACAAGGCAATAGCAAGTCTCTTGAAAGCCGGAGTTTTGCGAGTCAAGGACCGCGGAGATTTCGACCCTAACGTCACCGTAAACATCCAATCACAGATGACCGAAGAAGAGAAATACAAGCCACAAATGAAAAAAGAAAAGAGAACTATTAGTCTTTTGGCGAATACGATACTGGAGGCCTCTCCTTTGGGAAGAGCTGCAATGAAAGGTATGTCTGGTATTTTTATGCTAATTCGGGTCGACTGATCACTGAAAAATCTTTAATCTATTCTAGGATGTATCGATCTGAAATGTGCTTTTCTCCTGTATCAAGATCTGAAGATCGCACAAACTCACTTGGTTCTTACAAACGATTTGCACATCATGTATCTAGTAACACCTTACGATTTGGCTAATCGATTGAGGCCAGTTGGTTCGGTTTTCTATAACGTGGTATGTTACAACAAATATTTTTGTCGAATGGTATATTCAATTTTGTACATTGAACTAAAAGGAAACCGAATTATTTCGTCAGATAACTAGCTTACCATCTTCGCATATGATGGCTCCGAGGGTATTAGGAATCAACGAGGTTACGATAACGAAATTACGCGATGGGGGAAAACCGAAGGTAAACTCTATAACTAACAATGAGCTCTCCATCCATGCCTCTGTACGTGTTATTTTAGGTTCGCAGCGATTATTTTGTTTCAGGGTATCGAACCGAGAGTAATTAATCGATTTTGGTTAACATTAATACTCTACGAGTTGTGGAATCATCGACCGCTATATATCGTCGCAGAAAAATATCAGGTTAATCGTGGAGTCATACAAAATCTTTTGACCGCCGCCGCAAGCTTCGCAAACTCCGTAGTTCGGTTCAGCCAAGTAAGATTATCGTGTATTCGCTTCGATAATTCAGTGGAAAATCTATAATTTCTGGAGGTGGATTTTTTCATCTGTTTCTTTTCTAGGAGCTACAAGAGTTTTGGGCATTCACAGATCTGTTGACCACATTTAGTCAAAAATTGAAATATTGCTGCACGACTGATCTAGAGCCGTTAATGGAACTACCAGCTGTAAAAGCTGGTCGAGCTCGTCAATTGGTCAATGCCGGATACAAGACTCTACGATCGATAGCCCTTGCTAAGCCGGAAGATCTAGAATCAAAAATAACAAACTTGTCGAAAAAGACTGCCAAGCAAATAATCGCGGCGGCCAACGTAAGTTTTGAGACATTGTCACTCGTGACTACTTATTTTATTGGGGACAGTATGTCATATCCTTATTTCAATACGATTTTACATGATTTCAGTTACTACTGATGGAAAAGGTGGAAAATTTGAGGGACGAGGTCGCTGAAGTTTTGGAAGGTTTGGATATGAGTCACTTTCATTTCGATTCACATTATTGATATAAATATAGAAAAAGGTGTGACTGGGAATTGAGAAAAGTGGTGGATCTTGTAAATATTATAACAATTGCGGATCGAAAACACTTACAAAATCAGTATTAGGACAAATGTTAACATATCGGGTAACTAAAAATTATTCTATTGTAAATAGTTGGCTGTATATTTTTTGTATTAAACATTTTTCATTGCCATAATTCCTACCTCATTTGTATGTCTCTTTATGAATTCGGATATAACGATGATTAAATATAAGATTTTACAAAAGATTGTGCCTTTCAGACCAATACGTTCCGAGCTCGACGCATTGTTTAAGCAGGCACATAGATCAATAATCCACATAATGTTGTAATACTCTGAACGGAGTAAGATCGACAAGTGGTACAATCAAAATGCTTCACTTTAATCAACTTTGTCTTATCGTTTTTTATATAGACACGCTTTCAATGCTATCTGCGGCAGATTTTTTGTACTTCTATTGACGTCGGACGCTTTCTTGAAATCCATGAAATAAAATAAATTGTGTGACAAATCCTTCCATGTGTTAACGAATCCGTAACTCGCTAATAACGTTATGAACTCGTCGATATTCTCGAATCTGCTCTCGACATCGGCTATTTTTAGGATACCACTGAAAACGGCAAGTAAGAAATTATTTTGCCGGTAATATTTCTGTACAGAAAATTGGAAAAGGGAGGCAACTTACTCTTTTTTCAAAACTCGATTCGCCTCCAGCAAATAATCCGCCAGATTCGTGCCCATCAGCGATAAACAAAATACAGCGACATTTACACCAGTTGTGAGAAGTGGCGTGTGGGCCATATCACAGGCTTTGACGTTATCATTTACAGCAACTAAGTCGAAAGAATGTACTTTTTGGGAGACAGACTCGGCCAAACGAGCCTCGCCGCAGCCAAAATCGGCGACGATGTGTTCTTTTGGCCTAAAATCAAATTTTTATTTAGAATATCTATTGTACGAGGCATTCTATCGGGTGATAATAGGTAACAAACATTTTTTTGATCGCCGATATTATGACGTCCAGTGGATTCAGTGGCCACTGCTCGACCTGTTGTCTATATCCCGCATGATACGCAGTAAAAGCATCAGGATCTTCTTTGAAGTATTTCTTGGATTCAGAACTTTCGTTGTTGTACAATGTCTCATTGAGAAACCTGAATCGCGACGCTCTCAATTGCGACATCATTCGTTCTCTTAGGGACTCGGGTGCCTTGACCTCTTTGCTTTCGCTAATTGCTGTTTTTTCTTTATAAGCCAGCATCGTTTCCAACCTTTGGATGTTCAAACTTTTTATCGATGACGGTTTTTTACCAGATGTCTGAGCCGTGCCATTTACGACTTTCGAAATTTCAATCGTTTGAGTTTCGGCAATTTTTTTCAGCTTTTTCTTTTTCCTTCTTCGCTGAGACTTAGTTTCTTGATCAACGGGTTGTTGTACCGACTTTGAAAGCTTCTTTTGCTTATCCGTAGGTTTTGATTTGGCGACAATGGGTCGCTTAACTGCAATTGATCCCTGTTTCCCTGACCGTTCTTGTTTTTTCGTAGGACTCGTTTTTGGAACAATCGTTCGCTCGTGTTCTTTTGATTTCCTCGTCCATTTCTTAGGTGTAATTTCTCCGTTCGCAATAGCATCTGCAACAGCTTTTGCTGTTTTCTTGGCTCGACGCTTTGCGTGGTTAGTAGTCAGTTTTTTGCCAGCCGACTTCTCTACGTTCTTTAAGGATATTGGATTTTTCTTCAAAGATCCATTATTTTTCGTTCCTGACTGATTTATCTTACCACCCTTTTTACTCTTTTTTTTTTTTCATATGAAAAAAATTAATGCGACGTGATTTTAATGCGCTGAATATTGTTTATTGTGAAAATGTTATAAATAAAATTAAATAATGAAACGGCCACCATGATCAAAATGCGTACACAAAGTATCTTATGAAAAAATATAACGTGGATAATATCGAAAACGTGAGATATAGAAACATGCAATTTAGGAGAATTGCTGGAAACGATTACAATAGCAATCGAATAGTTCCATTCTTTGAATGTTTTTTTGTTTGACAAAAGCACGGGTATTCGAGATAACAGGGTATAACCTAAAAGAAAAACATGCTTTACCTTATGAAAGATATCTTTGCTAAGTTTATCGCCAAGTGTGTTAGCCTCCCACGAACTTTCCGCGAAAAGACTCATTTCTGACGGTAATTAAATTAACGATGATAAAATTGACATCCATATATCTTGAAATTGTGATTTTCTTGGAGACGTGTTGATCACTGTTCGTTCTGCTAACTTTCCAATGCATACTGCAACCTGCGACTAACACTATATATATTATATATATGTACGATGGTAGCTACGGTAGCTACCGTAGCTACCATGCGGTCACGCGTCTCATCGCGCAGACTGGGTTGCCTCATCCATGGCATAGATGGCGTTACGGGTGCTATAAATCGATCCTACCTGTCAGAATAAATATAACAAAAAAGATTGATGACACGAAACTTTGTAAGGTTTCAATGTATTTTTTGTCGTTCATTTTTACTCTCCACCCTCGAAAACCATACATAAATAATCGAATATAACGATGTCAACGTATTCGTTGGATTCTTTGGAAAAGGAATCGAGCACGAGAGGTATGACGAAGGCAAAAATAACCTGTAATAATACCGAAGACTGAATCTTGCCATGTCTGAAAATTTCAATAAAGCGGAATATCGTGAGCATCGTGAGCTATTGTAAACAAAAAAAAGAAAATTCAAACGTCGATCGACTGGTTTACGAACACATCGCCCAAAATTATCTCATTTCTACGTAATTAACAATAGTTATGTAGCTAACAATCGATCCTCTGACTATGGTCATTAAGAAAGACCTAAAAAAATGGTCTATCTTAATCGATCTTTTAACGTTTACTATAAAAGTGTAAAAAATAATTCTTTCATCGAACTGACGGCTATACCGGTATTCAGATAAAATGAAAATTATATCAGACCATCGTGTTAATGTATCGATATTCGCAACGAAGAACGGTGAAAATAATGATTAGCTAGATATTCGTTATCAGTTATTCGAACAATTCGTGTATATTATCGGTCATTCGTATAATTCTCTAATTACATTTTGTTTGTAATGGATGCATAGTTCGATAGTAATTGCGAGCGAAACGATGAAAGTTTGGCGAATATTCCAGATAACGAATCCAATGAATCGTCGTTTGTGGCAATATCGTCGATTCGGAACAGGAATCTCGTGAAATTTTGTGGGAATGCTATAATTGCAAGTAGAATCGACATGACCCAGGAATTCAGCTCGAGGGTGGAAAAGGTCCCGCAGACAACCCTCGACATGAGAACGCATTTTCGGACAGGACGTTCCGTTGCAAAGAAATTTAACGTGCCGAGGCGGTCGTCGTCGCCGTCGTCGGAATTCCGGCACGGGACCTCGTCTCCCACGAGAAAGCGACCCGACGACGTCACGGGGTTCATGAAAGCCGACAAAAAGCCTGGCAACGTACAGCCCGACGTCGTCGTCGTCGACAAGCGCAAAAAGCCCGTCTCTTATTTGAAACTCTACCGCAGAAAATTTGGTCAGATTCTTTGGATAATTTTCTCTTTGTTCAACGTCGTTTACGACGGCGTTTGAATTTTTTTTCTTACTTCGTGCCAAACTTGTCGAGCTTGTGGATAGATTGCATTCTCAACATTCTCGTGTTTCGACTCCGCAAAGAGAAGCGGGGAAGTAATAATTCACGTTCGTGCGAAGCGGGTCGATTTTTGGCAAAGCCAACATTCGCGCGTTATTTACTTTACGGGCGAAGACGTTAGATAAATAAATCCTTTTTGTCAATATGGAAAGTCATTTTTCTTCTTTTTTTTTCTGCGAACCTTTTACACGATTTAACACATATTTATCAAAGATTATTCTTGTCTCCCAGTTATATATTTACTATGTGAAATTTTGCAAATCGATACGAGAGATAAATTAATTCTATTGGAGTAAAGCTAATAAATTAGACAGCCATATTAGCGAATGCTAAAATCAGTTTTTGTAAAAATACAATAATTGTTTTAATTATTTTTTTATTCGTTACACCCCGATGAGACAATAGAGTGAAACCTTGACTGCTTTGGTCGCCACAGGTGTCGAAAGATGCAAGTGCATCGAGACTCCCGTGGGTTCGCCTTGCTCGATTTTCGACGACAGATCGGAGGAGCGGCCAGTGGAAAAAGTCAACGAGAACGTTGCTTCGTGCACTGTCTCGAGGGAGAAAAGTAGCCACGTTGCTTACCGTCGTCGAGCATTACAGCGAGACTCTCCTCGAAAATCTCTTGAAACTTGTTCTTGCGACGAGGTCGATAGTTTCTCGACGAACGAGACCGCAGGGTGCGACGGGAAACGAACTGATATATTCGCCGGATCTTTGGACAGAGATATTCGATCGATAAATCGAAGGAAGCGAGTATCCTACAAGCCTTACGATATGGAGGATTACAAGAGCCTGAGCGTGCCGAGAGCCGATCGTTCACTTGGCCCTGACAGAAACGAGATCGAGTCCAAGGTAAACAGAAATGGAAATATTTAATTAGAAAGAGGAAATTGCGCTTAATGTTTGCTGCACGAGGGGCCAGACTGCACGAACATTTATAAGTTATGACAGTAAGAATGATATAAAATTTCAATCAATTTGTATCGATTAACATTTGTTTGATTCTAATTAAACGAAATATTATGTCCTACCATTAAAGGGGGTGGTTACCCTGGCCACTCGGAAAATCGGTATATTTTAAAAACATTCATAAACTCGATGGTACGAGACGAAACATTATTATTTTTTAACACAAGGTAAGAAGCGGCTTTAAGAATGCCGCAAATAAATTTTAGTTCATAATAATAAAAAAGGAGGCCCTCCGCACGACACTTTTAGATGCATTGTCTAAAGGATAGCGTATGATTTAGTTTTTTTTCGAGGATTAGGGAAATTATGGCGAGCCGAAGAAGAAATTTATTTTATTTTTCATCGTAATTTCACGAGAAAAAACGTTAATAAAAAACGTTAATAAAAAAAAACCAATCAAGTGACAGTAAAAACCCTAAGCTACCTTTTTGATAATGCATCTAAAAGTTGCACAGCACTCAGATCCAACGTGTCGGTGATACACCTGGAGCCACATACGCGCGTGTCATGCGGAAGGCTTTCGTTGAAATTTCTCTAGCGCCGCCATTTTTTAATGAACTAAAATTTATTTGACGCATTCTTAACCTTTAACTACCGACGTGTTTTCTTTGTAAAATTGTGGCCGGTCTCGCGTGGTCTCTCAGACCACACGTCGGTACTTAAAGGTTAAAGCCGTTTCTTACTTTGTGTTGAAAAACAAAAATATTTCGTCTCATACTTTCGAGTTGAAATATTTTTTAAAAACATACCTATTTTACGAGCGGCCATTGTGGCCATCCCCCTTAATTGCAAATATCTACGCAATTTATTTTCTAGTGCGGTGAACATGATTGTTGATTAATTCAAATGTGGCGAGTTACGCGAATTTTGATGAACGAGTAACGTTGAACTGGTATTAATTATATAAAGCTCATTGTTTATTGAGATCTCGACGTTATACGTATGTATAAATAAATACATAAACCCGCAAATGTACGATAAATATTTGAAACGCTTTCGTTACATTTGAGGCAAAATTTCGTCTGCTATCAATGTTGCATTTCATGCGATGATATCATGAGTTCCTGCTTGCACGTTTCCTCTATCCAAGCAACGTGGCATTTTGGTCGATTGGAACATAAAAATTGCAGATGGTTTTACGTGGATGGAGATTTCCGGTGGAAGTCGGAGAGCGCGCCGTTTCGTCGAAACGTTTTTGTGCGTTACAGTGATAAACGTATGCTCATCGATGTTTCAGGATAGTTTAGAGAATGCCGAAAACTTCATAGGTGTTGGAAAACATTGGAACCATCGCTTAAGTACAAATTATTGACCTCGATAATATTGAAATTTCTACTATTTGTTGTTACATAGAGCTGAGGTAATTAACGGTGAATAAAACAGCGTACGTACGTTTATTAAAACACCACGAGCTACTTTTTCTCTCAATTTCCACAACATAATGTTTTAGAAATCATTGCAAGCTCAATACGATTCGATCAAAGTTCGTAGACCCGAGGATATTTCTGTGCCCACGAATTGAAAAAACAATAAGAAAATCTCTACTATGAAAAAGTCTCTTTTCCTTAGCTCGCGTATTAATAGTATCGTTGCTGCTACGTCAAGACATATGGAAAACAATTGCAAGACGCAGCGAGGGCATATAATCTGCATCCCGAATGAGATTATTTTTCCAGCCTTATGACGTAGTGCAAGCTCGATATGAGCTCGTGGTTTAGTCGGTGACCACGAGAGCGTACGTGCATTCGACTTAATGTTCCATAATTACAGTGTGTCTCGGCCTCGACGGTGGTTGCTCGTCGAGAGACTCGGTTGAATTAATATTGCTCGTTATAACTTGAAGGCAACGGTGACCAGCCAGGAGCTTACTCTATTGCCGTTTTCAGGCTTTGGAGGCTTTACCATGTTCATATATACACATGCATACACCCACATACACACATACATATATATAAGTATCCATATACAAAATATATACTATAGTACTATGCGAATCCCGAGTATTAATTTCGTCGGTGCGAACGTTGAAACGAGAGTCTCGAGAGTCTCGCGGGAGCTCATCGGGCAACCCGAGAAAGCTCATTTTGCGAGGAAACGAGAGCGTCATTTCCTTCGAGCAATATGCGTATATATTATTCATCCACACAGAAACATGTATGAATATATATATATATATACACACATGCATAATGTACTTATTATATACCACTATAGCAACTATTAATATGTTTCATAAACTTGGAAATTCATGTTCTGCCGACATAGATCTTTTCGTGCCGTGTGTTTGTGATTGCGCGCTTAAATTTTCACAGCCTTATATATCCAAGCCCTGAAGGGAAAAAATGAAAATTACGGTATCAGTGAATGCACCATATATGTGAAAAACTACGATTTATTAGAGAGGATATACTAAATAGTATTATACGCACCTATAGCTCGGCGGTGAAAACTTATTGGCAAAAAGACAAATAAAGTTTCTGGAAAAGATCGCTCGAGTTCGCTTCCACCAGCCATGTGGCAAACGGAATGTGTACGTTTGTCGCGGCCATTTATCCTCGGATGTGCCTGGCAGGAAAGTCTTTCGTACGGCGAATCGCCCTAGGCGGAAGTAGAGACGCGTATGCCAATCACTGTTTTTTTATATCTTCCAAGGGGCCATTAACTGTACTACGTGTTCCTCGCTTTACTTCGATGCCAAGGTTACTTAGCCTTTGACAATAAGTGTATGTACATAGTAGCAACTTTGATAGAATTGCCCTTAGTTGGAAAGTTTGTTCCTCAAAGGATCGTGGCATAGCTTGAGGGGATCGTTTGTTTGTTTGTTGCAGGTTGAGTGCCTGATGCGACGCAGGACGTACGGGGATTCGGTTAGCGCACTAAACCGCCAACGCATTGCACGACGAGCTGAGAGACTCAAGGTACGATACGATATGAATATTCCAGGATTTTGTCTGGTACGTGCGGTCTGCTCATATTTATGTCTTGTCGGGGTGTGTATTAGTACGGCGAGAGAGGACGATCCGTGTACTCGTTTTGATTACACACAGAATGAACTATTGGAATATTACCCAGGCTTTTGAAATTCATTAGGGCTTTTCCGTACGAGGAAGATTCTTTTTGCAAAAAGTTGCATTCGTTTGACCTATTTATTTCGAAACACACACAAAGCGTATCGAGGTCCGCTCGAAGACACTAACATTTTTCTTACATCAGTATTTCATATTTTTTGTTATTTATTTTCCAACATTTAGGTATATGTGGCGTGCTCACAGTTTGAAACTATAGACATGCAATTCCAGCAGATCGAAACTCAAACCCGAAGGAACAATTTTTTGTTCCTTACTTTGGGACGGACGCCTTACCTACTTATATTTACTGTATATAGAGTCAAGTCCGAAAGTATTTCTCCAGGTTTCTAAAACTTACATTCAAATAGAGCCTGATCTATTTATTTCGGAAAGGCACGAGGCAGCGGTATTAAGCCTCGGTCGAACGGAATTAATTTCGTTCGCATTTTTCAGGTATAATAAAGAGAGAGAGAGAGAGGAGACGAGGTTGCAGTTTATCAAGATTACACGGAATGTTATATTATTTCTTGCTATAACTATTGTTCGTCCCGAGACGAACGAGACTTTGCTACTTTTTTATCGGCGAAACTTTATGAAAAATTCCTTTTTATTGCGCATCAAGCCGTAAATTTGTGTAAGAAGGCAGCGCGATCGAGGTAGCGGAAGATACTATTCTTTTGAAGTTGATGGAAAAACTAATAATGATCGAGAACCCGGGAAGTAAAGAGGATTTAAACAGCATCGGGACATTTTTCGTTAGTCCTTGAATTACGGATGTATTCCTATCTCGTTAAATATTAACCGCTCAACGTTTGGCTTTACCTACTTTCCGCATCTCGAATCACTGAACGACACGAAGCTAGCGACGAAAAATCGCTTGTATGTATATTAAGGACAGGGTTAGGTATTCAAAATTAGGTATTTCTTGGCATTCTTTTATATTTCTTTAAATTAATGTATAACATCTCTGAGCGTTTGAGCGTCCGTTGCCCTATACCGGGTGTCTAGGTTTTTCTGAGACTTGCCTTTTTTAAAGTCGGTGTACACTGTAACTCAAAATCTAATACACCGATTCTTTTAAAACGCGGTCGAGTTTTTTCTTTTTTTTTAATTACTTTTGATTTTACAATAAAAAAACGTGCCGATTTTTGTTGGTAAAAATCGCGTTTTTGACTTCCAAACGCACTTCTATTTTTCCGATTCAGATGATCCAGTGACGAGTTATAGTGTACACCGCTCCGAGGCGCAACGCTTTCGAGGCGTCCGCGGAGATTTGTTGCCAACGGCTTACTTATCCATATTTTTCAACGAAAATTTCAGAAAATATAGTTGAGACATTTTATTATTATATACAAATTAATAATTAAATAACCCAGCATTACCAGTATCGTCTAAAAAAATTCTTGAAGTTGGGCGTGTTTTTTACCGAATTAACCAAACCCTGCCCTTAATCCACGTGCTACATTAGCAGCGGTCTAGACAATGTTGCTTCGCGTTTCGATTTTGCGCGTTGAATGTACGAAGGTCTGTAGAATTTGTGGAGGGTACGAGACAGACGATCCGTTTAACCATACAAGGGAAATATGGTCGGCGGTGAAGAGTTACGCGCGAATTACGAATGTCCACCTACACATAACCAGACGGATGCGCACACACAGATACGCACACCTACGCACGTACATACGAACAGTGAATAAATTGGCATCCGCGCCGATCCCGCGCTCTCTCTCTCTCTCTCTCTCACACACACACACACAGACACACACACACACACACACACACACTTTCTCCCTCGTTACATGAAACTCGTGGTCGACGCATTTAATTGCCAATTTCCGTGATCGCGCATACGCGTATACGGGGTCGAGGAGAGAAATTGAGAGAGCACTCGCTCCGTCGTTGCATCGAGTTTCGATGTGTGACCTGTAACGATATAAAAGCTCGTTCTGTGGCCTGGACGTTGCTGATGTCGAGGCTACACGCGGGCTGCGGTTGAAGAAACGTGAAAGCCACATACGGGACAAATTAATTGGTCCGCAGGAAAGCTCGAACGAGCATCGAGAGACACGAGAAGTTCCAACACAAAGAATAATGAGCAACGCGAATGTATTTTGTGGTTGAACGATGAGAGATGTGTGAAAGAGCGGGTAAAGGTGTGACTTCAAAATTATACCACGGAACTGTTCTTCGTTGATCGCAGTTGTACCAAATTTTATTCCACTTTGAGTATTCACAAAACATTTTGTTTCCCTGTTTTAATTATTACGTTGTTTTTTTCATCCATTGTTTCCAACGCATATCCTTTCGTATTTTTATGATGAATTCGTTTTCGCATTGTGCCAGGTATTTTCTACTCGTACCTACTCCCTCCCCTAATCTAACTTTTTGGATGCGTTTGCAGACGACTTTTTATATTGTATCGCATTCACCTAGGGCACCGGAAAGCTGCAGAAAATATGTGTCACGTACAGCGGCCCTTACAAAGTCTAATCTTTCTACAAGGAATCATCAGGCTCTAAAAGAACAACCAATCGTTCAGTAATTCGATACGCGCCAGCCAAAACGCATGGTTAAGCGCTCAACGCACCAACTATTGGCAACATGAAATGCTCCTTAACTTCGGTGATCACTATTCTTGGATATTTTTCACTCGCTCAAAATCTTGCAGTCGGTCTCGACTTTTCCCATCTGCTCTACCGTTTCTCTGTGCTATGGAAAACATTATGACATCCGCTGTGATAAAAATGATGTATATAATTCTTTCCATAGGAGAGCACAGGTTCAGTACAATCGGTATAGAATTTCCATACGGGATGTCAGAAATTGTTCGTTTCGACTCGCCATACATGGTAAAAACAAGGGTACAGGGGAAAAATTGCAAGTTCAATATTTTTCTTTCCTTCGGCACAAAGTTTGTCGTTCGTAGAGCTTGTACACACACGAGCATGGTACAACTTCATTCGTTATTTCCATCTCTATCCCTATTTCTCTTTCGCTCTATGTCTCTGCCTGTCTCGTCTGCACTCGCGAGTTGCTCACGAACTAAGAAATACTCATAAAGTTGCACTAGCTACATGCTAACGAAATTCCGAGTTGCTCCGGGTAAGAGAAGCGTCTCGGTAGGGCCACGTCCATAGAATCTTCCACTCACTTCCATGCTCGTTCTTTATACGGATGCACTTGCCGTGCTACAACGAGGGAGAGGGAGCCGGAGAGGGAGAGGGGGAGAGAGAGAGAGAGAGAGAGAGTGAGAGAGACCTGAACTTGTGCAGGTGTTGTGTTCCAGTTTTGAATCGCGCTCTTTCTCTTCACGACTTACTGTGCGTCTCTAATATACGTGAGAAAGTGGAGGTGCACTTAGTGATATGCATATGAAATTTTTGTATCCTTTCGCATCGTATCGTTCATCAGCTTCAAAGAGTTTTTGATGAACCAATGTTTCGAGTTTACGAAATTGGGAAAATAGAAATATGCATCGTACTGGCATAAGTAGCTTTGACCTTTACGAGAGAAGATCACGTAGTTAGTCAAAATACAACCCCACTCACGCAGTACTTTATTTGACGGTGTGAGAGTGTGTGTTTATATGCCTGTGAATAAAAGTATATTTCGTCACTTAATTTCTTGTTATATTTATTTAATCATTGTTGAATTTAACATTGTGTAGACTTTAAGATAAAAATCGATGCATATGAAAGATATCAGTATCCACGAACTGGTATATGCATTCGAAATTTTAATAGCTCACCGGCAGGCACTGTATAAATTTCGTCAAAACCTATCCATCAATTACCAACAATAAGATATGACTGATAAAGTAGAGGCGCACCCTCGACACACCAAAATTTAGACATGCTGTTTTTACATATTCACTTTATATTCTGCAAAGTTTCATCAATTTCTGTCCATTAATTCTACTTCCGACAGAACCTCCTTAAGACGACATAAAATCATGCACAAAACATTTTCGGAGCGTCTTTCCATCCGTAGAAGTTAGGAAGCAGCGAGTCGACGAAAAATCCGTACATGTGTTTGTAGATGTGTATTCGTGGCTATGTATGTGTAACAGTTAATTTGTGATTGACGAAAATTCTAAGACACAAATGATGATCGATGTACGCTACCTACTTAGGTTAAGGTATATCGCGAGAGAACAATGCGGTGCTTACATCGAGAAACATCCCAAGACGACGAATTAAGATTATTATAATACGGGGGAACAACACGAACGATATTAATGGCCGACGATGCTAACTTCCGACGAGAGCGATCTTTCCACAAGTTTTCCTTTCTCCGATGAGAAAGGAAAACTTTCCCGCGACGTCAAATATCCAACGATTAATACACTTTTTCCGATCGACAAGAGAAACGCGATTATGTACGATAAGTAATCGGAGAAAGAATCGAAATTACTGCAATAACAGCCCGAGATCTTAATTAACAGAAAGGGACAACTGTATTCGTTTTCTTATTAATCGTTGGTTGATGGAATAAATGAGTCGGTCGAGTTTCATTATCGAGATTTTGTTTCGCCAAGAAAGTGGCGTCGCAAGATGAGGTCTTTGCGGAGAACTGCTACGGAAAAACACGGAACGTACGCTATTCCATGCAAAGAGAAACGTTGCGACGCGGTGCAATCGCGCGATAAAAATGTTTTCGTGATCAAAGGATTTTGCTATTTCCATCCACGTAAATGATCCAAAGACTGTGCATAAAATGTTCGCAATCGATGTGCCAATACGGTGCTCGATGTTGCGTCGGTATTAATATTCGGTACGTCGTGTTTTACAAGAGTCGAGATTTTCGGCTAGACTTTCGGCTAGACCCGCTATCGGCGGAGGCAGTGAACAAGAAACTTTTCTAGATTTGTTCGTACGTTAAAATTCGTTTCGTTCGTCACATCGAAAAAACATAACAAAATATTAATCTCGTCGTGAAGTAAATTTTTGTTATCGAGTCAAAGGTCATTCGTCGCCTTTCGTTTTCGTCATAAGAGTGAGAGCGTGAAAAGTCGGTTTAGTTAAGTGGAGAACGAATGAAATATCCACGCGATGGTCGCATTGCTTTTCGTATCCTTGTGTTTACATCTGTGACTAGAGAAAAACCATGATTATTGTCTTAAATTATGAGCTTTAAGGCCCCATCGTCATGTTCAGAAAAATAATATTTTTTCATGAATTTTTTTAATTCACTTAATGATTTTTTGCACTCTATTAAAGATATATTATTCCACATTCATTAAAGAAAATTTAAGTAAATTTTTATTGAAAAAAAAACCATAGTTAAAGTACAAACATTTTTTTTCGAAAGCAAGTTTTTCGAACTCGTGCAGACGACAATACAGCAATAATAGTCGGATATGTGAAATTTCTGCACAAAGTTTTTTGTAATTGTAATAGCTATAGTTGAGCGTAGCCGTTCTTGATTTTATTTTTCTGTTCGAAATATGGCCACGTTTTGGAATAAAAAGTATTATTTTCACCTACAATATTTTCAGTTGTAACGATATTCGGTGTATCTGGGTATATTCTGTATATTTCATGGAATGTGTGTGGTGAGGTGCGCAGGTGGGGAGTTATGTTAGTGGTCCTCATCTTGGTGCACACATCGAACGGTGTGTTCTGCGATACTATATCAGAGTGAAACTATAAAGCCATGTATCTACGTATCTATAATTGCTTCGCGCTTTCTTCTTACAGACCAAATCCAAAAGATAAGTAGCTAAACGAATAAAATTTAAAAATAACAAAAAGTCTTTATAATAAAAAAAAAACAAAAATAAAGTCACCAATCGGTGCGCGACTATTGAATATTGATTATAAATTTCTGTCGATTACATTTTTTGTTATCTATATATAGATGTAATCTATTATATCACCATTATTTGTATTCCTGATTTATTACTGTAGTTTATTCTCTATTTTATCTTTATATTATGCCCGTGCGTTTCGATTGCGCAATCTTCCTATTAATCGTATTGTTAATCATAACCTCCCTAATAATATATGGTCGTCAGGCCTTTTCATGCCTGATCATAATAAGAATCAAAGTACGATGTCCGAACTAAAAACCGGTAAAGTTTTTTACTTCGAGCATCGTATTGTATTTGTAATTGTAATAGCTCAACGATAACTATTACAATTACAACAAGCTTCGTTCAAAAATTTTACATATCTGAGTATTATTGCCCGAGTTATCGTCCGCACTAGTTCGAAAAACGTGGTTTCGAGAAAAATTTATCGTACTTCATCTGTCGTTTTTCTTTTCAATAAAAATTTACTCGAATCTACTTTAATGTATGTCAAATAACATATTTTTAATTGAGCCCGAAAAAACCATTAAGCGAATGAAAAAAATTCGTCGCAATGGGGTCTTGCCTTAAGGGATCGGAATGATCCTTTTCTCGTTACTCGTCCACGACGAGTTTAAAAGCCATTGATTTTTCTTTCACTAATTTCCGCTACCTTTTTTTTTTGTATAAACTGATAAAGAATAAATTACCTACCCGTACGAGTAACTTTATTTAATAATTTATTAATTTTGCCTATATACTTTTATTTGATATATATACATAGGAGATCTCGTGCAGAGACCCTGAGCTGTGCTGCAACTGCAACTTGTTTAATTATTCCATTTGCGGGATGCCCGAGAGGAGCTTTCTAGCGCTCTCTCTCTCTCTCTCTCACACACACACATTCTGTCCCTGGATATAGGTATACGCGCATGTTTGTGTGTTGGTGCGTTTATACGCCCGCGGTGCACATTGGGACGATGTCTCGTTACCTGGCAGTGCACAGCTATTCTCTTCCGTTGCTCATCGACGAGGAGGGTTCTTCTCTTTGCACACCATCGCGGAATTTACCGCCAAGGAAACATGTAGGGAGACATAGAGGGAGAGAGAGAGAGAGAGCGAGAGAGAGAGAGAGAGAGAGAGAGAGAGAGAGAGAGAGAGAGAGAGAGAGAGAGAGACGGCGATAGAACGTGACGGAGAGAGAGGAGAAGGGAGCTTTATCGATGTGTTCCACGTCGGCTAACTGTAACAAGCGTTCATCAAGGAGCCATCGGATGTACGCCGCGTATCTCGATACCACAGTACGCTTTCGAATCCGGTCGCTTTACGCTTATTCATACACTATGTATATGTATACACGTGTATATATATATCTATAGATCGGAGATTCCAAAGCAGAGTTTATACCCCGACGAGTGGTTTCTCCGAGCCTCCGGTACACAGAAACACAGCCACGAAGATCGATACACTTAATTTCTCACGATTCTATCCCGGCACGTGTTCGCCAAGTTGTTTCATTCTAGCCCCTTCTCGCCGTCGTTTGCAACTTGTCTACTATACCATCGTTTCATGGTAGGAGCGAGGGAGTCAATGGGGGAGAGGGAAAGAGAAGGAGAAGGAGAGAGAAAGGAGGGCAGATTAATTGAGGATCTCTTCGTACAGAGGCGGTTTTCCTGCTTACCTTGTACCTTGTACCATGTACCTCGGCCATACGATACACTGTGTATTTATACATGCACGTGCAGACACCCCCGCACGCACGCAAATACACACAGACACGTACCTACACGTATATATAAATGATGTGTCTTAAGACTTTTCATTCGAAACAAGTACGAGTGGAGGATGGGGGGGGGGGCGGGGGCGGGACTCGGATGAAGAGTGAAGTAAAAGCGCGAGGGCACTTGAACGGAGCACCAGCTTATACATGCCTCACTAGTGGAAATCGTCTCTAACATCAAAGTGACGATCGAGAGGGTACTACAAAATGAAACTTTTCTCCTACTGTACCTATATATACATATGGATGTATACCCGAAGGAAAGTATTATATATATTATGTTATATATATCCGTATGTGTGGGTGTGGGTATATATAGTTATTTCATGGTACGTTAAATATATGAGTAATTCCGTCAAAAATCATGAAACAATTTGACACTGAATTTTGTATTGGTTCGTAATTGTTTTCATAATAATCTATGAAATAGATGAATTACCAAATTATATTAATGATGAAATAAAATAGGATTTGGGAATGGCCAGCGAATGACACTTTTTTTGTGGTATGATATGGGAATTAATGATGGAACGGCCCATATCCACTATATAAATACTCTTTGTACGGTAACATTGGAGCAAACCGAGGTAGATGAGTGCGGGACATGAAAAGATCTCTTATTTCTTAGAATCTTGAAAGGGGAGAGAGAGCGAAAGAGGGAAAGGTTATTTCACTCTCTCGAGTAAAAGCGCCTGCTTCACCTCTGGAACCCGATGGCGATGCCACTGGCACAAACTCGAAAGCTCTCGTTTCTTTATTCGAGAATGAATGGAAGTTCTTATCGACAGTCGTCATTGACGGTTTTTTCTTTTTCTTTACGTTTAATTTTTGTTCGTTTTGTTATCAGCATCGCAGTATCGTATATTGTGTACTTTTACGTCCTTGGCGGTGATTTTAAGCAATGGAATTGCGTCTGAAACTTTAGTTCTTTTTTTGTTCAATGAAAATAAAAGTTTTCTACTATTGGTTGATATTTCTGTGGTGTTTTAACTCCGTTTAAGGGTAGAAGAATTTTACGGGTTTACGGGTCCTATGCCCAGATTTAATATTTTCCCGATCAAATGCAGGGAAAACTGAATTATCCCGTTGTTTTTGCATCTGACGAGGAAAATTTTAAAATTCAGGCATGGCACCATGCTATTCTTGTTGTGCGGAAAATTTTTGCTTCCGCAATCTCCTTACAAAGTTCTTTTTGAACGGGAAAAACATCTCGTCTCGTTGGCTCACCCCGAGTCCAGGAAGCGGATCACCATCTCGTACCACCGATGCCTTAAGAGGATTTAAATTTGCACAAAAACCGAGTTGGCCGCCGGAAAAATCTTAATTTTTTCGCACTTGTATTATACACCTATGCTTGCTAACTCGGTCGTTGATTTTGAGTCTTTCGCATTCTTAAGTTGCCACGTGCCTTAAGAAATTCTGGGTTGAAATATATTACGGTTATAGTTGAGAATTACTATAGTAGTAATAGGGTATAGTCGACAATGTAAGAGGGAGAGAAGACGAGAGCGAGTGAGCGCTCTACATGGAAACGAGAATTATCAAACGCTCTAGATGCGCGCTGTTCGTGAGACCGCGAAACGTACGGTAATCCCTCGCGTGTGCCAACCGGCCTCCCTGCATATTACCTTTACCTGGAAGAAAAGTGAATAAGGTCGTGCAGCGTCTCGAAGTAATGTGAAATGCTCACGAACCTCGGCACAACCCGCGATCCGTATTTTTTTCATTTTCTCTCTTATTCTTCTTTTTTGTTCAATCGTAGTTAAAGCAATATCGTCTCGCTTTTGCATTTCTCATGAAATTGTACTTTCCTTTAAAGTTTCAAAGCAGCCACGAAAAAAGAAATTAAACCATTGCGCGGCAACATTTTTATTGCGAAAATGTTCTGCATCAAGCTGAGGAATTTCATTGATTACCGTCAAATAGGGCTGCTTTGACGGTAAGGGTGACTTTTACAGTTTTTGGGGCTACTTGAACTGAGCGCCAAAATACGGTTAAAACGTGTTTGCAGCGATGAATCGTCAAATATTTACGTAAATTGCAATATATCGAGATTATAATGGCGATATTCGTGTTGCGCGGGAAAATTCCGATTCCGTAACCTCTGTAATTGAAACCTTTTTTGAAGGAAAAAAATTTGGAACCTCGGCAGGTGCCGATTGTTGACATTCGTTATTTACTTTCGGGACTTTGGGGGTCGACATTTTTTTCGACCAAAAAGACTTTCTAGGGGGATCCTAATCCCCCTAGAAAGTCTTTTGCGCAACACGAAATCTATAATAGTATAATATAGGTACTTGATATTTTTATGTAAAATGTTTCCTAAAGATGACAATTTGATAGTAAAAGATCGTTGTTTTCCATTTAATTCTATGTTGCAGAAAATATTAAATTTGTTATTAAAACGATGCCAAAAGTAACTAATACGCTTTGGATGTTCGATATAAGTTGCATTTTTAATGCCTTGTCAAAGAAAGCCCACACTAGTGGGCTCGTTACTTTGAAACTTGTTTAAAAATATATAAAAAATAGTGGGAGGGGTGGTGGGGCTTAACTTTCTTATATATTTCATAGCCAAGGATCACATTGTTCTATTGGAGCAAATAAAGTTGGAATTTAGGATGTTAAAAAAAAGTTACCTACAAAAAACTTCCAAAACTTGTTCAAAGTAGCCCCGTTTGATGTTACCCGTCGAGATATTGACAAGAAAATTTGCTCTTAAGAATGAATTTCGTTCTTTGACGCAGGACGTTTCTCGGTTCGTAATGACTCGAGCTGGGTAACGTCTTGACCTCGTTTGAGTCTAAACGTCTCTGAACTCGACTCGTTAAAAAATTCAATAGAAATTATTTGGAGTGTTCCTCTCGCTTTCTGGCCTCGTCTCTCATGAGCGCACCTGCCTCGTCTCTCGCACTCTACGGCGGTACCACGCACACTATAGCCTGTATACACGTATATAGGTACATAACTATCTGGTAGAGTAGGAGAGAGAGAGAGAGAGAGAGAGAGAGAGAGAGAGAGAGAGAGAGAGAGAGAGAGAGAGAGAGAGAGAGAGAGAGAGAGAGAGAGAGAGAGAGTAAGTAAGCCTCAGTCCCCGCACGGGCTTTTGACTTACGTGCTACTTAGTCGTGAGCTTAATGGCGAAAAGAAAAAAACGAACGGTAGAGAGGAAAAAAAGAGTTCGCCGAGAGACTTTATTTTTTTTGTCTCGAGTAACTTTTGTTAAGATGCACCGCTATAAGGGTAGGTCGAGCGCGAAGGTTGCTGTTTAAAATATGTAACAAAACCGACGTGGGTTGAAATAAGGCAACCATTTAGAAGAACGAAAATAAGTAATAAAGGTAGGTCTGGGGATTTCGGTACATTCGCCGTACTTATAACGAACGGGCGAAGGGGTCGCCAAAAGAATGAAAACATTATCCGTGTTCACCCCCGTGGCCGGTTTTTCCTTTATTTCCTAAAATTCCCAGGGCATATATCGCCAATATTTCTGTATTACAATCAAATATATTTTCTTTTGCGGGACGCGAACCTCCAGGTACGAGGATGATCGCGACTACCAAATAAAGGCGGTACGAGAGAATTCTGGTTGGTGCTTTTTGGGGGAGGGTTGCCGGATGAATTTCGCGCGAGCATCTGCGGTAAGGCGTACGAGAGCGTTTTGGAACTTTGTGTACGCACACACGCGTACACTTATAAATATATCTATTCGTGTAATTCAACCCAGAATTTCTCTCAACCGGACCGACCAAGCTCCCATACCATTTGGACATAAATCCAATTAAACGTACAAAGGGACCGGCCCACGCCGCAGTGACCACCGAGGCCCGTAGACGAGAATCGGGCGCGAGTGAAACCCTTGGGGGGAGGGAGGGGAAGGTGGGAGGTAGGAGGGCTAGCACGTGGTTACGTGTGTGTACGATCTCGTGTGGAACCATTCCTGCTGATATGTTACATCCGATGGAAAACGTAACATATATATGTACCTATATATGCAAAGGCATATATCAAAAAGAATCAGCCGAGTCTCGCGTCAAAGTACCGACGTGAGCTACAGATGCCTTCTTTTTAATACGAAAACCCATCCTATCGTCGCATTGCGATTGTTATATTTTTCTGCGCGCGTCATTTTTTCCGATCCTTCGATACGCTTCTTCGTTCAAATTCCTGGTGGTACCAACGACGTATTGAAAATTTGTATCGAGTCGAAAACAAATCCGTTTCTGCGACGGACAAATTTCTCTTTGATTTTGTAACGGTAGAGAGAGAGAGAGAGAGAGAGAGAGAGAAAGTACGTGGGAGTAATAGTGACCTTTTTGCCTCAAAGATTTTTTGGTGACACCGAAGTATCCCGGTGTCACATCCAGGATATCTTCTCCGAGCGGACTGTGAGTCACGTTCTATATATTCCTTTTACTACTACCACTGTTGTTCTATATATATATCACCGTCTCTTCGACAAAGAGAATTGTTGAACACTCGTCCGTGTCTCTCGACTGCATAGCTCGGACGATCGGCTTCTGTCTCTCTCTCTCTCTCTCTATCTCCTTTCATCGTTGAGATAGAAGGACTTTTATTTGTTTGCCACATTGACCATTCACGACTCGACTGTTCGAGTAGCCTCGCGAGTTGCACTGAACGCAGATAGGTACATACGGCATTACCCGTGTATGGAACAATCCTCCACTTGTATTTGTATCGGTGACAAAGATGACATAGGGGAAGGTGGTACAAAATGATCCCTTGAGGTAAAACGATCCCCGGCTGTTATACCAACTTAATATCGCCATCTAGGATATTTTAAGTGCATGTCGCCCTCCTACGGCCGGACTGTACAATCGCTGTCAATGTCGTGGTCTACCTACATATTATGCAATAGGTGTATTTGTCTCAGTTTCTGTTATCAATTAGCGATTTAATTAACCGCCCGTCATTACAGTATTCGAAAAACATAGGTTATGTTTTGATGTTTTTCGTTACTAAGGCATTTGGGGCAAAACGATCGTGGGTTCATTTTGCCGTGCCTACCTACTTTCAATCGTGTTCAGTTAAGTTTTAATAAATATTTTTTAGTTTTTTTAATATGAAGTATTTTATGCATTATTATAACTTATATGCACAATTATATTTATTATTATAAATTATGATTAGTTTTACGAGAAATAAGAATTTACTGTATGATTATTAAGACAGAGTTGTTTAAATTTGCTGCCTAGACTGAATCTACAATAAAACTGGCAACAAATATTAGTGAACGTTTTATTTCTTGTTTGAATTTTGAATAGTGGGAATAATGATTCCCGGATTATTTTACCCGCAGCCTGGGGATCATTTTGGACACAGGGATGTACAAAATGATCCTTCGGTAGACCTTCGCGAAAACATTAATAAAAATGATGCCTAATAGCATATGCGATTCAACGCTTACTAAATTTGTAGTTCGATTGAATAGCTGGCCCTTAAATATTTTAAGTTTACGAAAAAGCTGCATACACTCGTTTTACAGCTGTTTTCCCTCAGGGGGATCATTTTGTACCACCTTCCCCTATATATGGACAAGGGAGATAAGAGTGTTAGACACACCCACCCCTCTCCCCTCACTACTTCGCGCTCCCTGGTAGAATTCGTAAATATCTCAGTACCGGAGCCACTGTCTTTCACCATCCGGAAGCTCCATCAAAGAGCCTCCCGCATTTCCGGCCTGGCACACACTGATTTCTCACGTTCGCCTCTCTTTTTGCCTCTGTCGCTCGGCTCTTTGAATCGATCCAACACCCAAACACTCGACCCTTCTTCCTTTGCCCTCTCGCACTCTTGTCTCATTCGCTCTCTCTCTCTCTCTCTCTCTCTCTCTCTCTCTCTGTCTCTCGTACTCGATCTAACAACTTGTCTTTGCTTCGTTCTGCACAGCATTCGAGACGCGCCGATGCTCAGATACTCCCGCTGTATTCCACTTCGACGGACTTGAAACATCCGGGTCCCGCATCAAAGGTAAATCAGGGATTTTATTTTTACCGTTTCTATTTTTCTTCATCTTCTTAGTCTCTCCCTCTCGGTACCCTCTCTCTCTCTCTCTATCTATCTGTCTGTCTACCTCCCCACCTCCCTCCTCCAACTAACTCCGCCCGCGCCGCACCTCTCTCCCTCTTTTTCATCCCCTTTTGCCATAAATTTTTCGGTGAACTTTTCCGATTCAGTGGATCTCGGGAGTTCGGTCTACCGCAAGCTCGTGCGTCATGTCACGATGCGAGACGGGGTCAACTCTTTGCCTCGTTGTGAAATATATATATTATATATATATATATATTTTTTTTTCAAACCAGGATTTCATGCGCGACATTATATTCGCCGTGAAAATACGTTTGTGCATTCAGATATTGGAATTCGTTTTTTTTTTTTCGGAATTGTTGAAAATGCATTTGAACGGGCAGATTGGCAGAATAAAATTTACGTGGCTCGAAATTCGTCGTGAATTGATGGTTTTTTGCTTAACCGTTACGCATATTCCGACAGATTTTAAATATTTTGCATTTATGTCGAACGATCGTACATTGTACCATCGGTAAAAATTGATGGGCTTTGAATTCGATGTTGAAGCCTCGTTCGAGCATCAATTTTGTATTGTTTGCGTATTAATCGTTTTCGCGTTATTTGCGCGAGACAAAGAATTTTTTTTCATCATTAATAAATTCTTTTTGTTTTACAGATCGACGTTATCGCCGAGCAAAATGAAAAAATTATTCCAGCGACGAGTGCTTCTCGTTCGAAAGCACGAGCGAGTATCGAGCAAAGTAAAAAACACTCAAAAACGATTTCAAAAATGGAATCGTCCACAAACGTTTTGAAAAAAGAAAAATCCTCGGTTTCGTCGAAGCCCAAAGCCAAGATCCGTACTTTATCGAGAGTCGTTAATGATTTTTACGAAACTTCGGGCGACAGTTACGAAGACGACGACGGTTCGATGCACCTAAAGAGCTTGCGACAGCGCCATCTGGAGGAAAAGAGGACGCTCGAGCGCGTATTCAAACGAGAACTCGGTGCGTAACGAGGTAGGACAGTTTACATACATACAAATTTCATTTTTTTGAATACTCCTCCCGACATTATTTCGATCCGTTATAGGTGTCTCGACCTTTTAGAAAATCGCTCCAACGTGCGATATATTTTCGACTAATATATATTACAAATTTGTCGACGTCGAGTGCGCGCGATCGAGAACTTTTCTTTGTCGTTCGTTGTGAAGAAGAACGCGTTGAGCGGTGTTATGCCCCCTGGGCAGGCCATTAAATCGGTACAAGCTCGTATATTCCAGGGGGATTAGTCGAACGATGAAATATTTAAACTTAATTCCACGGGTTATAAATTATTCATTGTTGGTTTATATAACGCGCGCACCGTCGCACGCTCGACGCTCGACCCTTTACCAAGGTTGCCGTTGTAATATAACATGGAAACGCAGTATCTCTCGTGTAGCCGATATCCACCGAAATAAAATCGGCGAGAGAAAAGCTTTCGTGTTTCACGCTCAAAACAAATAGGTCCCTCCATCCTTTCTACCTCGGATCTCACTGTCTCGCTACGACATTTATATCTATATATGTATATATGTGTACGTATGTGTGCGTATAATACTCGTTCAACGAGCGAATAGAATTACGCGAATTACGTACGCGGTACTAAATATAGCTGGAGACGAGGGCCACGCGGATCATTTCCCTCGTTTCGGGACACGCATGAAACTTTGAAATTATTCATAGTTCTCTCTTTTTTTTCAGCATTCAACGTATACTCGTATACATTTGACATATATGTGCGTACTATGCGTAGGCGAGAGGGATACCGAGCGAACGAGTTTCTCAGGCATATCGAGTTATCGCGACGTATATCACGCCCCGTCGTTAACACTATACCCCGTAAAGAGAACCATTCTCGCGCTGATCTCCAACTAACAATAAGTTCTATCTCTTTTTTCTTTTTAATTGCTCTATTCAATATACGAAACGACGACTTTTTCGAGTCGAACTTCATTTCCTGATGTGTTGGTGCTTTGAGTGCTTTTTTTGTTTTATAAATGTCAATAATTTGTGATTTTGTACAATCTTCGATTCGGTTTTAATCTAAAAAACGTTCGAACTCGAGTCAAGCCCATCCCGGCCCATCTGGTGGAGAGAAAAATAGGCAAATTGAAACTCGAACGTCGCTTCCTCGCAATTTCCCCTCATTCGCCAAGCTTCCTTCACGAGGAAGCCGAAAATTTAGAAAGCTATTTGTTCGTAAAGCGGGCTTAGCGAAAATGAGGAAGCAGATGCGCGAGTTTCAATTTTTCGCCTTTTCTAAAAGAAAACAAAAAAGAAAACGAAAAAAAAAACACATTTCCGTGACAAAAACGATGTAAAAATAAAATTGCCGTATTAATTTCTTTCGAAAACTTCGTACATAAAACGGAACGAAGTATATTCATTCCGTTCAACCGTCGTAGCAAGGCCTGATAACAATTTAATTATCTTATCCAATACGATTACGTATTTTTTTTTCATTCGACGAGCGATCGTGACTTGAAAAAACTTAACCGATAATGCGAGTAATTTTGAAATTATCCCCTCAACGTATTCATGTCAAACGTTTGAACGTCGCCGAGTCTTCGTTTTTTCGAATTGTCTTTCAAATTTATGGGCAATCATTCGTAACAATTGACGGTAATTTCGAACGTTTACAAGGAGGCATCTTGCGCAGGTTAATATGACGTTTGACGTCTCGGAGTGGAGTGAACACGGCGGTGCGAGCAACTTGGCAGGGAAACGCATTCGTATATATATATATATATATATATATATATATATATATGAGCAAGTAGATAGAGCGCACACCAGCAGACTATATCCGCGTGAAATCGATCGTCCACATCGTAGTCGGAGGCGCGCACGCTCGCGCGTTCACTCTCCGTACCCTATATATATATATATATATATATATATATATATACGCATACACATATATCTCGTGTTCTCGTGTATAGACAGATATACAGGAACGTTACGACGGCGTCGCGACGCCGTGGACGAGCTACCGGCTACCGCGTCGATCCGCGTCAAGGCGTCGGGGGCTTGGCCTCGCTCGGGCGTAAACAAAACACGCGGTCGACAGTCTCGACACGTCGGGGCTTTTTTTTCAAGTGCAAAACGTGTCGAATCGTTGACGACGTACGACGATATATACTTCATCCGGCTTCGTTGCAGCTTTCAAGGGGACACGAGTGTCGTGGGATTCATTTTGTTTTCTCTTATCGCTTGTGTCGACGTATATAGGTACAACATAAACATATACATATATCGTTGTTTTTTTCACGCGGTGGCAAAACGACCGGTGCGTTCGGAAAGAGCGTTTTTCTTTGTTACTCATCGGTGACAAGTGTGAACGGCGTGAATGTACGTCGATCGGGGTCAACGTGGTTCGCCAGGCACTTATTTCGCGGAGCCCGGCGCTGGAGAAGTCTGTCTCTCCTGTCAACACACATCGATGCTTCAGGTAAGATATTGGACGGGGGGCTATTTTTTGCTCGCTTTGTAGCTCATAGAGTGCTTTAACCTCGAAGCTCTCCGTACCACGGTGCTCGTGTATTTGAAGGGAAAAAAATTTTAACGCGCACAGCGACGGGATGAGGATCGCGATACGAACGACGAAACGGAATACACGGGGTGGTTCCGAGTGCGCGCGCCACCTCTCGACTACCGCGCGCTGACGGCGGGCGCGCCACCGCCGGCGTTACTAGAAACTACGCTTCGCCGGCGGTTTGGCGGGGTGGCGGCACTGGTGGACAGGAAAGGGGCAGGGAAAGAGGCGCGCTGGTTTGAAAATATAAACAGCGAACTTGTATGCATTTTATAAATCTGGACCGCGGGATATTCCACGCTCTTCGCACGAACGAAACTCGCTCTCGATCGTCCGATATACCTAACGTTTCTTCTCGTATTTCGCACGATTTTTTCGTTTTATATGTAAATACATTTTGTTGTTTTAACGATGTGTATTTTTCTCCGTAATTACGCGCAAAGAACGTTCGGAGCTTCGAAAAAAGTGCATATATAAATAAAATATTTGCGTCTGACGAAGGCTGGTATAAATGTATCAGCGAGAGGTGAAAAAGCCTGTTCCAAATTTACTCTCCCCGAAAAAAATCGCTTTTACATCCGGTCGAAAACAAATTTTATTCGAACCGAACATAGTCCTTTTTTTCGCGTGTCAATAAATGTATCTCAAACACATAAAATGGTGTAATTGCGCAATTTTGCCCGTCGTCGAACGCGTGTTATCGAATTTTAATGAACGTTGTGTGTGTGTGTGTGTGTGTGTGTGTGTGTGTGTTATTTTCTTTTTTTAATTAACGAACCAGCAGCTGCGTTAACTAATATTAATCGCTTTGTCGATATTTGCTTACTGCTTGATTATAATTATAAAATCGTTAAAAATTTTATCAATATTCCGGATCGAACTCGAAACTTGTACTCCGATATCCAATTAATTTCGCACGTACACTGTTGTTTCTCGTTTTCTCTACTCTCGTATCCATGCGGTTAATGGACAATGAAATATTTTACAGCGAGAAATACGTCATTACTACGTACAAATATATGTATAAATGGCTTACGGACGCTTGCTTTAGGGCCCATTAGGGCACTCGACGTTGAGAGTGCAACCGGAGGAAAGAGCCCTGTCCCCCAATGTTAGCTTTGAAGTGGCGAACGCCTTAGGGGCCTACCTCGCTTATGGCATTGAACAATAGGAATCACCTTAACGCTCTTTCCTCTCTCATTTTGTGGTACATCGCCGTATAGCGGGTCGTTTGATCGTACACGGGCAATTATCCAAATACGATTAAGTCGTGTAGTACGTTCATGCATACACATATAAATGAGAGCGGCCATCAGACTGCCGACTGCCTCTTTGATTTTGACCAAATTTTGTTCCCTCATAGCCCTTAATGAAAAGAGCAAGTCATCAAATTTTTGGATTTTTTTCGCCATTTTTCGTGAGTTATGAATTTTTGAAAATTCTGAAAAAAAATTGAAATGCATAATTTTCGAGATATTGAAAAAATTGTAAATATCGAGATTCCACGATTAAATTAGTCTAGATATTTCAAAATCGCAAGAGAAATTCGAAAACAAATTGAAAAAAATCGGCAACGTCATACTTGATGTTTTTTTATTTGATAACAAAAAAAAATTTCGAGAAATTTGTAAATAATTTTGTTGTTATTTTTTTCTCAAAAAGCAGTTCAGGATGCATTATTTGACGCACTTATAACATTACTAAAAATGTCTTGTTCTGCAGTTATCTGCATTTGAATTTTGTTTTTTTCGGAACTTCGGAAAAAATGACGAAAAAAATCTAAAAATTCCACGCTTGCTCTTTTCATTAAGTACTACGAGGGAATTTTTTTTTTGTCACATCGAAGAGTGGTCGGCTGCCTGATGGCCGATCTCCCGTGGAATTTTCTTATATATAAAAATGGAAGAATGTTTGTTTGTTTGTTTGTTTGTTCTGTATACGTTCCTATGTATACCAGTTAATCCGATTGCGATACAAATTTGGTGAGTTGCAGTCTCCACTCCCGCGAAGGTCTCTGCATTAGTAGAATAATTTTATTTACAAAAATAAACGCGTACGGGGCAAAACAAAACTAACATTTATGTATATCTATATATATATATATATATAGATTAATTTGACAGCTGTCAAATAAAGTATACCAACAAAATAAACATATGACTAAGAAATAGAGCTATCGCTCGTATGAAAATAGAATTTTTAAACGCTACCGTTAAGAAATTATGACGTTTTAGATAAAAAGCGGTTCAAGTCTCCCGGACTCCCATAAAATTATTCTGCATTAGCAGAACTGCAACTCGCCAAATTTTAATCGCAATCGGATGAATGGTATTCGCTCCATGCATCGGGGCGTCAAAGTGGGGGAATAAGACTCACAGCGCTCGGGGTGATCATTTCGTGCGACTTTTGCGCGTCAGTTCGACACTATTAATTAACGTTTGCGAGATGGCATCGAAAAAGAAACCCGGTTCTATTTGTTGCGTAGTTGGTTGCAAAAATGACGCATTAAATGCACCAAATGCGCATTTTTATATATTTCTGTTGCCGCGCACAAGAAACCTCAACAGAACCCTTTTTTATTGTTTCTGGATTGAAATCTGTCGAATGTGCCACTGCTTCAAACCCCGTCCGTATGCACATATCCATAATATGTAAAGAGTTGCAGGGGCATGCTGAGGTTATACAGTCGATCAATTTTCAATACCAAAAAAAGATAAGTACACAGCACTTTGAAAGTAAAAAAGGTACTTACTATTGTGGGTAAAACTCTCAGCTTCTTTTTTTTCGTATTAATAAACTTGATACTTTGCTTTCTTATTTAACTTTCGCTATTTTATTTGACAACTTCCCATACAAACCAAGGCAATTATTGGCGTCACGAACGTGTAAAAAATTCTTATAACTGCCACCAGCTGCAGTGCTGCCCACCCTTTGCACAGAGCGTATAGGAACTCAGTTGCTATACCATTCGCATTTCAATTCTACTATACTTTTCTCATTTCAATTATTTTGGCAATAATACGATCGAACAAAACATATTGTACTGGCTATCGCATCATCTGGAATCGCAGCAACTCTTTTGGATAGTCGCAGAATGGCCCATTCAGCACTCCAATTGCCGTTGAATATCCAGACACCAACATGCAATATAACAAAAAATTCAGTCATTGGAAAAGTACTCAAATTATGTAAACTCATTATATGGGACGAATCTACTATAGCACACAAAAAAACATTGGAAGCGCTTCATCGTACATTAAAAGATTTAAGAGGAAATGAGCAGATTTTCGGCGCAGCAATAATTTGATTGGCTCGTGATTTTAGACGAACTCTACCAGTTCAACATATGCCGATGAAATTAATGCCTGTCTGAAATCATAATTTCTATGGCGACACGTTCATAAATTGACTTTGGAAACCAATATGCGTATACGACTACAACATGATACATCGACTGAACATTTCGAAAAACAATTGCTGGATATTGGAAATGGGAAAACGACAATTGATGGATCCACACAATGTATCACATTGTCAACAAACTTCTGTACAATTACAGCAACAACACACGAATTAATTAACAACGTTTTTTCTAATATTTCACATAATTACAAAAATCATTATTGGCTCAGTGCACGTACTATATTCGCAGCAAAAAACAACGAAATACCAGGAAAGTGACAACGTATAAGTCCATCGATACTGTAATGAATCAAGAAGTTGTTACTTAGTTATCCAACTGAATTCTGCATTCACTTAATTTGCCGGGCACAACGCCACGCGTTTTAACATTGAACATTGGCGTGCCTATCGTTCTTCTACGAAACATCAATCCACCACGACTTTGCAACGGTCCCAGGCTTTCAGTGAAAAAGAAATGTAGAGCATTCATTTCTCTATAATAATATGCCGACAGCTTGTTTGTACATTATGCCATGACCGTGGTATAAAATTCCAAATATCAAAAGACATTTTCCCTGTGTTATTTAAATGGGAAATAGAGATATGTTTTTCGAGACCTCTAAATATTAATATTAAGAGCTCAAATTTGGACAGGCTTTTTTTTAACCTTCCTGCAAGTTTAAAGCCTGCTGCCAGGATGAAAACAAATTGCCCAAAAATGACACAGCCTAATATATACATATAAACGCTTCTCCAGAAATATTTCGATTTAACGATCCACGTATAGAAGTTATGGAAATAAATTCCATACGACTGAAAAGACGTCATGTGTATACTTTATAGCGTTATAAATGTGCGGTCGGATAAAGTATTCGATAATTATTTCGAACCATTTACTCGCAATCGCGCTTCAATCACCGTGCGTGAATGAGTTTTTTTTTCATTTCCACCCAATAACGTTATTACGACTCTAACGTTATTTTTTATTTTTTATTTACTTCTCTTTTTCGTTCACTCGTCAATTTGCAAACGAGGGTATTTTCCCGATCAAATTCAAAGGGATTGGTAAAAAAATTAAACGAATTATCCAACGTCGGAAAAACATTCCCGCGCGGATAATGTGATAACTTGGTCATGTTATATATGCGTAGGTACATACATACGCGCACATATCTATATATATACACACACGCGCGCATATCACATATATATGTTAAAATTCGATGATGCCAATACGCCGATGTATTCGATCGATGCCGAAAGTTCCGTTGGATTTTATTTGCGATACGTTCTAGAGAGAGACAGAGAGAGCGAGAGACAGAGAGAGAGAGAGAGACAGAGAGAGAGACAGAGAGAGAGAGACAGAGAGAGACAGAGAGAGACAGAGAGAGAGACAGAGAGAGAGACAGAGAGAGACAGAGAGAGAGAGACAGAGAGAGAGAGACAGAGAGAAAGACAGAGAGAGAGACAGAGAGAGAGAGAGAGAGAGAGACAGAGAGAGACAGAGAGAGAGAGACAGAGAGAGAGACAGAGAGAGAGAGACAGAGAGAGAGAGACAGAGAGAAAGACAGAGAGAGAGACAGAGAGAGAGAGAGAGAGAGAGACAGAGAGAGACAGAGACAGAGACAGAGACAGAGACAGAGACAGAGACAGAGAGAGAGACAGAGACAGAGACAGAGACAGAGAGAGAGAGAGTCAGAGAGAGAGAGAGAGAGAGTATAACAGTTCTGGGTGTCACGAGGCAACTCGTAGCTATCCGGTCAAAGATTTTCCGGTATATTTATCCACCGGTTGGCAGAGATGGCAGCAATTTTTTTCCGCTCTTCCATCGGTACGAAACGCGAAACGAGCGCGAAAGTAACAAAAGCGTGGTGCGCAGTGGGCGCAGAGCCAGTCGGGGTGAGGGGGAGGCAGAATCGGTGGTCCGGTCTGTACGTGAGCAATCGAGACGCAGCACATGCAGAAATGACGGGCCGGGCATTCGTTCGTTTCAGTTTTACTGTATTTGTATCAGTTTTTCGTTTTTTTTTACTTTCTCGAAACGAGATATATACGAGGGAATCGGGACATCATTCTACTCTCTCGCATCCGGGGGGTCCGGGGCATGCGCTCTTTTTTCCCCACGGTTCGCGCTCATACATTATTGAAGTGAAACTTCTTTAGCACCGGGGTGATTTGAAACTCGATGAAACGAAAAAGCGACACTAAAAAGAAACAAACATATACGTCTATAGGATTTAGCCTGCGAGAGAATGAGATAGAATACAGATATGCAGTGTTTCCTATTATCTTCGTCTCTTCTTTGTGCAGTGCTTCGTAGCCTCCCCACTCTTGCCTACCAAGCGTTGTACAGATGTGTGCTTGTGAGTGCCTGCGTATTGCCGAACCGGCAGAGAGAAAAAGCAGCGTATAGTCAGTATCTTAGACCAGTTAAAAAGTGCCAAAGTCGAAAACGTTTGCGACCGCAATATGGACCATGTATTTTTATGTATTTCGACCGGGGAATTCTGAATTTTTAGGAATTTTAACTATTACGCTTGAAGAAAAGGGATAAAACGGGTTAACAGGGTACAAATGTGTGTTATTACGAGAACGAAGTGGAATTGAGAAAAAAGCTTCCACCAAAAGTTGTAGAACGCAAAATTGTACCCCGTACATGTTCTTTATGTATTTTCTCTGTCTTCAATAGTTTAGCTGTAAAATGGAAATGGAGCGTCCCAACGTGCATCAAAGGGTTAATAATGTATACATATCGGTGGTGTTAAATTTGTTTTCAAGTGACTAACTTTTGTGAAACAACGAAAATTAATTTTTTTGAATCGCTTGAAAATTATGACAATGATATAAATTGCAATACAAATTGCAAGGACGGGTTCGATTCTAAAACCGATGTTATAATGTTTACTTTGCAACCTTTGAGTTGCAATATATCTGAAAGAAAATAACCAGTGTTGACAAATATATATATGAATTAATAAAAACAAAAAAAAACAAACTAAAGAGCGGGACTCGATCTGTCAATCCAGCGATTACAAATCTTGAACGCTAACCACTCGACCACCGGAATTTCAGAATCATATTTGCAACGCACCGTCCCTTATGCAGTTTATGACGGACTCCCATCACGTGAAAACCTAGGCCCGATGTTTCCGGTACGAGAGGAAAAATAGCAGGTACTGGAGTGTTCGCAATCCGACAGCTAGGCTGCTGAAGATATCCGATCGGCTTCGGAAACCTTCAAGCCGAATACGTTGCAGGTAGTGCTCCTTTGGATTTTGTCATTTTTCAGTGTCGCGCGAGTTATTATTATTATTATGAATTTTTGTTTTCCATTTTACAGCAAAACTATTGAAGATAGAGAAAAAACATCAAGATTTTCCGCGATTCCTCTTCGTTCTCGAAATACCACACATTTTTACACTTTTAACCCTTTTCTTCAAGGGTAATGGTTAAAATTCCTAAAAAGTCGGAATCCGTAGGCCGAAATACAGAAGAATACATGGTCCATATTCCGGTCGCAAAAATGTTCGACTTTGGCACTTTTTAATTGAACGATCTATATTGTATTGTCTAATACGTGCTTTGGTCCAAGCGTTCTACGTGTGAGTGCACCTGCGTATTACGAAGCCGTGGGAAAAGGCGTCATAGCCAGCATGGTGTTTACGTGTATCGTTTTTGTGAATCTTTTTATCATTTTAATAAAACATTTTCCAAGTATGCCGAAAACTGATGCCGGAAAGTGTCGTGAGTATCGGCAGAAAAAAAAAGGAAAATAAGATAACAATTTTGCATTGTATTCCGCGCTCCCTTTGATTGAGTTCCTCAACATAAAAATAAATTTTAAAATGTGCAACAGTCGCGCTGAATCGACAACAAGATCAAAAACAGTAATTGACGCTCTATTTCAAAGATATATTGATCAAATCCAAACCGAAGCATTGATTTCATGCTTTAATTACCATAAGCCACTCGTGTCATTTGTTGAAATTGAAAATATGGAGTCTGAATAATAAAATGTAAAATAACTTTTATACTTGGTACCAATATTATAATAAATAAACCCTATAATTATCACACTCCTGATACTGCATTCGTCTCATTCTCATGCAGTTTAGTTTTCTGAAGGTATCCCTTCTACCGCGTGTAAACTGCACACATGGGTTTTTTTTATTTTTATTTCTTCGGAAAAACTATCGTAGGGCAATAAAAAATGTCCACAAACCGATATCCTTGACGCTGGCGTTAGTATTGGACGTGTACCAGAGTATAGGGCGGGGCGGCGGGGGAAGGGGGAGGGAATAGACTATAATTCGGTCGTGTTTCGAAACGTTTTACGACTGCGATAAAACTTATATCCGGAAGGAAATACCTAATACCTATATATATATGTAACGGTTTCGATAGGTTTTGCGGGTTACGTGTCACGGGAAACGCTCCCGTGTGCACTACAGCGAGAGCGGCGATCTGTATTATTATCTGTATATAACTATGTTATCTATATCTATGTATAAGAGAGAAAACGAAACGCAGAAGTCTGTACTGGGGCTTATAGCAGAAAGTATACTATTTCACCCTCTCTCCCCACCCCCATTTGCCTCTTAGTCCCTCGGTCTATAGATCGGGGTAACTACGGGGGCACTTGGCTCCTCGCCTACGGGGTAAATTCGTAATTTGCAGTGAATCCACTTTGCAGCCTATATAAGAGCATTCCGCAAACTCATGAGAGAGCGCAAGAGCCTCTTGGCTTTTCTCTTCTCTCTCTCTCTCTCTCTCTCTCTCGCTCTCTCCCTCTATTTCTCTTCCCTCTTCGTGGAAAACAATAACACAGGCGATTACCCCGTGAGCCTCCCGAAAGCTCGGCAGACCCATCATTCCATTCGCCACCTTGGATGATTGCGTAAATCCCCATCGGACATAACCCTTTTCCGTGGAATCCGTGAAATCCAGTTGGTATCTTCGAGCGTATCATCGCTATGTTTCCACGTCTTTGCTAATCGTTCGATATTAGGAGGAATTTTCTTATCGGCGTTTTTGTTATTATTTTTTTCTCTGTGACAAATGGGAGACGTGCCTATATATTTATCTCGTTCAAGTCGCGTTACACAGAAGCGAAACGGGAGAGAGAAAGAATTGAGTAAAAAAAAGGGGGAAAAAAAAACGAAGAAACGCCTAATTACGTGTACATTTCATTAGCGAGACCCCTTCGCCGAGCCGAGTACTGGCCTCGAACATCCCCACGGACTTTTAATTGGACCCGTTCCTTTCTTTCGCCTACCTTTATAGCTCGGGTTCCTGATTAGCCGCGAAGAACGGCTGTGCCGTACGCGCCAAGATACGAAAAAGCTACCGGGCTCCTCGTCAAACGTGCACGAGGGAGGGCGCGAATCAACGTAAAAGTCCACAATAATATTCTTCGAACAATAAAATCGCTCGTTCACGGCCGCCATTTATTTAATTCTTCCGTTCGTTATAATTTACAAATCAAATATGGCGAGAGTTGCGTATCTCGAGAAAGGAATAAGAAGCGAAATTTCAAATGAGAGAAGTAATACTTTTCTTTTTTTTTTTGCAAGAGCTGAAACTGGGAAAGAAGCGTTTCTCCTTTTACAGGATGAGCTCGCGGAGCTTCGGAGGAGAAGCACACACAAGACGAAAGCATGCGCGTATATATAGAAGGACGGTGGAACGGTAATTGCGCGAGAGGCATCAGTGGGTGGGAGGGTGGGCGGGTACTGTAGCGTACATAGGGTGGTACACGGGCTGGCCTCTTTCTCTCTCCTTGTCGGTAAACACGAATTTCGTTTCTCTCCCAAGCTGCCAAGTATCTAATTATCTTAGTCGGAGGTGTGCCCGTGACCCGGCGGAAAGCCCTGCCAGCTTTTCCCCGAACTATCATGTATATATGTGCGCGTGCATAAGTTCATATTTAAATATACTATGTATACATAGTTGCGCGTGTATGCGCGAATAACTACTGTGAAAGAGGGGCGCAAGGGTGGGCGCGAGAGGGTTCCTCTCGTTTGTTTCACCAGCGGATTAGACCGTTGCGAAAGCAAGCACCGGCTGCTACGTCTTTTGATACGCTTCGACCAGACGTATGATGAAAGTCGACAAACACAGCCGTGCACAAACGCGCTATAAAATTCACGTCTCCAAGAGGCCACTTTTCCTACGACGTCCGTATTCCTCGTACTATGTTCCAGCTCTCATCCTCTTTATCTCCCGGAAGCGGCACGCGTTCGTCGTTCCGGGGAATAGTTCATGCGTGACGAGTCCTCGACACAGGCACATTACTCAGTTCGTTACGTTTTCCTCTAGGACGAAAAATGATACAATTCATCTCTCTCTCTCTCTCTCTCTCTCTCTCTCTCTCTCTCTCTCTCATTCTTTCATCAGTTGATGTTTTAATTAACCGGAGTCCAGAACGAGACTCTTTCTTCCGCTAGAGATTTTTCCACTCGGTGATTTAATATAATATTTGTCTAGGTCCTTGATACTCGCACTACGCTCGTAATGTTCAAGAACGGAGGGAAAAAGTAATCGTAGAATTAAGTAAAAACTTTTCTTAGCGTTGGTCCAAGTGGCTGAGAGTCGGTTTAGTCTTACTCGAGGAAGACGGAAATGGAGAGAACCTTTGGATAAACCCACCGTGATTCCTTTTGCCTACCTTATCATGGTGGATGAATTCATTATGTATATATATATATATACACATATGCATATACGTGTAATGTGTAGAACCCGTGCATAGAGACGACGTTGACGGCGTCTTCGCGATTTGCGACCACATAATTGCATGCCCACGGGCTCAAGGCCGACGAGAGAGAGAGAGAGAGAGTGAGAGAGGGAGAGGGGGAGAGAGAGACCGAGTGAGACCGAGTGCGAGAGTCTCCTACCCTACGGCTTGTTTAATTATTCCGGCAGTTACGCAAAGTAAATGTGCGCGCAACGTACGGGAAAATTGGAGATGCGCTAATTATCGCCCGGAGACGACACCGCGCGACTTCCGGTGCACGAATTGCGGCATCCGCGTATATATCTATACAAACCGTCGTATAACACGAAATCTTATAGACGTATTCATATATATGAGTTTTCAGTAGAATCTCGTTCAAATTTCAGGTGTAAATATTTATATATTGTTTAAATAATTTTGACAATATAATAATATGGATATTAATATATCAAGTTAAAAAATAAAAATAAATTTAATGCAATGAAATAAGCTTATATCTCTATTTTATTATAAAATTAGAAATGAAATTGACTAATTAAAGTCTTCATTATTTTATCCTCGTTTTTTTTTCAATTTAATTAGACGCATTGTGAAATTCAAAAAGTCGCGAAGAAACTCTCAAAGCGCCGAGATAACATTGTGCTTGGCATATTGAAATCCGATCATTTTTTTTTATTCCCTCTAGAGGGTCGACTCTGCCGTGATCGGAAGCGCTACTTGACGGACGGCTCTCGCTTAGAGCGGGTAATGCCATAGTCTCGAAACGACACTTTGAAATGAAAATAGAAGGGGACATTAGAGAAATGGAGGACGAGGGGGGGGGGGGGGGGGGTAAGGACGAATGAACGAAGATCGTGAAGCCCGAGATGGCCGAAAGGAGTTCGAGATAATTAGGTCATCTCCATAAAATTTCTCTTTTTCTTCCACGTCACGCCTTATTAACCTTTAACGTATATTCGAGTGGTCCCTTCGTCCCATCCCTCGACTCGTTTGGACAGGTATAAAAAAAGGAGCGTGAGAAAATAATGACGGGATTTCGCACGAAGTACAGCGTTGAAGAGCGTCGAATCTTTTGTAATTTATGTCGATGTATCATTATATGGCGTTTTTATTATTACGCTCATCGTGGTACGAGAGTATGAAAAACGTAAAAGTTGAATGGAAACCGAATAACGATTCGAGTCGATTGATTTTTTTTAAGAAATCCAGAAGAATCTAAGAATATCCGTTGGAGCGCGTGGCAGATGCTGCCACATCTCCTTCCCCCAACTATCCAAAAAATATATCTGGGCGATTCTGTTGATACATTTTTACAATCGTCGTTCTCCTCTCCTATTTCCCTCCGTTGAAATCTTTCTCAATTCGTGACAATGCAGTATGCTATGGGGTAATGGGCGGTACAGAAGTTACAAAAATATACACAAGAAGAAGAACTTATAAAATATATGCAGGATATAATGTTAACTTACAACTAAAACTTACTGCTAAGTAATCCAATAATTTCAAGCAGCACTACATACGTAGCCGTAATGAAATGAAAACAGATTATTCATGCGTCTCCGTAATTAATAAATTGTTAAAGAGGCGGTCCTTGAAAATGCTTAACGACGGAGCCCGTTTGACATCACCCGGTAGCGAGTGCCAGAAGAGAGAAGCAGTGATTTGAAATGAGCGATGAAATGTGGTTGTACGATGGTTAGGAATGGAAAAGATGCACTGATCTATGTGTCTTTCGGACCTCCGCACATCCTGTGTCTCCCTCGGCAATAATTCATTTAGGTAAATGTCAGCCTCAATATTCCTTGAGATGTTCCCGCGGTAATTGTACGTACCGAAATATAAACAAAAACATGACTCGAGCAGTACTCGCGATGGTTGAGATAGCGAAGGACGAAGGATAGTCAGTTCGATGCGAGATCCCGAGTTCGGTAGTCGATTGGCGATCCCGATAATGAATAAAAGCTGTTTCACCCCATTTAAATCTGGTTGTGACTTTAATATTATTTAATATACCCTCCTCCTCTTACATAAACAGGTAATCTTAAGAATAGAGAACTGTATACAGTGATTCCCACGAAGTAAAGTCGCCGACACTTAACTGATAGCCACTTTAGCTTTTGCCTAAACGGTGTAACCCTCTCTTCTCTTCGCAGATCGAATATAAATCGTATGCAACGATTTAATAATATCACAAGCTTTTCGTCTAGGGAGCCAGTAAGATCCTGATACACGAGACAACAATAATCAGAATGCGAAAAGACAAGCGACTGAACAGGTTTTATTCTGACATCCGTGAACAGAGATCTTCTGTGGAATTTAAGTTTGTGAAGGGTTCCATGTATTTTTTGTGAAATACTGAAGAGAGAGAGAGAGACAGAGAGAGAGAGAGAGAGAGAGAGAGAGAGAGAGAGAGAGAGAGACTCGATACATTTTACCTCGTATCGTTCATGGAAGAGATTCGATGTCTAGCGGAGCAATGGTACGAATTTGTATAGGATGAATGAACGAACGAGGGAATGAAGCGGTTCGTGTATGTACGGAGAATTATAGAAGTGCCGTCCTATAGAAAACGGCGCAGTTTCAAAGACTTTCCAATTCTCGGCTTTTCACGAATATCTTCCTCCGAGCTCTCCACGTCATTCTCTTCCTCCTCGTCCCCTCCCCCTTCCTCACCGCGCTTACATTTCGCATTAACGTAATGAATAGTATTCGGGTTTATTCCGCCGAAAGCCAACGTTGTCGTAGACGACGCGAGATTCTCGGCAAAGTAGAAAAGCGTTTCGTTTTATACGAAATAAATTTCAAGATGTGCCATTGGCACTTGAGCGAGAGAAAGAAGAAAGATAAGGGACGTAACGCGCTACGACCGTTATTCGTAGTTCGATCTCTCATCGTTAAATTTCTATTACCGACGTGGTTTCATTGTCGCGTTCGAGACGATTGGTTGGCAGGCCAATCGATGTATCGCTTGGAAAACCGTGCGATGCTAACCGCACGATACGGCGGTGAAAATACGCCGGAGTTAGCGAGAAAGATAGCGAGGGGTAAGGTTAAAATGAAAAAGACCCCGGCGGGATAAAATTGAATGGCGGATTTTACCTGCTTTCTTCGTTTCGCCTTTATTCCTTTGCGAATACCCGCCAACGGAGGGCGCTTCGTCTCTCGTCGTAACGTTCGTATACGCTCCGTTGTACATCGTCTCACGTTTTTCTCACAGGATTCGCTTCACTTCGTTTCTCTCTCTCTCTCTCTCTCTCTCTTTCTCTCTTTTTCTCCGCGTCCCTCGCATATAGTCTACCTCGCTTCACGCAAACTATTGCCTTTTTTTCCTTCTCCGTTCTCTCATCTTTTAACCACCATGTGCTTCGTAGCTTGCGAAAATTTCAACGCGGTACCGCGAATACGTACGTTAACGCGATGGCGTTTGAGACACCAAACGTAAGATTTATTTTTCGAATTTTTGTAGCGAAATACGTATATTTTTATATTATTTATATTTTTATAACCAAACGAAGGGAACGTGTGCAAGTCAGTGTTTCGAATTAAAGTAAAGCTTTTTTATTCGATATATCGTTATCCTCGTGGCATTGATGATCAAGCGATGCTCGGATAACAAATAAAAAAACAAAAATGAAAATTCGCAGAATACAAAAAGTATTCAACTTAGTGCTCTCGCATCGACCGCCGAGGAGTTAATTTATTCGACATACGTTGGTTCGTTTCCGCGAGGGATTAGCGAGCGGTCATTGATTTTGGGAAATTCGGGGTCCGGAGAATGCCAAAGCACGGGACCGTTGATGGGAGGTTGCTCGAGCGAGGGTGTATGCCAATGTGTACGCAAATTGATAATGCGTTAGCACACTGACCGTATACAGCAACGATGTAGCGTCCTGAGACAGCTTGCAGCAGGGGTATCTACCATCCGCAGAGTCGAGAGTGTGCACCGGCAAACGTGCCTCTCGCCAACCTTGCTAATCTATATATGTGACATACATCGTCCTACCTCCCTTTGCCCTCGATAACCCAGGGATGTACTGGCATAATCAATCATGACCGAAGGTCTTCCTCCGCTTCGGTCGTTGCTTCACGTGATCCATATATATTCCATCATTAATAGTCGTGCTGGCCAGCACTAAAGCTCAAGATTGATAGAGCAACGTTACTTTTGCTGTACGTCCAAACGCTTCGATCTTAACTTTCTCGAATCGTTCCTCGAATTGAACAACTCGGACTTTCCAAAATATTCATTTTTATTACAACGAATAAGATTTCAATTTGACAAACGAATGGAACATGTGATGCCAGATAGCTCTAAATTTAATGGCGCAGTGACACACACACGTATATATTGACATATATATTGTAACACATATTGTAATACAATTTGACAACCCGTATCTTTTACCGTTCGATGCCAATTGTAACACAATTTCAGACAACCGGGAGACTCTCTACTCGGCTAGCTCGTTGAGCGTGGTCGGCTCGTGGAGGGCGGGTCACAAAAATTGTATTTTATTTTACAGGAAAAATATATAAACCCTAAATGATCCCCATTACCTTCATTAATAATTCCTCACACCAGAATGAAAGCTAGCCGCGACATACAGGCCGGCTCGGGAAACCCCTTTGCACTTTTTATTTCACCAAGAAAACACCAAACTTACCTTTTCGATGAATGTGTGGAACGCTCACGATCCTCGGTCCTCCGGGTACCAGTAAATGCACAATCCGTTCACGAACGATTAACAACGTTTGATTAACTATTACAGTACGGTTATCTAATACTGCGCGTGTTAATGCCCTTGACTCGATACAAAACGATTTTATATGAGCCTTCACTCGCTTACCAACTGCTCGATATGCGCCCTTGCTCAACGCCTTATAAATCTCAATACATAATCTCCAAATACGTCGACTACCCACGACAAAGCTCTCTTATTTCCTCTGATGGTCGGTTCCTTTCTAATTACGTCTTTCCTCTACGCTGGTTGATTCTTCTCTTTTTTTTGTCACGGTTCGACAGGCAAAATTCTCCTCTCCCACTTTCTTCGAGAAATTTCGGGAGAGCGCGGCTAGCGCTAAGTTTCGGCTGTCCGAGTCCTGCTGCTCTCTTTCCTCGAGTTCATTATCATGTATTTAAATCATGGATTAGACAGCGCTCTATCGGCCACTGCCCAACCAAGATCGGAACGGATTTTTGCGCGTGAGATAGTCGGAAAGCGGCGCGTTTTAATAAAAGTCGGAAGCGTCAAAATAATGTTACAATATTTATGTATGTATGTATGTATTTATACGTTTGAAGTATAACAAACCGCAGTGTGGCTACGTCGGCTGTCCCGTCAAATGCTGCCGCCGCGCGCTCGTCGTTATTACTAATTACGAGTATATTTACCACCGCACAGTCGGCCAGAACAACCCAAAAAGTGGCTAAAAGTCAATATCACGCTTAAAATAAAAAGAATGGTTTTCCATAATATATACATGTAGAAGTTCTACTATAAACATTTTATACACGTTTGATAATCCTTTGAAGTTTTAAAGCGATTTACATGAGAAAATTTTCTTCATTTCCGTTAATTTTTCTTTTACTGAGATTTTCCTACCGTGATGTTTCCTTTCGTGATGTTTACAACATTACGAATTGAACCATAAACTTTTTTTTCACTTATTAAATAAAGTATATTTCAATGTCGAATGTAAAAAAGAGTCGATATTTTGTATTGTCTTGAATGGTGTTTGTTTATATATGCAATTTTTTTAATTTACCGAATATGACAGTCTTTAAATCTATAGTTCCCCGACGTTCCCCTCAATATTTGAAACTTATCGTTGACATTGCTTTACGTATTAAATGACCTATAATATTATTTGCCACCAGCTGCCACCATTATGATTTAATAATGATATTCATATAAATTCGAACACGCCGAAGTTTACACATGTCAACGTCAACCCATAAATCCTAGTTAGATCTGAAAAATGTTTTATCCTTAAGCATGATGTACTTTTTTCTACAATTATTATACGGTTACAACAATTTTAATCACATAATTTCAAAGTTATTTATTCTTGGATTAACCCTCAGAGGCTCAAAAAAGTGTATTTAATACTTTACAGATTCATTCGATTCTCAATAAATATTGTTTTCTTATTTTGTAGTATTTTTAAAATAAAATTAATAAACAATAAATATCTAAATAAAAACACACAAAATATGCATTTAAATCTGTTGGTTTCTATGAAATTGGTATAAGAGGTGTCTGAGACCCATCAGCTATCGTTTAATAAAAACGAACTCAGTCATGTGAGGGTTGAGAATTATGCAGTGCGCGGCATGAGGGGTTATCGGGCGGTAGTTCGGCGGCGTCATCACGAGATGGCCGTTTCTCTCGAATTAAAAATTTGCTTAGCGGAACTATGTAAGGACGCTCGTAGACGAGCTAACAACGAGTTTTCCAGCTAACGAAGCTCCCTGAGCTTATTGGATGGCATGTTGGCGATATTTTAAGGATAAAATAATAATCATAATAATCTATTTCTTCTTTTTCAATACGTAATACTACGAACATATTTAAAAAAAACGTGAAATTATTAAGCTCTTCGATGAAGCTAAAGCAAATGATATAAGTGATGCGATTAATTACATTTAAAAACAAATTAATCTCAAAGCCAAAGATGTGACGGACACTGAGAAATACGTTAAATTGAGAACCGCCGTAAAAACTTTAAAAATTAAATTCATACTAAAATGGAAAGCTTCTAACAGAACTTTAGTTCGATTTGAGGCAAACAATGCTGTGTGGTTTCAATCGGAGTTTCGAATACCAAATTTTTCATGTTCGGAAATCTTAAGCAAAAAAGTCTCGACTCCAAAACTATGCTGCAGCAATCAGTAATAAAAATGAAAATAATCCCCAACAAATGTTAATGGCATATCGGTATGCTGCAAGATTACAAGGAGAAAAAGATTTATATGCGGATCTCAAACAAATTGAAGATCCTCCAGAAAGAGCTTGTAAAGTTAGGAAATTACCAGAACATCCACAATCAAGGAGCGTTGTTAAGCTAAAGCCAGAAAAAGCACTTTCTTTCTTACTGGATCGATCTCTGTCAAAATAACATTATATTAGTATGCGTGTGCTAGTTAAGGGACAAGGAGCGGATATTCTTCCTCCATATAATATTGCTGCAGAAGCCCCAAATCTATGTAGGCCACCCGACGTAGCTATATCAATTGCAGAAAACAAAGCTAAGGTTTCTCTGCAAGCACTACTAGATCATTCCGGAAAACGAATTTTTAATATGTAAGAACAAGTCCTGCTTCAGTATATACAGCAGGTTCTAGATCCAGCTGAAAAAGAATTGGAAACGGCCTTCATCTGCTCATATGGTTTCGACGGAAGCAGAGGTCATTCCTCATACAAACAGAAATATCAGAATAAAAGTCTTAATGCAAACATCCACGAAAATTTATTTGCTACTTCACTTTTACCTTTGCGTTGGTCAACGAAAGATAATGTTATTTTGTGAAACAACCTGGCCTCACAGTCAACTAAATTTTACCGTCCTATCAGTTTGCAATCAGTCAGCTGACATTATTGCCGCCCAAAAAAGTAGCATTGAAGCTGAGATTGATGAGCTGCAAGCTGTTGAAATAGATTTAAATAATATTACTGTGCACATTAATTTTTCCTTGTTTTTGACTTTGATCGACGGCACAGTGTTGAACGTAATTACGAATACAAAATCTACACAGAATTGTCCTGTCTGTCATGCGACTCCAAAGCAGTTAAATGATCTTTCGAATAGATCAAGATCCACTTTCATGCCAAATCCAAAATCATTGCAGTATGGATTGAGTTTATTGCATACGTGGATTCGATTCTTTGAATGTTGCTTGCATATCTCGTACAGATTGGATATACAAACGTGGCAAATGAGAACAAGCAAGCAAAAAACCAAATATTCGTAAACAAAATTGTTAGTACAAGAAATTCTTCGCAAAAATATCGGTAAACCGAAATCAGGAGGTAGTGGTAATACTAATGATGGTAACACAGCTCGCAGAGCTTTCGAAGATATTGACGTACTAGCTGAATACTTGGGACTTAATAATAAGTTGCTTAAAAATTTCAGAGCGATTCTTATCGCTCTGTCTTGCCATCTACCTATAAATCCCACTTCCTTTGAAAATTTCTATTACTCTACAGCGGAACTATATGTCAGCCACTATGCTTGGTTTTCGATGCCTTCAACTGTCCATAAAGTACTCATAAACGCTGCGGATATAATGATGAATAGTATATTGCCTATTGGAATGCTTGGGGAAGAAGCATCTGAAGCACCCAACAAAAATTATAAATAATACAGATGCAGTCATAGAAGGAAGCATGGCTGCACTGCTAATTTGACTGATATTTTCAATAGAATCATGGATATCTCCGATCCGATAAGTTCATCATTATACCTCGATTCCCGAATACAAAGAAACAAATAATTACTGCTTCCCGAAAAAGTTCGGAACCTCCTTGCTAATCCAACGGAGAACTTGCCGTCTACATCGAATATGGAACATGATGAAGATGAGTATGATATAACGGATCTTCCCCAAACATATACAATTTTAGATGACGTAGCGTTATCCAGCGAAGAAATTTCCGATGAGGAGTAAAATATATTTGCGTAGTGAGAGGCAAGGAGACTCACTGAAATAAAGCATCCCGAGTAGTGAGAGGCAAAGGGAGTCGCTCAAATAAACCATCCTAAATTACTGATACGGTAATTAAGGGGTCACACTTATAATCTCCTCGTGGTAGGTCCTGTAAATTACGAATTTTGTAAGCAAACTGCAGGTGTTTTAATTAAAAAACCTCATGTTTTTATCAACGACCTCAAAAATACTCAAATATCAAGTTTTATATTTTTATATCAGTTCGGCCAACATTAACAGATATTAACCGCCAATTTTGATCCAACATTTTGAATTTTGAATTTTTCAGGTCAGATTCGTAATCAGAGACCTAGAAAACTTAAAAATACCAAGTTTTAGAAAAGTCCGTTGGGATATTGACTTTTGGCCACTTTTTGGGGTGTGCTGGCTCACTGTGTACCGTGGTAATTGGCATCTGGGACAGTCGTGAGCCAAGAACAATGATGGAGGGAGATTATTGTAGATAATAGTATTTTGTTATAAGCGATTACGAGCGAGTGTAGCAAGCGTCCGATAGAAATGAAGAGTCGATTGACGCACGGACACGAGAACTTTCAATACTTAGTGATTATTGATTATTTTGCAGAGTGATACTTATCGTGTACTCTACTTATAGTGGTACTTATTAATAATAAGTACCTTTTGTGCCTACTGTACAAAAAATGATAGGTGAAAAGTCGAAAAAAGTGATATTTCACAGTTTTTTCGGCATTTCGCCCATTAGATTCGAACCATCGAAAGAATGACCATGATTTTCTTTTTATGTGAGAAATGTTCGATAAAAATAAGCACTTTTAGAATCACTTTTGAGATAAAAATGTGCCCCTCCTCCCCGAGGCCCTTTTTTGCGGGCGGTTCGAGAATTGCAATTTTCGAGCTTTCGGAATGGTCACAAAAATTGAGCTATCCAGATGTTCCTTGGCTCATTCTTCTCGTCTTGGCGAGCTCTTCAAAAAAATTCTGTCGGACGAACGAGAATGGAGATACAGCATCGCGAAAAATCGATTTTTCGACGTTTTGCGATACCCATCGATATTGGCGATATATTGCATTCCGGTGAATTTTAATCGTTTCTCACGCTCTGAGAGTCTATGTCAATCGTAAATTTTCCGGACAACGAGAAAATCATGGTCATTTTTTCGACGGTTTGAATCTAACGGGCGAAATCCCGAAAAAACTGCGATATTTCACGATTCTTCGACTTTTCAGCTATCGTTTTTCGTGGGGTAAGCACGAAAGTTACTTATTTAAAAAAGGTACTTATTATCAATAAGTGCCTTATTTTATATATATCTTTTTATTTTATTGTATTTTATTTATATATATTTTAGGTATTATAGTACCTACCTTATTTTGTCTATATTTTTTTCGTTAAGTCACTCTATAAAATAATCAATAATTACTAGGTGTTACTAGGATAATTATTCGCAGCAGCTCCTGAGTATAAGAATTTGTTTTCAGATATTTTTCAGCACGGATAACTAAAAACAAGAAAATTGAGAATTCGAAAAAATAGATTCCATCGTTTACCCATTCTAAAACTAGGCTTAAAATTTGTCAAATTAAAAACAGTTTTTTACAAACAAATTTTTAAAAAATCGATGTAGACTAACATTGTTAAAAACAATAATTTGTTGTTAAAATTTGAAAATCTCATATCAATATGGTTTACAAATTTGCCTCGGTATTTTTTATGATAAATACGTGAAAAACGTCTAATTTGGTCGATTATCCGCGTAGTTATGAGCATTTCAAAAAAGGCATTTTACAAAAAACGAAATTTTTCAGAAAGTTATATCTCGTGAAAGGGTCGATAAAAAAAATTGAAAAAAATCATGGAGGCTAGTCTCAGCCAGGACTGAAATAAAAAAAATCAAAACGATCGGAGATACAAAAGTTCCAAGTAGGCCAATTGGCGTGGAATGCCTCATATATATATATATGTATTGTATATATATAGAGTCACAAATATGTAGATACATCGAAAGCAACTAGCGCGTCACGTGGCGAACATAGGATAGCTCTGCGGAATCGGGCGAGTTGTTGGGAACGGGGGAAATGGTTTCCGCAGAAGTGCCGAGTCGGTCTCACCGACCGGGCGTGTAAGCGCCGTCTGGCCCTGTACTGTCCCTCCGTGCGCGCAACATGAGAGAACCATCGGGAAATATATACCTCGGTCCACGATATTTCATCGCGTTAGCACACACTCGAGACGTTTGATTCCCTGTGCACACAGTGCACTATGTATATATACACTGTACATAGTCCGTATACGCTTATACGTATACCGCTGTATGTACAGTTATGTCAGTGAATTTGGCGCGTAACGCTGGAGTAGTGGGTACAGAGCCCACTTCCCATTCCTCGTACGACATACCCTGACAAACCACACCGTCTGCTCGGCACATCCCACTCTCCCGGCAAGTCAACGATACCTTTGATAAAACAGCGGACCTCGTTAGCGAAAAATGTGAAATTAATTTCATTCGAATGATGGCTTCGCTCAAATTTTTATAAGAGTGATATAAGGCTTGTTATAGGTATTTGATTAACGCGAAAAAATGTATGCCGGTCAAAACTGACCGAACGAATTGAATGGTTTTTATCCGAGTATTAACTCGTAGGAAAACCGACGAAGTTTCGAAACATTGACATGGTTGAACGTGCAGCTATGTGTACGGCATTTCGAATGCCGGGTCCCTACCAGAAATCGTATTAAAATGCAAATACGAAGATACGGAAAGGACGCGAAGTAAGCGATACGTGCTGTACTTCGCTGCATTACATCGACTTCGGTATACTTTTTTCTCGTGTATGGGCCACAGTGTAATGTGTGTCTACATCGCTTATTTTACGATCTTGTTTTCTATATACAGATCATTCGCCTCCCTTTATTTCTACCTCTCCAGCTAACCACTCATTCCGTGACACGACGATATAATCTCGCGGATAAGCAATCTCTGGTGCACGAGAGTTACGAGCTTTTCTTCGGTGGAGTTGCACGCTCCCTCGAGCCTCTTGTAATTTCGTCTTTCCTCATTTCATTCGTATAATATATATATATGTATGTTTCTAATGTCGAGAAAAGATCTTTCTTCGCTTTTCTCTTGGCTCTCCGTAGAAAAACGTCACTGGGGAATGCATCGAAAATGTAGGTATATAAACCGTAAAAACACGAATATCTCCGCGAGTAAATCTCGGCCTGAAACCATCGCGAAGCCGCTAAGATGTTTTTACCCGTAACGAAATTTTACTTTTTAGCTCCTTAATCCCGGAGATTTCTTCGAAAAGACGCCTTGACCGCTGACAATGAAAATTTTATTAAAATTATGAAACTTAGACAATGGTTTTTTTTTGCAAATAACCTTATACGATCGGAAATGTCTGGCAGATGAAGATTGTAACGTTGTTTTCCCCGTTATCCCCCGCTTAAAACGCTAGGAGAAAAACCCAAAAGAACCGTAATACCGATTTATTGAAAAAATGTAAAGGAAACTATGATTTTCTTGTTATACGCGAAATTTGCGATCTACATAGGCTCTTGGAGCTTAACAACCGATTGAAATTCACCGAAGTGCAAGATATCGCCGATTTCGATGGGGGTATGCGAATCCTCGAAAAATCGACTTTCGACGTTGCTGTATTTCGGTTGTCGTTCCACCGATAGGAAGTTTCACGAGTAACTTTTTGAAGGACTCGCCAAGGCACGAAGAATGAGCCAAGGATCGTCCAGATGGCTCAACTTTTGTAGCCATAGGGAAGATTTGAAACTCGCGATCTTTCAATCGGAAGGGGGCCCGTTAAAAAGGGCGACGGGGTAAATAAATTGTTTTGTTAATAAACATGATTTCAACCAATTTTTACAAAGTTTAATTGAAATATAATATTATTGTTCTTCAAGCACAGTAAAAATACGCGGTATCGAACAATGGTAAATCAATCGATATAATTAATATGCCTACTTATACTTGACTTCTTTCTATAATTTCCTTTTTTTTGGTGACGCTATAACGAGGTTTCTGGCAATACCGCACGTAGAGAACTTCGCATGGGCCTCCTCGGTAGTCACGACTTTTGTCGCGAACCGCAAAGAACACTGCCTTTCTATTATCGCATTTTCTCTTGCTCAGGGGCTGCTCTCGTTCTTTCAGAGGACAATGTTAGCTGGTTGCTTGATCTTTCTCTCGTGCTCCGTTCTCGCAAAGTGTAATGCGCCTTGGCTGCTTTGAGAGCCGATTGCAGGCACACCCACAAGACGAGTGAACGGAACGATGTGTGAGAAAAGGAAATATCTTGCCGATGTATCGGACTGGTCTTCGGTTATTTTTGGGATGTTCCCGTATACGCGATGAAAAATAAAATTGGTCAAAAACGAAAAGATATTTTTCTATTCGTCGAGTTTACGAACATTCACATATCTACATCTATATATCGTATAATGCGTAACAATATGTAATGGGTATCTAGAAACTCGTTTCCTACCGTTCAGTAGCGGTGTAATTGCGCGCTATTACCACGAGTGCTCCGCTATCCGAGTTTTTTTGCCCCTCCCCTCATCTCATGCAATCGCCTTGCCGCACTCTCCGGCATTTGGCGAGAGCCAACAGCCAACAGCTAATAGCTAACAGCTGATAGCTAACAGCCCAGCAGTGAACAGGTGCAGAGCTCCCGTTGCTGGCCAGCTATAGGCATGTACACTCCTATTTCTGAACCATTTACGTTCTGTAAGCTCGCTTTTCTTCCCAACCGTACTTATTTCAGTTAAATTGTTACGTTCTCCCTCACCCTCGTAATCACCCTCCCCCCCCCCCCCCCCCCTCTCCTTGCCCCCTTTCCTGACGTTATTTCGTCGTTAATGATTGTCACGCCACCCGACAATCTTTATTCATCGACATTACGTCACGATTTGCCATGATTCGCCACGATTACATCGCTTCAATTAAAATTTAATTGTTAATCTAAGCTTAAACAAGCAGGTATTTTCGTAATATACGGAAGCTTTACGCGAGAGCAACACCATGTCTCGTTGGTTAATTACCAAAATGAAGAAAATTTTGTTTTGCGAATTAATTGAAGAAATACCGAGATTGTACTAATTTTGGAAACGCGCACTGTTTACCCTGGAGTAACCTGTATCCTTGAACATTAGTCATAGTCATGAATATATCACGGATAGCCATACGGCATTCGTTCCCGCATTCCAGTGCTTAATGAATCCGTGCATTAAATACGAAGCTTTTGAAATATTTAATAGGAATTTGTCGTTGTTCATTATTCCATTAAGCGAACGGAAGTACTTTCGTTATAATTCATTACACGAGCGCGCAAATAACGATTATACTTCTCTGATAAAGTTACCGCGTGATGAAGATTTCATTATTTACAAAATGGCAAATTGTTTACAAGATTTTACGGGCTTGTTCAATCGGAGATCGTACGAGAGCCTTATCAATCACAACGACGAATCTGCTTCGAGCAAGCAACATTTCACTCTTGGTTCCGCAGGAGCGCTAGAGCCGAAAGATTTTACGTCCTTCGCAAGGACTATGATACATATATATATATATATATATATATATATATATCTGTTGTGAGAGCGCTTGCGTTCCGAAGTTTCAGTTCGTGTCGTTTCTCTCCTATGGAATTCTGCTAAATGTGTACACACACTTGTCTTTATGCATCTGCTCTATGTAACATATAATCTATACATGCATAGGTCGACACACACATACACACAAATATATATGTATGGAAGATATACAAGGCGCGAGAGAACGGAAACAGGAAGGGTAGCAGGGTTCTCGAAGTTCCTGACGCTCTTGTTCTTGTTTCAAAGCTCCGCGCTATATACGCCACCTGTCGTTATCTATAGTATATTTAGCCGATAAACCCGCCCTGAAACTAACTTCAATAGACGCTTATATCACGCGTGATGCTGGCGGTGCTGCTCCTTGTAATACGAACTCGTGAACCTACGTCTATTGCCATTGTAGTGTATTAAACACAGAGTTTGCTAGTCCGTTTAATGCTGCCAGTACATTGTTCACAAACGACGATGGATCCGTCGAGACGTTGTCCTATATTCTTATATACTCTATATATAGTAAGACGCTCATTGACGAACACCACGGTGGGAGAATTGTCGATGTGCTTCTACCGTTTCGACGACGTTCGAAGATTCGCCATTGGTGCAGACGAACCAAGGGTGATAGATAAGTTTTATCATTAAGAAATTCGTTATAATTTCAATGATATGACGGAGCGATTGTATTTGATGTGTATATATATGGGGCATTCCACGCCAAGTCGGGCTCCATTTACCTTTTGCGTCTCCGATTTGTTTGAAATTGTTTGATGTTCTAGTATTGGTTGAAAGAGGCCTCTATGATTTTTTTTCAATTTTTGTTCTCGAACCGTTTTCAATATATCGATTTTTTTTAGAATTACGTTACTTTTTTTTAAACGTCCATAACTTTGCGAAAAATGGGCCAAACGGGACGTCTTTTTTTGAAATTTTTCTTTTTAAAGGCACTTTTGATACAAAAATACCGAACAAAAATTTGAAACCGTATTTCTATAAGATTTTCAAGTTTTAAATATAAATTGTTGATTTATAAAAAAACACGTACCGATCGATTTTCTTGATTTTTTTTTGTAAAAAGCTGTCATTTTTTCCACAACTTTTATGCCTAGGTAGATAATGGGATCTTTTTTCGATTTTTCAATATCCACATTTTAGTTATGCGTGTTGAAAATAAATATTAATATTTTTTTCAGGCTCGCCTGCAACGGTCATTGTTATTTATGAAATGAAGTAGATATATCTTAATTATTTAATGAACGATGACCATTAATTTTTATTTGAATATACCCCAATATATATATTTTATATGTTAATCACCCCATGAATATACCACAATATATATTTTTTATATCTTAATTACCGCCTAAATATCGTCGGTCGTCGTTCATTAAATGATTAACCCTAGAGCAGGCGCGTGCATTTTTTCAACACGAGTAGGCGCGTCGGTCCTACATACCATTGTTGATTGTAGGCGCTTTTGTGATTACATACCTTACTTCTTACCCAAATTCACATTAATTTGAACGCATACATTGAATCGCACGCCACTGGACTAAGCAAACAAACAATTTTGTATATGGCGTCGGTCTGAGAGACCGCGCGCGCCCGCTCTGGGATTAAGATATATCTATTTTATTTCATAAGTAACAATGACCGTTGCCGGTGAGCTTGAAAAAAAGATTAATATTTATTTTCAACACGCATAACTAAAATATGGAAATTTAAAAATCGTACAAAAATAGATCCCATCGTTATCCCATTATCTATCTAGGCTTAAAAGTTTTGGAATAAATGACTGTTTTTTACAAAAAAAATCAAGAAAATCGATCAGTTCGTGTTTTTTTTTTGTAAATTAACAATTTATATTTAAAACTTGAAAATCTTATAGAAATACGGTTTGAAATTTGTTTGTTGATATTTCTTATAAAAATGCGTTTAAAAAGAAAAATTAAAAAAAAATCATAGAGGCCTCTTTCAACCAATACATCAAAAATATTTTAAAAAATCGGAGATGCAAAAGCGAAATGGTGTCCGATGTGGCGTGGAATGCCCCATATATATATATATATATATATATATATATTTTCCATTGATATTTCCATTGATATATATATATCAATGGAAATCAATGGACATGTTCAATTAATTTCAAAAACGTGTTTCACGTATGATTGAGCGAATTTTTGAGAAAAATAATTAATAAAATTGTTTAATCGTCACTAGGACAGTTTGTTATGCGAATTAGCAGCACGCGTTTTACTGATAATTTCGAGATTATCATGTAACCAGCTTCGAAATACTGCAATTTTTGCCTGATATTTCATGTATAATCTTACTATTATTTATTAGAAAAAAAATAAAAAATTTAATTGGATTTCGTGACCGTGTTATCTGGCATTTTACTTCAGAGATGTTCCTTCGTGACTTTGTCCGTCTGTCTCGTCCTCTCTTTTTTCGTTTTCCGTTTTTCCCTCTATTTCGCTATACCTACGTAGGTACCGTACGCGTATAGGTACGAGGTTTTGGCTTTGAATTGGCTCAGCCATGCAGCGAAGTAGCGTCTCTTGTACACCGGGTTGCTTCGTACTGCACCGGAATCTACGTTTTAAGAATTTGTTCTGGTTTGCCATGGAGAGGCACAACTCTCGCTCTTTTTCCCTTCCCTTCTCTCCTTTTCTCTCCCTTTCCCTATAGACCCACGTTTATTCTCGACCCGAGATTTTCAACAACCAACTTGGTATCCCAGAGATCCCCGCTAAGGTATGCCCCGTTTACCTTTGCCTACCAACATTTTTCCCTCTATCTCACTCTTTCCCCCACCTCTTTCTCACTCTCCCTCTTTCCGGAGCGTACGTGGCTGGAATTTAATATTCAACGTTTGTGGATCGTTGCATAAAGAAAATAAGCGTCATACAAAGAGTACATGTCGGGGCGGTTTCTGGGTGGAGATTCTACCCGGGGCAATTTTATATCATACACACATATATGGTATATACACAAGTATATTGATAGATGAATATGTGAAACACGGAGTCGCGGGCACGCGGTGACGTGTGCAGTTTTTCGCCTTCTCTTATCTTTATCCGCTTTTCTCACTTTCTCGTGTGTTTTATCATGTCGATCGTCCCGGATATATAAAAAGTGCTTTCGAATTGAATTTCGCAAAAGTTACGGATTCAACCGCACACTCCCTATCCCCGTTACATTGTTTCCTTTTTTTTTTCTTTCGCTACGAAAATAAAATAGGGATTTAGATTCTACGGATAAAAGTTTACCGGACTTCTCTACCGCCGAGTCATATTGTTGGAGAATTCTCTCTAGCTCTATCTCGCTTTCGACCTGTTTTTGCCATACCTATATAGCCTTCGTAGGATATCGTTAAGCTGCAGGAATTATCACGTTCTAATTTACGAGAGACACCTGAGGTGACTCGAGGATTTAAGAAGGATCCGTCGTGTCCTCGGCTTTACGGGAGAGCTATTAAGGACTTTGGGAAATGAGGTATATGATATTTTAGGGTACGTCCAACGGTGCGATATTCGATCGTTTAATTTCAATCTCACGTGAATAAAATTGACCACCAAAAATTAAACGCCCGGACGAAAAAAAACATAAAAGTGATAACTGGTCGTTGAAATTCATAACCTCGACGGTTTCTTAATATACAACCAAAAAAATCGTGTCTTCATCGGGTAATTACTGATTATTTCATTTAAAAAATTGAAATCGAATTAAAAATAAACATAGTCGATATTTTTTCAAGTGAGTCAAATTAAATAACAAAATATCGCTTCGAGATGCAACAAAATTTGAAGAAAACATCAAATCGATAATTAATCGACGAAATTTATCAACTCGATATTTTCTCAATTCTCACCTCGGTCCAAGAGATATTATGTTAAACATCAAAATTGTTGATTATTTCATTAAACAAAATTGAATAAGAGAAAAACTCGTTTATATTCTTGTTTCAGTTGGGATGTCGTCCGCGAAATCTCAGTCTGATCAGCGTGATAGTCCTGGCACTTTCGAACATGCTACTCACCTTTTTACTTCTTCAATCGGAGAATTGTACACCGGAGAGCGTGCCGAAAGAGATCGAGGCGAGCGTTGTAACGGAATGGAGTCAAGATACGCCAGAACGAGAGAGCCATCGTCGTCAGTCGGAAAATCATCGAGAGCCCCAATCGCAAGTAGACTGTCCGACGACCCAAGATTATTCATCGATTACGGATGATAATTCGATGAGGCTCGACGTTAAATTAGGGAGGTGGGACTCGAGAAGATTATTTCGTACGTTCGACTCGGTCCTCGTCGGCACCGAATATTCGGAATTATCGCGCACGAGAAAAGCTTGCCTGGCCACGCAAACGTCACTCGAGAAACTTCATTCCCTCGTACAAGTGGCTCATCATTGGACGGGCCCGATATCAGTTGCTCTTTACGCCGCCGGTGACGAGGAGTTCGAAGCATTGCAGCGTTATCTCGTTTATCTACGACGATGTTACTCGCCGATCCGTGAAAGAGTACTTTTTTCTCTGGCGGTCCCGAAAAATCGGCCACCCAAGAGACAGCCCAGAATTATCGAATTACCGGACAATCTCGATTGCGCGAAACCCGAGGCAACTCTCACCGAATTTGTCAGCGGAATATCGAACGAACAAACTAGCTGGCGAGCCCGCAACGTTTATCCACAAAATCATATGCGAAATTTGGCGAGAAAAAATTGTCAGACCGAGTGGATTTTTTTGACGGACGTTGACATCGTTCCCTGTGTCAATATGGCGACGAGACTGGAGGAATTTTTATCCGTTGCCCAGAACAATTGCGACAAATGCGCTTACGTCGTGCCGACTTACGAGCTCGACATACGCGTCAGATTTCCAGCTAATAAAACCGAACTCGTGAGACTGGCGAAAAAGGGCCTGGCGCGACCGTTCCATCAGAAGGTCTTCATTCACAATCAATTCGCAACGAATTTTACGAGGCAGGTTGCAACGATCATTCGTTTTTGTTTACTCGATCAAATTGATATCACGATTTAAAGGCTTAGGCTTCGTCAGAGGCCCAAAAACGCATTTCTTTAATTACTACTATTTTATGATTTTTTTTTTTATGCAGAAATAGGTGATAATTTTTTATTATAATTTCGTTATCTTATCGAAGCGTATTTGATTAACATTGATAATAAAACGTATTAAAAAATATTAAGAAAACATGAAGTTATATTGATTATCGAAGGCCATGATTTCGAAGGCGGAAGACTTTGAAAACACGTTTTGCGCTGACCATTTTTTGTCAGGAACGGCTTATCCGAAAACAAATAAACATGTGATTATGCATGAGATAATTTAATTCTTAGTCGAAGCTTTTTTGATATTAAGTATTTTTAAAGAAACGCACGACGCTGAAGTTGTATGATCGACTTCAGAAAAAAGCCCTCAGTTTTTTTAAAAATTCTTCGAAAAATCCTTCGATTACGGGCTAGTTTTTTATATCTAAAAGATACTTCCAAATTTTATTACCGATTGGTCGAGCGATTTCTTAGAGGTCGTCACCGATCTTAAAGACGCAGTTTCGAGTAAAACCCGTTTAAAGTTTCAGGTACATATAATTATGTACACATTTGTATCTCTGTTAATTTTTCTCGAATAAATACGGAAATTTTACAGAATTTTTTTAAAAATGTTAAATTTTCCGAAAATGAAAGAAAATAAACATATTTTCTCAAATTTGTAACTAACCCCAATAACTCGATGCGCTCTGAAGATTACGATGAAAATTTTTTGATAGCGATAAAAAATATGCTTGATCGCTTTAATCGAAATTGCGTTATTAATTGAATGATGTGAATTAATCTCGAACATGGCGATATCAAATTTTGTTCGACTAGGTAATTAATGAGTCCTCCTTGATTTATTAACAACTACGGGTAATCATTATCGAATTATATTGCAGATGGGTATTGGACGTGATTCCAAGTGCAAAAGGCTACGAGGATACCAAGTCTGGCAAAATATATGTCAGCCACGACGTGACGAATTTTGAATTTTTCTACGAGCCCTTCTACGTCGCGAAAGACGTCGCACCGGCTCACGACGAGCGGTTTCTTGGCTACGGTTACACCAGAAATACCCAGGTAATGATATAAATCAGCCTTAATTTCGTACCGCTCCAATATCGAAATTACCACTGGTATGAAAATGATTCCGCACAAAAGATTTCGCGATGTTACAGCCGGTGATCGAATTAAAGCAAAGTTCACGAATATAAGGCAATTTTCTATCTGGTTTACTCTGAAATTGGAAAACTTCTACATGTCTGATTCAGTTACGCGACGGAAAATTTCTCGTGTTTTATTTCAAGAGAACTAACAATTAGCACGGGCACGGGGTAAAAGCTCCAAATACAATCAATATTATGTAGATAAACGGATTCGCAAATTTTCGACTTAAAATTATTCGCGTTCGTATCGTTTCGCGGGTGTGAAATCGATTTGTACGCGCAGACGATATTACATTGTACAATCACGAGTTATACTCATCACCTCTGACGAGACGAACGAAAAAAGACCGCCTGGCCCCTTGGCGCTGCGGTCGTTCCCTCTTCAAATCATATTGTTTAAAGTAACCCCATAAGGAGGATTAAAAATAATAAATCCAACACATTTCAATAAATGAAGGGGAGGGAATAGTGAAAGGTCGAAAAAATGTTCCAAGGGTCGGAGGTAATCATCTCGAACTCTACATATAATTACGATCGAACTTTACAACTACTAAGTTCGTTTGATCGTTTAATTATATTACGAGTCTCGTTTTCGAGATTACATCGAAGATGTTCAGAGATAACTCATTTTATTATTTTTCAAATAGCCTTAGGCAACCTAAAACACAACGTTGTAAAACACAATATTGTATCGAATACCTACGATTCCTTAGACCATCCCGCGGTATTTCTTATCGCGCTGATATCTAAACCCTTCGCTAAACTTGGGACCTATGCCACTCTTCGCTAACACTGATGGGATCCAACGACTTATTGTTTGTATGGGATCCAACCCCGCGCCAATTTGAAGGGGTTTCTTGATGTGGTTAACACCTTATGGTAATCGACCCTAAGCGGTTGCGTTATTTTTAAGTATTTTTTCAACGTGCTCGCTATGCACAGTCTGGGCCGTTCACTAAAGTACGACAATAGCAAAAGCGGCTGAAATGCCCCGGAACGCGACGTCTTTAGGACGTCCGAGATCTTTCTCTCGAAACTCTGTGCCGACTGAAAAATATGATCGAGTCCCATGAGTGAGAACGTTTGCACTCGATTAGCCGTACCTGGGACTAACAGCGTAACTAATCTCTCAGACAATCGTTGAATGTTCAATGATTCAAGAGGGGTATAAGTTCGCAATGAGTGTAAGTACCTTGCCGACATCCCATGTTTCGTCGTATCGAGGTTTCATCGGTCCAAGCCGAAAAATGCCCTTAAAATTCTATTGATAATCCGATCGTTGCCGATCGCGTCCAGTTTAATGTGCTATAGGAGGCGCCTAAACCATATGTTCTCTGCAGAAATTCGAGAATGCGGTTCGCGTTCGTTTCGTAAATGTAGGTTTCCGTCTCTTGACAGAAATTCGCTCATAATCTAATAGGTACCGCGTACTGTTTTCACGTACTCTCTCTCCAGTGACTTCTGTAATGGTTGTTGGAGAGACCTACAAGGGGACGAAAGAAGCTCTTTAGCGAGAGTGAAGATCATGGATTTGCCCACTAGAAGGTCCATAAATATAGGGAACCATGGTTGCGAAGGCAAATTTGGCACTACCGCAATACCACAGGCGCGATCTGCTATAACCTTTCGAAGAAACCTGAGCCCTAACGCGAACGGTGGAAATGCATAAAAATAATCGGATTTCCAGTTGATCGTGAACGCGTCAATAGCTAAGGCATCAATATCTCTGTGCCTAGAACAGTAAGCTTGACATTTCGCGTTAATTCTGGATGCGAACAAATCCAATTTCGGTTTACCGAATTCCGATATTTTTTCGTATGCCCAACTCGACAGTTCCCATTCCCTATCTATATTTTTTATCCTCGACTCCCTATCCGCCTCAGTGTTTTCCTTGGACGCCATATAGGACGCGAAAATCCAAATCTTCCTACATTCACATCATTGCCAGATCTCTTTCGCTATCCCGTGTACGCCTCCCATTCGATTAATATAGGCAATAGCTGTCGTGTTATCGATTCGTAGTAAGATTTCGCAATCGTATAAATCGCTTGCAAAACATTTAAGAGCCATCAAGATGGCGATAAGTTCGAGCTGGCTAATGCGCAACCCCCTTTCCGTATCACAATGCGTGCCCCAGTCCGTTTTTTACGCGTCCGACTAAATCTCCTTACCAATGCGAAAACTTCTTATCGGTCCAAATAACGTTGTAATATTTTGTTTCCACCAATCGAATTCGATTTGCAAATCTGCGGATAATTCGAGCCAGGCATTGCAATTCCCCCCGCTGATTAATAGGACGAAGAACTTTTCTCGTTCGAATCTCTTGGTGTATATCCATCCATGCTCAATTGCGCGACAACAGTCGACTAACTTTCCGATGAATTGAGCAAATTCCCGAATCGTACAAAACTTGCGATGACTAAAGTCGTCGATCAAAGTTACCATCCTACTTCTTTTTACTTCCGGTAATTCTAATCTCATTCTATGAGAATTAATAACGAATCCCAGAAAGGTGCAATTCTTCTTGGGAGTCAAGCTACTTTTCTGACAATTCACTATAAACCCCAGGGACTGCAGTTCTCTGAGAGTAACTTCTGCGTTTCTGCGACTCGCGCTCAAATCCGAGCCGATGCAAAGGATGTCGTCTAATTGTAAGTAAACCGTCGAGATGAATCCTTTCCCTCTCAAATAATTTACTACCGTGTAACATTTGCTTTTTCTGTTATTTTGTTTTGTTTATTATCTTATATGTGAATTATGGCGAAGAAGAATATTCATGAACAGATTATATAAATGTAGAGAATGTTGTATAATTATTATCAGAGACATATAAAAGAAACAAAGCACTCACACACTCATACTGTGGATCTGTTAATTGTATCCCGGTTATCTCGGGTTGGCGTGGTGAGGCTTGCAGAGATGCAGAGGTTGGGACGATGATGGTGATCCACCATCGATGTTTGATGATCGAACATCGTTTCTTATCCCATGGAGATGATATGTGATAAGGTATTGCGGATAATTGTCGGCCAAACAATTTATCCGAGCTTCGAAGTACAACGTGATGAGGAATATCCTCCGTCTCCTCGTTCGTGTAATGCTCGATTTTATTGGAGCACGTCGTCGTTCGATTGGTGACGATCGAGTCTCTCGCTGCCTGACATCGATCTTCCTCCCGTGGATCATCTGCCCTCCCTTTCGACACACAGTCTCTCTCTCTTCCTCTCTCTCTCTCTCTCTCTCTCTCTCTTTCTGCCGTTCAACGTGTCGCGATCGTCATTGCTTCTATGACGATCTCCTACCGTTAGGTATATTCAGATCGCCTCAACCGGTTTCGTGATTTTTGTAAAAATATACGGCGCCGTGCATAGACCGAATAGGAGGCATACAAATTCGCAAATTATATCCCCGAAAACAAATCTTAAATATTGTTACCGCGCACTTCGGATGTCGAGACATCGATGCGGCAACGCCTATTATACTACTTAAAGGATAACAGGAAATTAAAAGTTTGGTTGAAAAATAAATTCTTGCTGCTTTTCATCACACTATAATGATATCTATTTACAACAAAAATTGTACACTGTTTGAAGGTTGAATAGTCAGAAGTGATACATTAGGAATGTATGTATGACGCGAAGATATCACAAGGGTGTTAACTTTGCGGAGTGTTTTCTCTCCCGAACGGTCGGTTGAGAAATGTGAGAAATGACTGACTTGTCGTGATCGCTGAGCAAAGCCTTGAAGTCGCGTACTCGAAAACTCATGTAAAGCGTGAATTTTTAGACTGAAGGTCATTGATCGAATATATTTATTTGAGTTGTAGGCGTAGCTTTCTGTCACCAATCACGACAAGGTTTGGTATGGGAAAAACTTGGTAAAAATTCTTAACCCATCTGCATGGAAATTCCCGAGTGGAATTTCCACAATTTGTTCGTTATCCTCTTTTTGCAAAAAAATGTCAAGGACGCACAATTCGCTTTGTTCATAAACTATAAAAACGAATTCTTATTTGAAATAGAGAAATAAAACAATAAAACGGATTTCCTGTAGTGTCTGGTCGCCAAATGTGAAAATATCTATAAGCCAGAGTGAGCCGAGCGAATGGCTTGTAGACCCTTTTTTATGGCTACCCAGTAAGAGAGAGAGGGACACTCGTACTCGGCAGACCATCACGGGTCATAGTTTGAATACAACTATTTAAATTTATTAATCTTCTCTTTCCCGATCGTCATGCAACGGAACAAATATTTTCGACTTTCCACGTGCATGGATACCATCAAATACGCATCTTGTAAGCCTGTTACACATACAATCGCCTCGTGAGATTAGTCTCGTCGCTGTCCTGATGTCCTCCAACTTGAAATGCTGCGTGACTATAAAACTATTGAGCTTTTTTAAATTTAACACAAATCTCATTTCACCGTTTGATTTTGGTACTGAGAAATACGACGAACTGAATTGTCACGGATCTGGCAAACAGGGTCTGACTGCGCCCAGTTCCAAGAGCTTGGTGATCTCAAGTTTCATATGCTCGCGATCAATCGAAGACTTAAATTCCGGCTGAGGAGGTGGAAGAGTTTGATATACCGACTGGTCAAATTCAATTCTATACCCTCTTACATAATTCAAAATGAATTGATCCTGCGTGATCTTTTCCCACTGGGGAAGAAACTCTCGCAGCCGCCGCGCTGCTTTATTTACTTCTAAGGTCGCTCCTGAGAGCCTCGGTACTGACTTCGAGCGCGTTGTTGATCTCGTTGTTGATACGACTGATTCGACCTCGAACCAAATTTTACAATCTTCCTCGATCCTCTCTGGTTCCTCGATGGCTGAGATTTCATCTCGAAGCCAACCTTTTCAATCGATTTTGCCATCTTTATTTTCCCCCATAAATCCTCGCCGATTAAAAATGCGTCTGGCTTAGTTTCTTCCAGAACTCCCTTGACTTTCTTGTCGAGAGATGGTGTAATACACGATCTCCGTGTAATCGTGTCTAGAGAAAAAGCATGCGCCAGCAGTCTACCGGCGTCGGCAAGACACTCCAACAACTGGTAGTCATCGATGCTGTCTTCCTTGGGGCTCAACAGCAAAGAAATTCCAGTGCCCAATGCGGCCATAGCTGAATCGCGAATATTTTGCGCATTCCTCAAGTACTTGTCTCGGTTCGTCGCAGACTCAAAGAGCGACGACGCTACCTCTGCGTTCAATCTGCGACAAACACAATCTCTCGCAGTTGCTACGCGTACAAGTCCTCGCGCACCCAACTCGATCTTTGTACGGATAATGCCGTCGAGTTACGTGTTCCATAACATTGGACAATCTGCTGACTAAGGAAATGCTCTGCGAGATTTCCTCCGTACGGACTGGGCCGCCGAGCCTGCAGCCATGATACATGCAGAATATACAATAAATATCAATTTTTTGTGAATTACGGGTATGATTAGCCCGAAAATATCGTCGAATCCGTCGATTCAAATCGTTAATACGTATAAACAACACCACGAAGAATCTCCATCTTTTGCGATTCTGTTCCTGACATCATAATGTACCAAATTGATGCTGTTATGAATAGAAATGTCCCTCTAGCTCATGCCTTCCCTATACCATACACGTTAAAACTCGCAACATCAACAGCCAATATTTGCATTTTGGTACGAGCACGATCGTTAAAATTTTACAAGTGCATTAGAAATGCCATAAATAACATTTGATTCAAATTTTAAGAAAATCTATATAATGTCGATTTAGTAGTAAACGTCTTTAAAGTTGTCAAAAATATTTTGAAAATTTAAGAAATTGGCAAATCTACTGTAGGAATTCAAATATGTGCAATTTTAGTTTAATCAAACAAACTTCCTTATTGCATCCAAACCATAGGAAATAAATCATTGACGAAGCGTCAATTCGATCCTTGAACCGCGATTGGTCGGAGTTGGAAAGCCTCGTACGATCCGGTCGGGATTTTGGAATTCTCTCGACGCGTCCGGTTGAAAGGGCGTGAGACACGCGAGGAGTATATACGTGACTATAAAGCAAATACGCCGCCGATGCGGAATTCCCCGGCGCGTAACGCAATCGCGAGGATGGAACGTCGCGTATACCGTTGGAATTTATACCGGAAGCGCGTTCGTCGTACCCGAGAGGGGTTTCGTAGGTGTGTGTCGCACGAGACTTTGGTTTATCGCCTTACGGCCAAACATTTCATCGCTCTTCTCTCTTCTCTCTCTAGCTCTCTCCCCCCCCCTCTTTCCCCCTCTCATCCGTGCGCGAGAATCGCAAACGCTTTCGATCGCGGGCGGGTGTCGCGGATTCGGCAAGCTTCCGGCGGTTCTTCACCCTCGCAATCCGACAGCATCGAGCCGCGACCCCTCTCAGGCACACCTGGGTTCGCGGCTCGGTCGGATCTCCATGATCGAAAATACCGATAGGATGTAATCAATTTTGCGCTTCGAAAATGCCGATAATCGTTATAGAATCAAGTGCGGGATATATAATAATGTGTTTTAGCAACGTGGATGCGCAATGAAGCACCTGCGACACTCGAGCGTGAGCGGCGATAATAATTGTTGTAACGAAGGATATAATGAGGTTACGTATTAACGATGCATCGGTGTGCGGGGCTGTATGGGGGAGAGGGTGATACCGAGGGACGAAAGGCATGGTGAGCACTCGCGGGGTATTCCGCTTTGGGGCGCAAATGTGAGATAACTGACAAAAACGATGATCAGCATTCGAAATAATCGCCCGACCGACTAATCCACGACTAGCGTTATACGTGCTTCAATGATATTATCGCATCATTGAAAAATAATGTCTACCATCAATTATGCTTCGTTGCACGAATCAAACGCCATTTTAACATTTTATTTTTTCGATTAAAATGCACGGACTATTCGTTCATTATTTCCGCTCAATAAATTATTAATCATTTTTGCTCCATTGTTGATTAAAATATTATAGCTTCAAGCTTACTGGCAGATATTTTTAGAAACATGAACGTGCGTTATAAAAAATTCGTTATACATCCGGATATAGCGTATTCGGGTGCGTTTTTTGTCCGCTCTTAGAGGTCCCGATGTGCAAGTGCGAACAGAAAGGAAATGTCGACGTTGAGAATCGAAATTCGTATGATATTTTAGAATTTCATCCCATTTATGGAATATGCGAACGAACGATAAATTACGGACGTCGACGTCGCATGCGAAGTGTTTGATAGAACTCACCTCATATACATATACATATATTGCACATAATAGATCCATGTGTATCGAGGTAAACGATCGCGGCGCGAGGGTTATTAGACAAACGAGTGAATGTATCAGTGCCTAATCTTTGGGTCGCGATCCAATTGATTTTGGCTCCGGTTTGGTAACCGCCGTGGTCTCCATTTGTCACATACATCCTGTATGATGTGCATTGTCCAAGCACATAGGTTGACCTATCATTTCCGGTTTGTATCCTATTTATATCTATCTATCTATCTATATACATATAAGCTTACTGATCGATAAGTTACGCGAGAGTATAGTTCTACGGGTTGGCCGCTGTCCGTTCGTCAGTCGTCACCAGTTCGTTAGTTCGTATCGCCTGCCGCTAATCCCGTAATGGCACTCGAGTGGGCCTGACGCGGGGTGCGGTGGGGCGGGGATGGTAACTATCTGGTAATTTAAGGGTAACCCCTGCATCGTGGCAAAACCATATATGCATACGATCTATATACATGTGTCGCTCCCGACTACCACGTTCGTATCAATCGGACCTCGTGTCTCATCCATGGTCTTCAATTTCCTGCTTTCTAATTGGCATCGCGCATCCACGCTGATCGTATATATTTATATACATGTGAGTATATATATATATATATATATATCTGTAT